>JAQPZY010001463.1:0-600000 GCA_029931535.1 Margaritifera margaritifera | reverse complement strand
TTTATGATAAAGTAAAAAAAAAAAAAAAAATCTGCGCACTCCTTGGTGTATATAATATCCCTACAACCAAGTTGAGACTTTTTTTACATTGTGGATCTTGTGTAGAAACTTGGGTGGAGTTGTGAATTGTTACCTGTGGCTTTAATACACTATTTGCTTTCTGTTGCTAATGAAACTAGTGTACGCAGTGTTTAACATGATTTATATGCACTCTAGCGTTCTTTCGACGAACCCACAACTGCAGTTGATATATAATGTCGAGGGTCGCCCATCCATTGACGTTACTTTGTTCTACTTATCTTCTTCTTTGTCATCGAAGTTGTAGTATAAGCAGCAACAGCAGCAGCAGTAGTGGTAGCTATTGTATGGTTTGTGTCCTCTGTTGGCAACCTCAAGACTCGTGACCTAATGCCACAGAGTATTGATGTTTATCCGCAAAGCCACACTTTAACTAAATGTTTCAAATGTTCTTCCTCAAATATAGATTTTGTAAATAACTTTCTTATGGCTTTGGTTGAGGATAATTGTTTTTCGATGAACATTCGCCAAGCATGAATTATTAAAAATTAACGAAAAAATTATATTGAATCATCCTGAGAAGAAAGTTTTTACATTTCTGTGAACAATTGTTTTGGAATTTCCTGATTGTCAAATTAAAAAAATATTCGACACTTTGTAAATAAAGAAATAAACCAAGGATTCCAGAGTGTACACTTTGCAACAAAGGGTTGCTTTTTCATGTTTACTACCATCCCCAGCTTGGAAAAAAATCCCATTATTTTTAGAAGCAGCAAAAGTAAGATAAAGTTAAATCTTAAATAGGGGAATAAATTTTGGTGAAACAGGACCAGAACTTGCGGAACAATCAACGTAATGATGATGATGATGATGATGATCATGATGATGATGATGATGATGATGATGATGATGATGATGATGATGATGATGATGATGATGATGATGATGATGATGATGATGATGATGATAGTAATAATAATAATAATAATAATAATAATAGTAATAATAATAATATTTAATATTAATAGTATAGTCAAATCTCTTTACAAAGACGGAAACTTTATGTATTTGATGCTATAACGAAATATTTCGCTTCCGACTCAGCAGTTTCCCCAGTTACAATGCTCTAACCCCTATGATAATATTATTTATTCGTATTTAAAAATTCTGTTAATGTTATCAAGGATTCTCCTGTAGAATCCAGGGATAGCATTTTCCGCTTTGTTCGGTGTATATTTCCGATTCTCTCTCTCTCTCTCTCTCTCTCTCTCTCTCTCTCTCTCTCTCTCTCTCTCTCTCTCTCTCTCTCTCTCTCTCTCTCTCTCTCTCTATATATATATATATATATATATATATATATATATATATATATATATTTTTTTTTTTTCATTGACATTGTCATCTCTTGGAATTTTTCTTTTTGCCGAGAATATGTCAGAGGATACTAGAAGTATAGAAACATTTTATTCCAGACATAAAGAATTTTAAACGTATAAAAGTATGTATTAGCTGTTAAAAATATAATTACGACAATATATTAGATATGAAGCAAACAAACAGGGGCGGATCCAGGAATATCGTTGATCGGTGGGGGGATTGGTAAACAAGTATGAAAGGGGTCTTTGGGATGGAGCCCCTGGTGGGGGCTATTGCACTTTAAGCGTTTTCACGGCATACTTATAATCATCTCACTGTATAGAAAACTTACGGTATGAAACATTCCGATTATTTCGCGCTAATTTAAAAAAAGAATAAAGGGAGGTGATGGGTGGGCAGGATGGGGGGGGGGGGAGGTGGGGGTGGGCGCAGGCTTCGCCCCTCCTGCCCCGCTCCATATCTGGATCTGTCTTGACAATTGTAGTCTTTACTCAGTATTCTCATCTATACACCCTGGTTTGACAAAGATACGTTAAAGATGATAACATCTCCCATATTAAAATCATGATCTTTACAACGATAGATTCGTTACTACAACAATATAGTTGGAAACGAACTTGATTGTTGCAATGAGTTCACTGTAATAATAAACAATGTTGACGGCCTTGTGCGCTGGATTTTTCTGATTCACGTGCCCAAAAATATAAAAGATGAATGTCTTCGTTTTATTTTTGTCAATTTTCTTTATTTTTTAAAGCTGGATTAAACATAAAGTCAGTTGGTACTGATTATGTTATCGTTGATAGTTATTGCTCTTTAAATGTTACGCTATATGTTATATCATGCCTACTCCAGCAGTTGGTACAGAAACAATGGGATAAGGAGTCGGGGAATGAAATTAAAACAAGCAATATGGAAAGACAAAAATAGAGGAAAGATGGAAGAAAGAATACGAATGGACTATTGAATAAGTGAAGCTGGACAATACACACGATATAATAGAGTACATGTAAACCTTTTTCGAACAAGCAAGGCACAAGCAGGGAACAGGGTTCTATCAAAAATGACATACTAATTTAGCAAACAGATTTCTTTCGTAGACTGTATTTCGTAATTTAGACCCTATACAAGAAAGGAACGAGAAAATAAAGATTATGTCCCAGTGTAGATCCTATTATAACTGAAGCAATTATATATAATAAAATGTAAGTAATCTTTGTTACATGACCGGATGCGACTGAGAGTTCAAGCATTTGACTGAACCATGTCAGATTGTAATAAACACGTATATTACTTTTTATTTTATACATATCCATTTTATGAAAATCCCGAAACATTGCAAAAGCTAAATTAATTTGTTCGTGCTTTATACCCGTCTCTCCAATCTCTCTCTCTCACTCTCTGAGAAATACAGAATAACAAAAAAAATAAAGAAATCAATAAAGATATATAACCTTGAATCTCCTATGTAAACAATACCACGTATTACCGGTGTGTCGTTGACATATTTGCGCTTGCTTAAAAAACAAGACTCTTCGATATTCTACTGAAAACAATACGGGAAATTTGTTGCAAAGAAAAGTCACATTCAGTCAGTATTATTTATTGCGAAATTCAGCTAATGGATTCAATAGAATATTATAATTTATCGACAAATACGGTGCCGACGAGGAAATGTCTTCGGAACTGTTTCAAGTGACGCGTATTTATTATTCTTTGTGATAAGTCATGTATTCCCTTGTAAATCTTGTGGTTTATTATCTACTACTTGTGTAAAACATTACATCATGAGTATCTAGTCTAAGCTCAAACACACACAAATATATATATATATATATATATATATATATATATATATATATATATATATATATATATATATATATATAGAGAGAGAGAGAGAGAGAGAGAGAGAGAGAGAGAGAGAGAGAGAGTGAGATTAATTTTATTTAGTTTTACATACATACATACATACATACATACATACATACATACATACATACATACATACATACATACATACATACATACATACATACATACATACATACATACATACATACATACATACATACATACATACATAGTGTATCATGTGGTACTACTTTATATTGTCATTCTTCAATTTAATATAGTTAGTGCCTATGTCCCCGTTTTTGTTTTGGGTATGTCTTTTTGGTGGCACTGAAAGAACGAGGCTATTATTAGGGAATCCCGAATTGTCTGAGTAGCAGAGATATTTATTTCTGAACGATGATGTTATTGGTCGTCTTTGTGACAAGGAGTAAAATTTAACAGCATGAATTTCGCAACGTGATTCGAAGTATATGGTATTGTTTTTTGCCTTATATATAGCAAATCGTGTGTGTAGATTGATCACATATATTTTTATTTTATGATCGTTTTATTTTTGGTTGAAACTATTGTTTTGAAAGCAAATTCACCGATATAGCGTATAATAAATACGTTATATCAACTGTTTCAACGTATTTACGCAGTGACTTAAGTAAGTTTATTGAAATAAGATATATACAGTCTTTGGGGGTAATTTTAAATGAATAAAGCAGTAGGCTATCAATCAGAGGATTTATTTCTTGTCTACTGCACACAGATTGATTTCCAGTTTTCATTCACATGATAGAAATATTTTGCTTGAAGGCATTTTTTTCTTGTTCAGATGTTAAACTGACCATATGGCCCATGTTGTATCAGTTGTCCGATTGGAGATTTATAGTATAGGTCCTTTGTTTGTATTTATGTCTGATCAAGTGCAGATTTATGAAAGTTCCATGTAATAAACAAATTGTGTATCCAGATTACACTTGGTAAGTTAGCCATGTTTTTTATTTTGTTTTTGTTTTTTTGCCCGAGAAGCTAGGTGCCTTACCATAAACCATATAGTTAATTGTTTGTTGTTGTTTCTTTTTTGCCATAAAGCTTCCAATTTTATACGCTAAAAATGGAAGGTTGGTATAAACTAGGTTCATGCGAGAATTACCCAAGGAGTTGCCTAAGTTTGCCTTGAAAAATACATGTTTGATTGAAGAGTTCTGCTATGGAAACAGTTGCCAAATTTTGACTGAAACCTATTATTAAGGTCAATGTTTTTATGCAATAATTATATTATATAACTTATGTGGTGAAGCAAAATAAGAAAAGATTTAATATTTGTATAAAGTTTCAGTAGTATTTGATCAGTATTTAATCATCTGACACTAAAGTATTAAAAACACAAGTTTAAGTGACTATTTTAAACATTGTAAGTTTTAAACTTTCTATGCTCATTTCTACCTATTTTTGCTAACTTCACCCTATTCTCACTGAAGAGAGATGTTATTTTATCCAAATATTAGAGTCCCGAATAACCATCAGAAAATTTTGATAGCCTTTGCCAATATTGGTGACTGCTGGCACTAATATACCATGATGTGTGTGTCACTAACTGGGAAGTTGAAGCATCATAGTTTAATATTCTACAGATCATACAAATTGACTCCCTTGAAGTCTTTTTGTGTTAATATGTATAAAAATCTGTTAGTGTACTTTTCTTTTTTTTGTGAATATCTAAAAAAATCCATTCGTGTACCTCTCTTTTGTGTGAAGATCTATAAAAATCTGTTAGTGTACCTTTCATTTTGTGTGAATATCCAAAAGAATCTTTTTGTGTACCTTTCTTTTTGTGTGAAGATCTATACAAATCTGTTAGTGTACCTTTCTTTTTTTATTTTTGTCAGAGCAGAAATAAGGATCAGGATGAGGACCACAAGCATACAGAAGATCTCAGAGCTTCAGAGGACGCCGAAGTGCATTCGCAATATTTGTATCTTGGCTCATGTTGATCATGGTAGAACATTTTTGCAATCTGTATCCAGTATTACATGTTTTTCTGATGTATGTGTGTCCATAAAAGCTGAAACATTTCATTGACATGGCATTGGACTTAAATTTCCCATGACTACTCAAGCTTCAAATTGGCATAACCTGCTAATCAACCTTGCCAGTTGACTTGACACAGTATTGTATCACCCACCATTTTCCAGTCATGTTGTCCCCAGCAAGATATAGGGCATGTGCAGCCTAGTGGATTTGGTTATTTTTCATTTCTGTATACATGTCACATGTTAGACCTTGCTCTGTTTAGTTGTTTTAGTAATGAATATTGCTACCACTGTCCCTTGTATGTCCCTTGTTTTTCCAGAATTGGTTTTAAAAAGATTTGAGTTAGATAAACTTCACAGATAGAGTGACACAGAGCAGGGGAGGTTTCATTTATTGAACAATTTTGACCAGGTTTTCAAGTGTAACACTTAATAGAGGCTTAATTTCACATATACCAGTATTCAGTAAGCACTAAGTACATGCAACTGACTGTGCAAGTTTATACTAATGTTTATTGCAGTTCTAAGAGCTGGAAAAGATACATGATATAATTATTAATGTCATGTATTTAAATTATTTCAATCATGGTATCTCTGATAAAGCCTAATCTCCAAAAATTAAATTTAAAAGAAATGTATTATTCTTCTCAGACAGGGGCATCTAGCATTTGGGTTTTCTGCTTGTGGGTGTGTGGGCACGTAAGTGTACGGGTGTATCTGTGGTCAGCTTTGGTTAAAGTTATTTCCAGAACTTGTACCCATTACCTGATTGACTTCATATTTGGAACATAATATCATTACGTCTTCTTCTCTCAGCACCAGTTCCGCCCCAGGATGGAGCCATGGAGTTATATATATAATTGGGACACATTTTGGTTAAAGATTTTGGTTGGAGTTTTTTCCAGCACATGTAGCTCACTAATCCTTTACCTGATTCACTTCATATTTTGAATATAATTTATCACATACTCCACTTATTTCAGTACCACTCCTGCCCCAGGGTGAGATCATAGGGTCAATAGTTATAACAGAGACGCATTTTGGTGAAGTTTTTCTCATGACTTACATTTCGGAGCTGAGGTAGCTCAGTTGATAGAGCATCAGACTCATAATCTAAGGGTTCCTGGTTTGATACCCACCAAGGCCAGGCCAGGTCAGCTGCCTCAATATGTCCTTGAAAAAGGCTTTTAGCTCCCATTTCCTTAGCATGATATGGCCAATAATGTGTTAAAAGTGCCATTAAAACCAACAAAAACAACAAACAAAAGACTTATGTTTCCATAACCCTTTTCCAATTCATTCCATTATTGGAATATAACATCATCACTTATACTCCTTCTGTCAGTACCACTCATGTACCTGGGTTCAGGCACTGGCTGAGGTGATATGGTTAATAACTATATTGGGGACACATTTTGGTTAAAGGTTTTGGTTGAAGTTTTATTTCAGCCGTTGTAGCTCAGTAACCCCTTACCTGATTCACATTATAACTGGAATATTACAATACCACATACACTTCTTCTCTCAGAACCACTTGCTTCCCCTGATTGGAGTCATGGAATCAAGAATTGACCCATTTTGGTTACAGATATTTCCAGCACTTGTATCTCAGTAACCCCTTCCCTGATTCATATCATATTTGGAATATAATATTATCACCTACTCCCCATCTCTTAGTACCACTATTGTTTTTTTACTGGGTCCATGGGATCAGAAATTATAATGGGGACAAATTTTGGGTAAATATTTTTTTTACAATTTTTTTTCTTTGAAGACAAATGAAGCAAGAACCCCAAACCCACAACTACCATGTAATTGAAATTGAAAGAAGCCACTCATGCTATATTTAGCCCTTTGAAGTCAAATATAGAATTATATTAAATGTTCAAACTTCAAAGGCACAATTGACAATTACAATTAGTTGAGCAGATCCTATCATCCTACATGTGTTTATTTAGAAATTAGACTTACATTTTGAATGTTTTGATAATTTAATGTTCAAACACACAATTAGTTGAGTAGATCCAACATGTGTTTATTTAGACTCACATTTTGAATGTAAGACATTCTAATGCTAGTTACAAGTGATTTAGATCACAAAAACTGTGTAGTTTATCATCATATGTAAAATAATTTAAATAAATCATTTGGATGATTTTTTTTGAGTGATTTAAATCTTGATTTAAACCAGTGATTTGAATCAAACAAGCCTGCTTGATAATGGGAATATTATATGATCCCATACTTTCTTTTCTCCCTATCCCACATTTGCTATGTGGTTATGTCCCAGGCTGGGATCCTGGGGTCAAGAATTCAATGAATGTTTTGAATATGACATTACATTTTACCTATTTGTACTACACCTGCTCTTGGATTGCATGTATGACCTAGGATTGGGCCATTATGTAAAAAAGTATGATACTTTTTTTGTAGTTATAGTTACATCATAAACTTCCCTTACTTCCTGTGACATTCCTGTACATGGGTCATGGGGTCATGACCTTTGATATACTATATATACTTGCTTATAATTCAGGTCTAACTGCAAACTGCATAGACCCAATTCTGCCATTTCATAATGCACAGGCAGATCTGGTTCTACGAAGTTTGTTATGAGTAATCACTTATACTCTTGACGAACTTATGAGATTAAATCTTGTTGATGTTGATATAAATGACTTTGACTAAATGCTAGTAGTCAGGAAGTGGAAGGGAAATCAAAACAGACATCTATATCAATAGAACAAAGAGAATGTTTTCGCCAAACTGATGAACTCTAAGTAGATTTACCATAGTGTCAGTGTGGCAAAGTTATGATCGGTGACATGAATATTAATAAAAAAAATGAAGAAAAGCTTGTGTGGAAATCTGTAGCAAATCTTAGGAATAAACTTATGGCTTGCTGCTACCACCTGATGAGACCTATGGAGGGGTCAAAACATTTTTAAAAAATAAATATATATTACAAACGACAGATTCATGTGCGTCTAAAATCAGTCACAATATCCAGTTGAATTTGTGAAAAATTATGGAATCCCTGATACATAGACTAAACTTTGTGCATGGCTTGCACATCAAGCAATGTAGAAACTTGTTGATTTTAGGGTCAAAAGGTCAAAGATCAAGGTTGCTGTAGGTAAAAAAAATGGTTTTTCTGCAAAAAAAATTAAGTTCTTGACCCTCTGCTTTCACCAAAGTTTGTAGATGACTTACTTACACAGTGGGTAAGAAAGAAGCCTATTGATTTTGAAGCAAAATGTCAAAGGTCAAGGTCAAGCACACTGTGACTGAAAGAAGAAATTTTTTTTTTTTGCATAATAATTTTAGTTCAAGACTTTATACCTTGACCAAAGTTTGTGGAGCATTTGCACTTCAGATAAGGAAGATGTCTGTTGATTTTGGGGTCAAAAGATCAAAAATCAGGGCCATTGTGGCTCAAAGAAAAATGGGTTTCACAGAATATTTTTTGTTCTAGAGTAAGTTCCTTGACCAAACTTTGTGGATAGCTTGCACTTAGGGTAAGAAAGAAACCTTTAGATTTTGTCAGTGGTCAAGGACACTGGGAATCTAATAAGAAAATAATAGTTTCTGCACAGTAAGTTTAGTTCTAGACTGAATACTGTGAGCAATGGTCAAGTCATTGAAACCCATTGGTCAGTAATCTCCAGAGTCAACCATATCTTACTGGTGCCTGCATAGAGGACTATTAAACATGAGGCAGGCGTTTAATGTACCATTCATGGTACTCTTGTTGCTTATTATAATACTTTTTATAAGTCATTCATAATTATTCTCCGCTGTGACTTTTTATGGCTGAAAATTGTAGGTTTAGAAAAATGCTGAAAATATGATATCATTAAGTAGCCTACTGGACTACCTGAATTCAACATATGAGAGCCCAGACTGAGCATTCTGGTAGCCCAGACCCATCATTCTGGTAGCCTCTGCCCAAGGTTTGTTGGACCCAGTTTAGCTCTATAAACAATCACATACTGCAGTCAAGCTTAGGTGTCATAGACACTCGATTTCTGCTGCTTTTTGAAGCTTTACTTCTGTGAGTTGATAAAATTATGACCTTAGTTTTGCTCAAGAGTGGCCACAAAGTGTACAAAAACTTTTCTGGATAAAATTTTGAAATTAAATGTTTTGCATGGCAGTCATTTGCACCATCAAGAATCATGATGTGATGTCTGCATTTTATGTTCCACCTTGATTGTCTGTCTGTCTGCAGAGTTAAGTTTTGTGTTTAGGTCAGTTTTCAGGTACTGTGTTATGGTATTTATGTTCCAGCAACATATTATTTCTGGTTTAAACTAAGTCCACTTATATTCCCATCTAGAATGTATACAAGTTCTTATAAATAATTTGCATTTCATTTTATTGTATACTAAAAATGCAGTTTGCCATGGATTATGCAATATCGTGTAAAACCTTTTCAGCAGTAAAATGTCAAATCTAGGGTCAGTTGTACACAACTTTTATCCATACAAGTCAGAAGAATAAATGAGTCAGAAGCTTATTTAAGGATAAAATGTAGTTATTTCACACTAGCAATAAATTTAGGATTTAAAATTATATGGATTTATTAATTCTTTTGGTTCTTGGTATAGAAAACATCATTTGAGTTTTAGATATTTCATGTTAGGGAAAGTAACAAAATATAAACCTGTAAAGGAATTTCTGATTTAATGATATGTCAGAACTCTTATGGTGATACACTGGAACCTGCCTCAAAAGACCAACCCTTCTGCCAATAAATCATTGTCTTTCAAGTCAATAAATCCATGCGTTGAGAATCTGGTCTCTCAAGACAGGTGGTTTCATAGCTGTGGTCTTTCAGGACAGGTTTTACTGTATTTATAATTTATTTGTGGTTTGGACTGGTTGATCTGAATTAAAAGAATAATCTTTAGCCTGATATGTTTCAATCTGGTTAAAATAGAGATCTCTGACATAATGGAGATCTGATGGACACCGATACTAGGTCATGTTCTGTTGATCTTTTGATTCACCAAGTAAATTTCAGCTTTTATATTTATAAAAGTGACAGATGTCATTTGAACATATTGTTTCTAATGATAACTCTCCCTAACACAGAATGCAAAACTTACATCAGATGGGTCACGGTACTAAAAATAAGTGGACCAGGAATTCCAGAGTTTGGCAGAACATGAACCTTTATGTGCTTGTCATTTCTAATATTTAAAGTAGATCTCAATTTTAATCAGATTGGATATTTATAATTGAACTTCAAACATTTGTGAAAATAATTAATAATTCCTGAATTATCTCTAATGCTTTAGCTGAAACATACTCTGACAGTATTGAAATATTACTCCTACAAGTATCACATTTATATGGATTAATATATTCATGTTATATTTCAGGAAAGACAACTCTGGCTGATGCTTTGATTGCGAGCAATGGCATTATCTCTCAAAAGATGGCAGGAAAGGTCTGGTTTGATTGTCAGCACCTTACAAAATAGAACTAATTCTGACCTCTTTTTAGTTGTTAACATTTTAGACTTGCAGTAGCATTTTTATTGCGTCTGTCCCTCAAACTGTCATAATCTGTCCCTCAAAACTGTCATTTTTATTGCATTTGTCCCTCAAACTGTCATCATCTGTCCCTCAAACTGTCATTTTTATTGCATCTGTCCCTTAAGCTGTCATAATTTTGGTTGATGGCATTGTCAATAACCACTATAGAGAAATTCACAAAGGTGCACAAAGTTCATTTAAAAAAAATAGATTTTATTATTGTATTAATTTGAATATGATTTAAATGTATCCAGTAATGTTTGTACAAGTTAAATATGTGTACCATGATGCATGCATATCTAGATCAGGAAATACATGCTTATCATATCTGTTTGCAAGGAAAAACTGAAAAATATTATTAAATTACCTTCTCTCAGTTGAAAATTGCAGCTTGATTACTACGGTGTTGTTTTTTAAAAAAAGTTTAGCAATACTATTACCTCATAAAGAGGAAATTGTCACTTTCAAACTTAAGATGTTTACCTATTGTTTGCCCCACTAGAACAACCATATTTCATATTTACTCAAATTGTTGAAGCCTCTCTTACTCCAATAAAATAATATACCACTAAAAAAAAAGTTTTGCATCACTGCTGATAATTGGCACATGTTGCAACAAATGTGATTTTGATTCTTCATCATAACAAATTACCAGATTGTGTTTCACATTAATTTTGTTCATAAAAAGCAGAAGTATTCTAACCTTATATTAACCTTGTGAAGCAATTAGAAAATTGGAATTAATGTCAGAGATTTTCAGCACATCAAAATTTCATTTGAATAATGTGCTGGTAGATCTGGGAATATGCTGTTCACTTGCGATCATATGCAGAAAGAACATCATTAACCCTGGGTTTATCCTGCTCACATATAGATGTGCATTAAACACAGTAACTTCATTGATTGTGTATTGTAAATATTCATACGTGCCTGTCATTCAGCTTGACCAATGAGCAACATTTATTTTCAGCTGCGTTATCTTGATAGTCGTGAGGATGAACAGATTCGTGGGATCACAATGAAATCTAGTGCAATCAGTCTGTTTTATGCGAAAGGTAAATATAAGTGCTGTCAGTGGTCCCTTGCTATAAAGCCACCCAGTATACCACTGCCTCTTTTATAATTAGGATATGGTCATATATCTAATTAAGTGTTTTAGTTTTGTTGTAGAACTGATGTTAGTAGGAAATGAGACATATCTGTCACTTTTCTGGCAGCTTCATCGTGTGAACAGTTTAGGTTTTGATTAAAGTTTTATTATTTGCTTATATTTCTTAAACCCTTGGATTTTGTTCATACTCGGGATCATTAAGAAGCTAAGATAATTCATTCTACAACATGCTCATTCTCCCCCATAACCTTGGAATAAAGGTCAGTCAAGAAAGTAGGTATGAAAGTTTTGGTTAAAGTTGTTTTATTTACTTATATTTCCCAAACCCCTTAATGGATTTTCTTCATGCTTGGGATAAATAATTATGAAACTAATGCAATTCATTCAGTGACACAAACTATTGCCGCTTTGGCTGCATGATATTAACTCTAAGCTGTTTGCCACCCTTAAAATGAGAAATAAAAAAAGAAAGTAAAATATAATCACAGACTTAATGCTTTGTGAAACAGTTTGATGTCAATAATGAGAGAAGTACAGGTAAATCCGCCTTGTAAGACCACCCCATCTGCCAACAAAAAGCGGTTTCTCAAGATGGGTGGTCTCTCATAACAGATTTGTGCAAGATTACCAAAATGCAACAGGTTTAAGAAGGGAAAATATCCACAATTGCTGAACATGCATTTTATTCGTTATTCATAGTCTTAAAGTAAATTTGTATAGCAATGAAGATATACATCTATCAAAAAACATTTACAATTATATTTGAAGATTATATGTACATGTAGGTTATTATATCAATTGCAAAATTAACTAAGGTAATATTTATTTTCCTGTCCATAAGTTTCAGACTCACTTCATATATAGCATAAGAATTGCACAGTTAGACATGATAACACTTACCATATATACTCGCGTATAATCTGTGTCCAAATGCAAACAGCATATACTCTGATCTGCTGTCGCATAATGTGCTGGCAGATCAGGGTCTATGTTGCTTGTTGTACTGAATAGTCCTTACAAACTGCATAGACCCAGAACTGCTAGTGCATTATACGACAGCATATCTGGGTCAATGCAGTTTGCAGTTGGTATCAGCTTATACGTGAATATATACGGTATTCATCCTGTGTATGAATTGCACTGTATTGGTTTTGATCAGTCTTTGAGTAAATATGGAATATATATGTACCAATGAATGAAATCAAAATACAGAACTAACCTATCCAGAAACAAAATAAATTTATTTAAAGACAAAATCAAAATGCTTAATTCACCAACGACATAAAGAAATTAACTTGATAAACAAAGGGTGTAACAGGCTGCACCACAGTGAACAGATGATGGCTTGGAGTGTGGGTTTTAATAATGGTAACATAAAAAAATCAACAAACAATATGAACCTGTTACAATGACAATAGAATCTGGAAAACGATAATCACTTGTTAAAAACAAGGGCAAAGACCTCATTCACTCCAAGCATTACGGATCAACAATAAAGACAAGGACACACTTGACTGCTACAATGAAGGCCTTTCAAAAGAGTTCTCATTAGGGCATTATTGGGTTTTTGCGGTTTTTGGCAAAAGATAAATAATACAAACCTCTGAATTGACTGTAATGTGTTCCCCTCATGAACAGCCCCCCTGACCAGCGGCCACCCGCTTTATACGGCCAAAATACCTTGGCACCAATGAGAGTTTGTGTTCAAAAGTACCTATCAAGGATGGCCACCCCTCAAACATGACCAGCAGCCAGCATTTTAGTGCAAAAACTGTTAAATTTACCCCTCGCAAGCGGCCACATAATGGTTGTTTACAGATTTAAATCTCGCTAATATTAGTTAATTCTCAACTCAACACAATGATATTTGTTCCAACATGCCAATAAAGTAACTTTAATCCATACAAAGAGGTAAGTAATCCAATTATCCTTACTTCCATGTGTTCTTTAGATGTTAGCTTTTGTCACTTTCATAAATACTGGCTATTATTACCATTGATAATTATCAAAATGACAAAAGCTAAGTGCTGAGAAGCACAGTATTGTTCAGCTTAAGTCAGTGTGACATCCGGTCACCAGATATAAAATGGTATGTTAGCCTTCCTGGCTTTCCTCTCTTTGATTATGAAATGTATTTAACTGGGTACCAGACTGGTGAAAACAAAAAGTCGATCATGTGACAAGCTCACTTCCTTTGTAAACACTGAGCATCTCGTGTGGTAACTACATATTGCCCACGAAGGAATAAGTTGTCGCAAAAGTACAAAATCTTGTCAGACATTCTCGGTTTAGAATGAAAAGTTAAAGCAAGTAGACTAAACGAAAAGATGGAGAGTCCTTTGATCACTACTTAGAAATTTGATGTCAGAGAGATTCAAATAAACATCGTCTATATACATACAACTGCAGTGAGTGGGAAGACAGAATCGATAAACGTACAGGAATAGTTACAACCAAATGTTTGTGCCCAGATTTTACTGACAAGGTGGTTTTGCACCACGATTGATGATTATTCATAATTTTTAAAAAAATAAATAACATTGATATTAGTTTTATCACATTAAGTCCATAACCTGAAAATATTCCTGTGATTTTTAAAAGAATATATAAAATATATAAAAATTAGTTACTCCTTTCATACTTTATATGTAGTTATTACTCACATCTATGTGATCCCCCTCTAGAAAGGTCACCCCTGTTATAAGGCCACTTACCTGCTGCAGAAGGGGTGGCCTTATAAGAGGGGGACCATTGTACATCTGTAACTACTCTTGTTGAAGAAGCAATGGTTAATCATAATGGGAATTTACAGGACTTCAGCACTACTATGTACTTTAGTCTGGTTTATGGTCTGTAGTATATGATGGCTACCTGCATCACCTATAGATTTTAGAAATCAGTAGCCAGACTCAACTGTTTTTAGCACAAAACTGTCGTGGCTTCAAAGGATTAAAAAAAGGTCAGTGGTATTTATCTCTATTTTTGTGTTGTGTTCATGCATAACAGTGATGTTTTAGAACAATCTACACTTTGTTTGCAAACACTCCAAAGCAGTCATGGTTACAGTGGATTAAATAAATATCAGCGGTGTTTATTTGTTTTTGCGAAACAGCAATTCATAGCAGTTTTGAAATGCATTTTTTTGCCAGAAAATAATGGTTGCTGGTCACGTTCTGCAGGTGGATGCTGACGACTGCATTTATATAATAAAATCGATCTGTGCATGACGATTGTGGTCGTAATTGACAGGTGGTCGCTCATAGCAGAGGTCACTCAAGACGGGTTTTACTGTACCTTTTATTTTCAGAAAATAAAGAGTACCTTGTGAATCTGATTGACTCTCCAGGCCATGTGGATTTCTCCAGTGAGGTATCAACAGCAGTACGTCTCTGTGATGGGGCTATAGTTGTTGTGGATGTTGTTGAAGGAGTTTGTCCTCAGGTACTCATAGTGGTGACTTGCACAGCAGGTTTGACTTTATTTTAAGGGTTATTTGTAAAGTTTATTGCTAAAAATAAGAGTTGTGAGATACTTCTTTTCACTAAAATATCAAAATAGTTTTAGATCTACAGGTCTGAGACAGGAGAACTTTTGCAATGGCATGTTGCCCTACATCAGTTGAGTATGGTTGGTAAAGGTTTGCTACTTCTCCTCCCAAACCACTGATAATTGTTGTTAAACTTGACACACATTCATCTTGAGGTTTAGTCTTACCTAAATGACACTGATTCCCCTAAGAGATTTAATATGGCCACTAAGGGTGGTTTTGTGGAAAATCGAGTTTTGGCTACTTCTAAACCATTTGGAGAAATACTATTAATTTTGACACATTTATCATGAGATGTAGTTGATCCTAAATATAATTGGTTCCCCTTACACATTCAATATGGTCACAAAGGGAGTCCTCTTTTATTTATTTTGTTTCTAAACCATTTTCATGAAACTTGACACGAATTAACTCTAGGTCTAGTTGGTACTTAGTAGTGCCACTCTAGTAGTCCCACTCAGACATGTAACATGGTTACTATTTGTCATATTGACATAGAGTTTTACCCAAAATGCTGCTTGCAATATGCCGTTAATATTGATGATAATGAAACTAATTTATAAAAAGATTAGAGTAATTTTTCATGGAATGTTTTCTTTTTATATTAACTTTATCCAGCAAGTTTTAAGGTAGGGGGATTGTTGCACCTGATTGGCTAACACTGTTATGACTATGGAGTTCATATTTCTGATCTGATTTTAATTAAGCATGAAATATATGCTTCTATAATTAAGAGCTCGGTTGAGTTCAGTAAAGAGTGAGATCCATGCATACTAATGAGGTGATATTGCATCTAATTGACTGAGCTAGTTGCCACTCTTGAGCCCATATTTCTGATCTGATTATGATCAAACTTGGAATATATTCTTATATCATTAAGATCTTGGACAAGTTCCATAATGAGTGAAATCCACACATATTATTGAGGTGATCTTGCATCTAATAGGCTGAGTTTTTTATCCCACTGGAGGCCATATTTCTGATCCGATTTTGATCAACTTTAAATATGGGTGAATAGCATCAAGATCTTGAATGGATTCAGTTGTGAGCGAGATCCACACATATCAATGATGTAATCTTGCATCTGATTGGCTGACCTTGTTACATATATTAATAAGTTGATCTTGCATCTGATTGGTGGATCCTGTTGCCACTCAGGAAACCATTTTTCTGATCCCATTTTGATCAAACTTGAAATATGGGCTTGTATCATCAAGATTTGGATAGGTTCGGTAATGAGTGAGTTAAACACATGTTAATGATATAAACTTGGATCAGATTGGCTGAACTTGTTACCACTCTGGAAGCCATATTTATGATCCTATTTTGATCAAACTTCGCATATCATCCAGATATTGGACTGTCAGAAACGAGCAAGATCCATGCATATGATTGGCTGAGCTTATTACCACTCTGGAAGTCATAATTCTGATCCAGTTTTTAATTGGAATATGGGCTTTTATCATCAAGATCTCAGATGTGTTCTATAATGAGTGAGATCCATGTATGAGGTGATCTTGCTTCTGTTTATATGGAATAAATGCTTATATCATCAAGTTTGATAATTAGTGAGATACACACATATTAAGGAGTTGATCTTCCATCTGATTGTTGCCATTCTAGAAGCCCTATTTCTGATCCAATTTTGATCAAACTTGAAATATGGACTTATATTCTCAAGTTTATGGATGGGTTCAATAATGAGTGAGATCCATGCATATCAGTGATATAATCTTGCAGCTGATTGGGTGAGTTTGTTACCACTCTGGAAGCCATATTTGTGATCTGATTTGATCAAACTTGGCATATATGCTTACATCATCCTGATCTTGGACTATTTCGGAAATGAGTGAGATCCATGCATATTTATGAGATGATCTTGCATGTAATTGGCTGCATTTATTACCACTCTGGAACCCAGAATTCTGATATTCAATTTTGATCAAAATTGGAATATGGGTTTACATCATCAAGATCTTGGGCAATTTTGAAAGTAAATGGGATCCACACATATTAATGAGGTGATTGTGCATCTGATTGGTTGAGCTTGTTACCTTTTGTAAAGCCATATTTTTTTCTGTTGGGTTTATTATCATCAAGATTGTGGATGACTCTGATTATGAGCATATTAATTATGCCTTTATATTTAGAATTTTTTATCAGGATATGGTAAAATGGGTACAGTCGATACGATAGAAGGTTTGGGAGATAGTTTACATAGGATATGTTCTTCCAATACACATAAACCTGCTTAGTGAAATGGTCAACTGTTAAATTATGTATGCAGGTGAGCAATATCAGACCTACTTGGACATCTTGTTTAAAAGTAGCCCACCAACTTTTTCATAATTTGAAGAAGCCATTTGAAGCATACTTTTTCATATATTTTTTTGTTTTCTCCATACAATCCATACAGACCCATGCTGTTCTTCGTCAAGCCTGGCTGGAGAATATAAAACCTGTATTGGTCCTTAACAAGATTGATAGACTGATTCTAGAGCTGAAAATGGAACCCCTTGAGGCATTTATACACTTGCAGCAGACTCTAGAACAGGTACCATTCTGCATATCTTCAACATGATGAAGGGTTTTGTATAGTACATTTGCCTCAGCTATTTTTAAATCAAACTTAGGAGTTATTTGATCCTGCCTATTAGTAAGTCTGCGATCCTGCCAATTGGTGAGTGTTTGATATTAAACAACTGTGTGATCCTGCCAATTGGTGAGTGTGTGATGTCAAACAACTATGTTGTCCTTCAAGTTGGTGAGTGTGTGATGTCAAACAGCTGTGTGATCCTGCCAATTTATGAGTGTGTGATCCTGCCAATTGGTGAGTGTGTGATGTCAAACAGCTGTGTGATCCTGCCAGTTGGTGAGTGTGTGATCCTGCCTGTTGGTGAGTGTGTGATGTCAAACAGCTGTGTGATCCTGCCAATTGGTGAGTGTGTGATGTCAAATAGTTGTGTGATCCTGCCTGTTGGTGAGTGTATGATGTTAAACAGCTGTGTGATCCTGCCTGTTGGTGAGTGTGTGATATCAAACAGCTGTGTAATCCTGCCTGTTGGTGAGTGTGTGATGTCAAACAACTCCTTCAAGGCTATTTTAGATAGCTTTAAATTTTTGGGATGTGATTGGTGGTGAATTGTTGATGTACACAGCTATGATAAAAATTGAGCCAACCTATGGAGGCAGGGCTAGAAGTGGTGATATAGTGGCAAGGATGAATAACAGAGAATGTTAGGTGTGGAATGATGTGGCCTCTCTACATATTCAAGTATCCTTACTGAAATATTGATAAGTGATTTAAGTACCAAATTTGAGAAAGGTTCCTTATTTTCACCAGTTTGGGATATGATAATTTAGTATGAAGTTGAATTTTGAATATATCCAAGAGTTCTTTTTTCTGTAATAAAAATGTATAAAAAAGGAGCATTTCCACATGGTTTGTACAACCTTGAAAAATGCCATGTAAACTTCTTGAATTTTTCTCTAAACTCATTGAATTTATCTGAGGGATTACAAAGTATTAAAACTGAATAATATATATCCCATTTAAATTCAGAATATTTGCTGTTTAATGAATAAATAAATAAAAGGGGATAAAACTGGATGAATTAAATGATACATGACATGGGTAGTTACCAGATGGAGTAGCATCCCTTTGTTGTTGTGGTGCACTAATTAGTTACATTTTTTCTTCAACATTTGTTCCTATTTATGCAGTGATAAGCAAAGTAACATAAGGGGAAAGTTAACTTCAGGTAAGGAAAAATAATTCTTGACAACTCTGAAAGTCCTTGAAAACTCTCCTTAAAGTTCTTGAAAAAAACTTCCAGTGTCTGTAAGAACCATGTTCCAGTTAAAGTGCAGTGTTTAATAGAACATTTGATAGAATTTGGGTAGCTTAAACAAAAAATACCTACTAATTCACCATTCTTTCAACAAAATGATGATTGCATGAATATTTTATTATTTTATTATAAAATTATTACATTGTGAAGGGAGATTAGTCAAGAAAAAAGGGATCTGGGCAAGGGTCTATTAATTTGTTTTATCTCCCTTGAAAGTTATGTGAGCCACCTTGCTAGTCATTCTTTCATGAGAAATGTGTTAAAAGTTGATTTATGCATTGATTTTTTTTCTTTAGGTTTTAAAAACAATTTTGCATTGTGAGCAAATAAATGGCATAAAAAGAGAAGTTATTGTAAGAATAATTTTGTGATGAGTCATTTGAACTTATGTAAATCTAATACATACTGTCTTAACTTATAATTGGAGTCCAATTGCAAACAACATAGAGCCTGATCTGCTATTGCATAATGCGCCGGCAGATCAGGGACTATGTTGTTTGTTCTGCTGATCAGTCCTAAGGAACTTCATAGACCCAGATCTGCTGACACATTATGTGATGGCAGATCTGGGTCTATGCAGTTTGTAGTTGGACATGACTTATAAGCGAGTATATATGGTGATCTCTATATAGGCTCAGAAAGTACATTTTAAGAAATAATAACTTCCATGAAACATCTGCTCCTGCTTCTATTAAAACAATTACCTTTTTTGAGCAACTTGAGTATAAAAACATGTACTTCTTTAATTCTTACTCTGGAAAATCATTGAAAACATATAGGAGAAAATATCTTACAGCTGATCCTCTTTTGTGAAGTACTCTTTTTGGACTTTGTATTAGTTACATATATTGTTTGATGTAGCCAATATAGCATTTAAAATGGGCATTAATAAACCGCATCCATCAGTATTTCTTTCACAAAAAGGATTTTAAAAAATTAAGAAAAAACTGGTCACTTAGGTTTGAAGGATAAACATTTTGGAGGCAGTTCATCTCCAGTTACACTCTCAATCCGAATACCCAATAATTACATCTCTCTACCACTCCTAATCTATTCTGTCCAGTGCATGATGTAAGTGCAAGATATAATTTGTCCAAGTCAACTTTAACATATATTAAATATTCTGAGCAGTTATTTTAGGATTTTTTAGTGTCCAGTGAAGAAAAAATATACTTTGTTCATTTTCATGCTCTAGTCGTAGTATTTAATATTATTTGTTTCCTTTTTGCATTTCAGGTTAATTTGGTAACTAGTGAACTATTCACAACAGAAGTTATGGAAAAAAATTATCAGGTAAATTTTGACATAGTCAAAACTGTACTATATTTTCTGAAAGAATTATTTATTTTCTCAGGTTCATTCATGATTACTAATAATGAGCATGTCAAGTAATTGAACAACAATAATTTTTTGTTATATGACAACTTTGTTGAAGTGAAATAATAAAAGTTTTAATATTTTTATAAACTTTTACATATATTTTACCATCATTTTAATAATCAGACATGAAAATATGCAACAACATTAGTCTAAAGAGACTATTTTGAATTACTATACCCACTTATCCCCCTATTCATCAACTTTGCCTATTCTAGCTAGAGAGGTAATTTCATCCAGGTATTAGGGTCCAGTTGGACCCTGACTTATTATGAATAAATAGACTTAAAAGCAATGCCATTATTAAGATGACTTCTGGTATGGGAAAAGTAAAATTATGGTTCCAATCTAGTAACACATGTAACAGATATGAATGGAACGAGGAAAAGTTTTGGCAAGCAAGATTTACTAACATTCAATTGGGATATTTCAAAATAAAAATTCTGGGGCTAACAAAAGGAAGCAGGGGCCACCAGGCAGACCTAATTAATATAGCAGAATCATCCCTTGGAAAATGCACATATTGACAAATCACTGTGATATTGCAATTTATTGTTAGTGTTAATGCCTTTTTTTGTCCTGCGGCTGAATACTTCGCAAATCAGAATCTTGCTGTTTTTATGGAGCACTGTGAAACTTGGTACATATTATTGTCAACATCTAAAGATGCACATACCTGTATTAACAAATCTGTATGCTCCTGCAATTTTTGTAAGAGTTATTGCCATTTTTTATTTTACATACAGCAGATGCAATATATGACATAATTATGTGAATGCAACTACTCTCACAGTTTTCAGTGATTGCTGTGAAACTAAGTACATATTATTGTTATCATCAGAAGATATGCATGTTGACCAGTTATTGTACTTGCACTATTTTCAGAGGAGTTATGCACCGTTTTTTACTATAGACTCTATCATGAAGGTAGGGGTGGTATGTTGGTGAGGTGGGGGGGGGGTATATTTACCTGAGCAAATTGCTTGCCATTGCTCTAGTTCAAGGGTTTCCAACCTCAGATTGCAACCCAAATCAGGTTTGTGGGAGGGCTTCAGTAGGGTCATGAAGAGTCATCAGAAGAAAAATTTGAAATCATATCATTTAGACTGAGTGAGGGTCAGGAGGTCCTGTTTACAGCAAAAAAAGGTTGGAAACCACTGCTCTAGTTGATTACTTGGTTTCTCTTTGACTATTTATTGTGTATTTTTCACATTGGGAAGTCAGTTACAGGGCATATTGGTAGAGAGCCCAAGAAAGAAATTTTGAGTATATTTTATTTATTGATTACTTTGCATTCTTCGTAGCTGTTTATTTATTTTTATCTTTTTTTTTGTCACAGCAAACAGATGGAGATCATAAAGGCACTGAGCAGGTAATTTATACTGAATAGTATACCTATCTTGGCATTAAGACAAAATCAAATTTGTAGATGTCAGTTAGTATTTAGAAGTTATTACAGTCATTAATTCATTTACAAAGAGATTTTAATCTGTTTAGTGATTCAACAAAAAAAAAATTGCAGAAAATGCAAATAAAATCTTCCAAGTTCTCAGTATACTAGAAATATGTTGTTTTTGAAAAATAAATGGGTACCGTATATACTTGCTTATAAGTTGAGTGCAACTGCAAACTGCATAGACTTAGATCTGCCATTGCATAAAATGCGCTGGCAGATCTGGGTTTATTTGGTTTGTTAGGACCCTTATGTTAATTGTTTTAAGATTGTATCAAAGTTTCCAAACAATTTTGTTTCTTTGTTTCATCAGACTTATGACTGGACTGAGGATGCTGATGAATTTGAAGAGAGGAACATTTACTTTTGTCCAACACAAGGCAATGTCGTGTTTGCCAGTGCTTATGATGGCTGGGGTTTTACGTAAGTTTTAACCTTATTTTATTGAATATATTTTCTTGTTATTTACAGTTAAAGCTATGTTTAAAAGTAACCCAGGGACTTGTTAAAATTTGCCTAATTGAGAAAGTGGATTTTGTAAATAAATAATTATTGCAGAAAGTATGATTGCAAAAGGACTTTAGTCCTTATCAACTTATCAACTTGCAGGTAGTTGCAGTAATACAGTTATTGTTGCTGGTATTACAGGTTGTGTTTGTGTGTGTGTGTGTGTTTGCCATCTGGAATTTTCCGTGTTGTATGGATTGAATGTAATGTCAAATAACATATCAAATATTTTTTAATTAAGTGGTTATGTAGTAACATTTTGATTTGTTAAACCATCTGTTCATTAGCATCAATGTCAATAAATTGTCATTTTCCCTTTTTTAAGGATCCATCATTTTGCTGAACTGTTTGCAAAGAAAATGGGAGTCAACTCTGCAGTTCTTGAAAAGACCTTATGGGGTGATTTTTACTTGAACTCTAAGATGAAAAGAATCCAGAAGGGTGCCCAGGTATTAAAAATGGAACTTAGAACATAGCAGATGGTAGTTACCAGTCTTCATGACCAATAATATCTGAGACTGTATATTGGACAATTGTGTTGATATTAGTTATGTTGAAACCATGTTGCCAAAAAACATATCAAATTAAAATTTGTAGAAAAATAAATTTCTAATGATTGTAATTTGTTAAAGTAGGAAACTGAAACAAATGATTTTAAACACCAAAAAATGTAGTAATTTCACATATAGAGACTTTTCCATCATTTAACTTTAAAAATTTTCATTTTAAATTATTTTCGAAGCAAAATAACTTATGCTTACACCTTGCCCTCTCTATTCACATCAGCATTTTTTACAAAGATGTCATAATTAAGGTTTAAAATTTCATAATGAATTTTGAAGATATTTCCCTATAAATTAGTACCTTGAGAGAAAAAAGTCAATGAGCCTTTTACAATTCACATTGAAGCAGTTGTGCTAATGCAACCCTCAAGATCATTTCAGCCAGTTTTTCAGTATGGTTGCAAAAAAAAAAAAAATAATGAGTGAATGTGTAAAAGTAAAGCCTCTGTGACTTTTATATGAAATTGTATTTAGAGGATGAGCCTTGTATTTTAATATTTGAAAACATTAATGGTATTTACTGTTGCAATGAGTATAAGGACGTCACAATGACATAAGATTGTGACAATGTCACACTGAGTATCAGAAGTTCACAGTGACATAAGATTGTGACAATATGTCACACTGAGTATCAGGAGTTCACAGTGACATAAGATTGTGACAATATGTCACAGTGAGTATCAGGAGTTCACAGTGACATAAGATTGTGACAATATGTCACACTGAGTATCAGGAGTTCACAGTGACATAAGATTGTGACAAAAAGTTGCACTGAGTATAAGGATGACATAAGATTTTCTAACAGTTTATTTTGGATTTTACTGCAAAAACTGTTGTTGTTCAGACAATCGGAAATTATTATTGTAGTTGTTAATGAGAAATTACAGATGTGTTTATTAGACTTTGTTATCTATTTTCAGTCAAAAGCTAAGAAGCCCCTTTTTGTACAGGTGATTCTGGAGAACATCTGGGCTGTTTATGATGCTGTCATGGTCAGAAAGTAAGAATCACCACTCATACCGATTTGGTTGATTGAATGTCAAAACTAGCAGTCAGAAATGGCAAGATACCAACAACGACCAAATATAAAAATATGACACTGAAAACTTTTTTATGAAATACCAGAAGAGCATCCCTACCTGAATATTCTGATTGCTTTGGTTACAAATTGCTAGCCAGCATTGTCTAAGAATCACTTTTTCCTTTTAGCAAGATGTGTCATTGGCTAGATTTGAGACCTGCGTTTAGGTAGGAAATATGTCATATTTTTTTTTATATGAAAGTGACAGGCATATGGACTTGTGATTAATATTGTAAAAAATGATTTTATTTTTTACAATTACATTTAGTGCTGTGTGTGGAGTTTTGGTCTAACCCACTGGTTGGCTGATTACACATATTTCATCATCACCAATAATAATCAAAGATCATTGAAAAGAAGGGGCTTAAATTAATTTTAATTGTGTTTATTCGATACATTTTAGGAAGGCATTTTATCAATATTTTTTGCTGTTGAAGATGGGCAGAATGGCTTCAGGTACTCTCTTTAACCCCACCCACTTTTTGTTCCTCTACAGAGTAACCCATAAAGAGCAACTGTTATTAACAAAAGTACTCATAATCTTTTTTTTTAAAACTGAGATGAGAATTACAGTCAAACGTGTCAATAGCAACCACCCATGGGAAAAGGCAAAACTGGACTTTGTACACAGATGACCTCTATACATAGGTTCACCTTTTAAAATTGGTTTTTGAACAAATACCATGCACCGAATATCACTGAATATCATTGAATATTGCATTATCAAGATTGTTTTATGTGCACTGTACAACAAAATCATAAAATATGCATATATGTTGTTCTCTCCTAAATTTATGTTCCACACGCAATTACTGTATCCCGCACAGTTTAATTCATTCTATAAATTAAATCATCACTGACTTAAAATAATCACTGATCTTAGTTTGTTTTGTGCACCTTGATAAAAGAATAATTTCACTACTGATTGACAGCTTACCTATGATTGTAAAACAGAAGACTGACTCTTTGGTTGGCCAGCTTGTATAAATTAGGCTTGGAAACAGCTGTTCACACTTTAAAAACAATATCTGGATTAGCCAGTTGCTCAACTCACCAAGATCCAAAGACAGTCAGCTTATGTCAGAAGCCTGTGATGAATAGGAAACCAAAAGAAGCTGTATATGGCTATTCTTTGTGACCCATGAACTGAAACTTTGCATGCCTTTACAGACAGGTTTTAAATATTGGATGATCCCGACCCTAATGAAAAAGGATGTAACTTGTATCTCTTCTCAAAGACAGACTTTTTTCTTCAGAGATAGCTTTAATTCACAGGCAAATAGATGAAGATATCAAACTATACCTGTCACACTGGCACAAAAGGCGACTTCCATTTCTGCTGCGATAACACAGCTACTTTTCCCACCATCCAGCAAATGAATTGCTTCGACCATATAACCTAATAATGATAACTGCCTCACTTTTGATTTGACACCTTTGAGTCACACTATCAATGTGACTTGAGTACAAGTGAGATAAGAAATCTTTGCACATTGATTCACATGATATTCCTTTATCTAAACAATGCATTCCTCATGAAACAAAAATTTTGTTTGCATAGACTGATCAGTCACTGTAGATATGTGCCAGTGACCACTTAAGGCCGAGAGAGACCATTGTTTGGTTAGGAGACACCTGGCCTCTGACCATGGAAGGCAGGTGACTGTTACATACAGGGTATATATATATAGGAAATTTGCTGGGGGGAAATTAGAATGGCCATTGTGAACAGGTGACCACTGAGTAAAGGTGACCATTAGGACAGGTTTGAATGTTTTTGCAGAGCAAATACAAATATATATAACATCCATTGCTAATAACTGACTGAATCAAAGGTTTAGATTTAATAGAACTGATAGAGAAGCAGCATGCGTGATTCCCCTATTGTAATGCTAGTGATGCTAAGTGGAGTTGTTTTTCAGAGGTCGCAAAAGTATTTCCCAAGGAAAGTTAATTCAGAAATAGTCTATTCTTAGATCGGTGAACTCCATCATAACTTTTGCTAGGAGCAGCTTACTTTCCATAGCAGTGTTTTCAGAAGCATCCTGCATGTGTATCTTGTGTGCAAAGCTACTCCATGGAATGTGTTGAAACTTGATGGATCTTATTTACATCAGGTCATAATGTGTATATGGTTCTGTCATCAATCTCCAGTGAGTTTATTCTGATATAGCATGTCCCAAAGCTTTTGATGAATTGCCCTGCAACTTAGCACGCATTATTAATAGGTGAACATCAACATAGGGTTTTATCATCACACATCACTATATATACATCACACCTGTGATTGCAGCTAGTCTCACAGCTTTTTGATGATTGCTTTTGAAACTTGGGTAACATTATTGACATCAGGTGAACATGTGATACTGTTCTGTCATTTATATATGATGTCTTAAGTCTGGCGTATTATGTTAAGGCATTGTTTGTGCATAGTTTGTTGGAGAGATTTTCATGAAACTTTGCCCATGTATATATCATGATTAGATGGTGTGTTGTGTAGCTATTGTACACAACACATCATCTAATCATGATATATACAAGGTCAAAGTCATGGCAAGGGAAAATATAATTCAGTTACTTGTATCCTTTTCCGTAGTGTAACCTTTGTATCAGTGAAGTTATTTTAAAGGAACTTGCCCAAGTATATATCATGACTAGATGGTGTGTTACATACCATAAACCGAGATCACAGGAAGGGAAATGTTATTCTCTTACTTTTATCTTTGTCTGGAGTATAACTTTTGAATCACTGAAGATATTTTAATGAAGTTTAAGCCATTATCATGATTAGTCTGTGTGTCTCATACCATAACCATGCCCCCTGTCTCAAGGTGAAGGTCACAGCTGTGGAAAATATAACTCTGTCTTGTATCCTTGTCTGGAGTGTAAATTTTAAATCACTGAAGTTATTTTAATGAAACTTGAGCCTTTTATATATGTTAACTTGACAGTGTCTTGTGTATTCATGGTCATACCACCTGCCTCAAGGGCAAGGTCACAACAAGGTATGATGGAAATCAGTGGCCTGTTTCCTTATCTAGGATGTTAGTTTTTAACCCCTGTAGATGTTTTGATGAAACTTTACCCAGATCCACACCTTATCATGCAATATTCAAAAAGTCCTTAGATCAAAAGTCAAAGTTACTAGTAGAGAAAAAGTTACAAGATGGGTATATAATGTGCTGTTTGTGGTACTGTTCTTGCCCTTGGTGAATGTTGCATGTCTGTACATCCAGAAATTTTTGTTTGTGCAACTACTGTATTTATCTGATGATAAGCTCACCCTCCACCTTTAAAAAATGTTGGCAAATGGTTATTTAGGACATTTTTTTGATAATGAGTCCATCCTTTGTTTTATTCATTGTGGATGTTCTTTTGCATGTTCATATGTACATACATACATTCTGCAAGATTTATTGCTCTTTTCTCCTTGCACCATTGATTCAGACAGAGAAGGAGTGGGGGCATCCATTTGCTGTGGGCGTTTTTATTGTTTTCAAATGAAATTAAGATATGACAAGATTTTATTTCATGCAATATGAGACATATTTGTCATTCCTGGCTCTTCAAATTTATCATTAGAATGACACAGGCCAAAAGTCACTCTTTGTTTGAATCAGTCGTAAATTATGATTAACCTTTATGCAGATGGGAATCTCTGCATTTTTTCAAAGTTTCAAATTATTTCATTTTAAAAGAACAAAACTGAAATGATATACATAAGTGATAAACATGTTTGGGAAGCAGGTTTCAAATTAAAATCATTCACCAATCATTTGTCCTTTCAGAGACAAAGAAATGATAGAGAAAATCATCAAGTCCCTTGATTTGAAGATATCTGCTCGGGATTCTCGGCACACTGATTCCAGGGTCCAGCTACAGGCCATCATCGGTCAATGGTTACCAGTTTCTTCAGCTGTTTTGTGTAGGTTTTATAATATCATTTTTTTACTCTATTGGCAATAGACCAGAAGAATTTATGAATGGCCTGTTGTCCATTGTCCATCTGTTGCCTGTCTTTCCATTAGCATAAGTTTGTTATTGTTACTATTTATCAACTACTTGGAGGATTGCCAAGAAATGTACACAAAAATTCATCCCAAGGTCTAGTTGGTCCTACTGTAATGATGGTAAATCTTGAGATGCTATAAGTCTTGGGGACACCTTTAATTATTTTCAAAAATAATTTTTTTTATGACCTATAAAAGTTGGGACACAAAATTATAGCAATAATTTTTTTATGTACTATAAGTTTTGGGACACTTTTGACATTTTTTTCCTACTGATCACCTGGCATATTTTATCGATCGTAATGTTATTTTTTATAAAAAAAGACATTGCAGTTGTTAAGGGACTGTTATTATGAATTATCAGGTGGAAATGTGATAAATTAATATAATTTGTTTGAAAAATCAATATATTTAATTTTGATCAGTTTTCTTATCATTTTTACTATTTCGAATATATATAATTTCATCAGACAAGCACAATGTTGTAACCATATTAACAGTAACTTCCCCATTTTTGCTCTAGTTTACTTTTTTCAGTTTATGCATTATTGCATTAAAATTGTCAAAAGTCACAAATAATTACATTTTCTGCCTTGAAAATTGAAATACCTCAAATGTTGTACCAGTATTAAAACTATGAAAATAGTGTTTGGTTCATCGCTCACATTTATAGTGATCTTGTTTACATCATGGCATCACTGCATGTACATTGAAGATTTTAACCTGCACTGAATGGTTTTGAATCACAGGCACCAATGCACTGAACTTCAATAATGTCTCAAAAATATGATAAAAAAGCCTCAGAAATAATGCTTTGAAAATAATTGCAATAATAATGCAGTGGTAGTTTGCTTTGATGTAAGCAACCTTAAATAAGTATATGTTTGCTCAGCTACGATAATTGTGCTAATATCATGTAGTGAAAGCTGATCAAAGGATTAATGTTGTAGAACAAAGGGCTACCGGCATTGCCTTCTGTCAAATTCCCTCTTTATCCCAGTTTCAGGGTTTAAACAATTACTGGCCTGGATTTCTGTCGAAAACAAAAGACAGATCCACCAGTTATAATCAAAAGGAGCCACTGAAACAACTTGATTGCCCAAATCAAAAGTAGAATGAATAATGTGTGGAAAATTAAGATTTTGTATTAAGCCGAAACACAAAACTAAAATGTATCGATGATGATCTAGTCGATCTATATTCAGAATTTTAACCTAAATTATGGTCATTCTTTAATGAATATGTGACAGCTATGTGAATATATGCTGGTTATGTGACTAATATATTTATAAATATTCAATAAACGTGTCTTTCATACAGATTACATCACTTTGTAGGATCACTTATATCACTGAAAAATGGTAAATCTTTAGCATGTGAAACAAAATAAATAAAACAGCAATGGGTATGTATCCAAAATGTGATCTGGAAGAATGAGATTGGTAAAAAGGATGAATAAAGCAAAACCTGCATGTAATATTTTTCGGAATAAACAAGGATATAAGTGACATTTAGCATGATATGCACTGTGTAAGTACTGTAGACTATAGTACAGGTCTCCTGGTAAACTCGAAGTGGTCGGTGAATTATGAAGTCTTTATTTACCTTTATTTTATTTCATGTTGGAGAAATCAGAAAATATGCACATGCAAAATAAATAACATAAAAACATTCATAATAGTTTATAACAGTTTATTGATGTGGTAATTGAACAAGAGCTGGTCACTGCTGTGTGATGTATGGTGATCTTCCCAATTTTGTCTTGACATTTTTGTGTCAGTAATAGTTGGGACACTGACAATGTTATATTGTTTTATGTGCATACAAGTCTTGGGACACAAAAAATAATAAATATTTTTTCCTGTCCCAAGATTTACCATCATTAGGGTAAATGCAAAATGGTGCCATTTGGACATCCAGTTTGAAAATCTTATCACTTCTCCTGAATGGATGGTGATATCAGCATTAGGTTTTCATTAAAAGACTTCTTATAATCTCTAGCTGGCCCTAAATGAAAATGGTGCTGATCTGACATCCAGTATGGCTGCAACAGCAACTGTCTTTTGAAAATCTTGTTATCGCTACTCCTAATAAACCAAAGTCATATCAACATTGTGTTTTCATGGGGTTTTCACCAGAAAACTTTTTATGAGTTCTAGTTGGACCTAAATGAAAACTGTGCTGATCTGATCTCAGGTATGACCACCATGGTGGTCATCTTGAAAATCTTGTTATTGCTACTCCTTCTAGATGGATGGTCATGTTGGCATGGGATTTTCACCAAAAGACTCTTTTTGATGTCGAGTTGGTCCTAAATGAAAATGGTGCTGCTCTGACATCCATTTTGTTGCCCTCATGAAAATCTTGTTATTTCTATTTATCCTAAACAGAAAGTCATATCGATATAAAATTTTCACCAGAAGACTTCTTATGATACTAATTTGACATTATGGTGGCTCTCTTGAAAATCTTGTTATCGCTACTCCTTCTGAATGGATGGCCATATCAACATGGGATTTTCACCTCAAGACTTCTTATGATATCTAGTTGGTCCTAAATGAAAATGGTGCCAATTTTACATCTAATATGGCTGCCATGACAGCCATCTTGAAAATCTTGTTATCACTACTCCTCCTGAATGGATGGTAATATTGACATGGGCTTTTCACAACAACAAAAACTTCTAATGATGTCTACCTGGTCCTAAATGATAATGGTGCTGATCTGACATCCAACATGGCCTCCACAGTGGCCAATTTTGTAATTTTGTTATCGCTCAGGAATATCAGAGATGGTTTAAACAGAAAGTTACACTTTGAAGATTATTAATTTTATTTTTATTTTATAGCTGTTGTGGTTGACAAACTGCCATCTCCTCTGGAAATGAGTGAAGAAAAGGTGGAAAAACTTATGTGTAGCCGGTCTAGGCGTTTTGACTCCTTTCCAGAGGAAACACAGAAGCTCAAGAAAGGTAGGTGTATGGCAGAAGCCTTGCCAGTAAAACCTCAAACTCTGTTGATAGTATTTACATTTAGAGTCTTTTTATTCAAAGACTTTGAACCTTGTAAGTAAGGAAAACAGCATTAATGATTGCATTGAATTATGAACTCCAAAGTATATATTATTAGTGGTTTCATGATTCCTCCTTCTAGATGATCACCGCTGTAGTGAGCAAGATTACAGGATATAAATTTTCAGAATTTGTTTAGCAGTCAGTCTGAATTAAATACAGTTGTAGTCAGAAAATTCATGCTAAGAGGTTAATATCAGCCATAAGCATTGTAATCTCAATTCTAAAAGTTACTGTTAATTGCAAACTTAGGAAAATATTCAACATATTCCCACATACCATATATACTTGTTTATAAGTTGTGTCCAGCTGCAAACTGCACAGACCCAGATCTGCTGTCACGTAAATATGCCAGCAGATCTGGGTCTATGCAGTTTGTTACAAGTAATCAGGAGAACAAACAACATAGACCCTGATCTGCTGGCTCATTATGCAATGGCAGATCAGGGTCTATGTTGTTTGCACTTGGACATGACTTATAAGTGAGTATAGATGGTAATTCAAATGCATATGTTGTCACTCTGACAGGTGTTTGGAAGCTGGCTTCATAGAAATGTGGTTCAGAACCTTTGTATATAATCAGAATCACTTACAGTGGTACCCCCTTTGTTGGTCCAACCATTCTGCAATGAGAAATTGGTCACAGAAGAGGATTGTTCGTGACCCCTAAAGTACATTTGTAAGCCTCTTCCTCATTACTTAATCTGATGATATCCAGTGAAGACTCAGCTTTCCGTGCATCCATTGAAAAAGTCTTCCAGTTTCTGCCTCTAGATTTACGTCCTACTCCTTCTGCTCCATTGGAGGCCAGTTATAGAATTCCTGCTTTCGTTAACCTCATAACCAAGAAAGATCAGCCTTTATTCAAGCAGTTACCACAGTCTGGTCAGGTCACTGACATCTTGCTTTGCTTTGAGAGGCAACTAACACTGCTTTGTTTTTTAAATAATGTCTCCCATCTAACTTCAATCTAACCATTTAAAAAACACACACACTGGTATTTCACATTGAAGTTCCAGCCATCAACAGAGATATTGCATGCCTGGGAATGTTGAAGCCATTCTCTGTATGCAAGGACCAGTAACCTTCCTAACTGGTTATCAGCATTTGACTTCATGATTGCTCTGGTCTCCATGACTATTTTGCAGCAAGCTGATCATAGCCAAGATCCTACCATTGAGAGCCCCTGCTGCCAAACACCTTTGTGAAATGGTCTCGTGCATGAATGCTCAACAATGCAGCTCAGCATTAACTTTTCAATTTTATTGCTGCTTCCATTAACCTCAAGCTTGCAGAGGGAGATGCATTCCTATCCATGTCTGTTCTGCTCAAAAACCACCACAAGGCAACCTTCTGGTCTCGGCCTTTGTCTTCCAACTTCCTATTCCACAGTCACATATCGGAGGTTAGGAAACAGGCCACCAAAGAGGCAACATGTTTGCAGACCCCATAAGCCAGAGCCATGCCTCCAGTTCCCAAGGGGGATTATAAAAAAAATAGTAAGGACCCCCACTAAGACAAATTCACATTCAAGTCTGCTAGTCAGGCTCTATGTCACAGTGAACTCGCTGTCTTGATGGGATCCAGCATTTCACACAGGATGGTCCATTTGACCCCAAGGCTTAATTTGAATCTACACCAGTTGGGGTCAGCCCACAGTGGATCTTTTTTACAAAAAGGTGGAATGCAAAGCTCCCAACTCTTGTCTCTCTACTCTCAAACTCAAAGCCTTTCTCTGATCTTGAATGGTCTCTTTGTATATGCCCTTCCCCAACCCCTCTTGATTCTCAAAGTCATTCAGAAGATGACCAGATCTGAGTGCAGACTAATCCTGATTGCACCTCTCAAGCAGGAAATATCATAAATCAACAATCTCTTGAACCTGGCAGCAGACCTTCACGGAGAAAGCCCTGCATTCTCCATTTCTGCTGAAACAACTGAGCATGCTGATTTTTCTCATATCAAACTCAGACAAGTAGTGGACAGAATTGCTCAGGCAGGAAGGTCCATCACTCTAAAAATTCCTGAGAGGTAATTGAGGGTCTTCTTCCAGTGGTGCAAGCAGAGAAACATCTCTCCTTTAAAAGCCTCAATACCAAAAATATCTGAATTCCTCATATGGCTTTTCGAGAAGTTAACCCCAATCTCTATAAAGAGCTATTGTTCCATGATCTTGAACATGTTTCACAATTATAATGGGAGGAAATAGACCAGAATAAAGGCCTCACTGGCCTTCTGGGTAATTTTGATTTGTATGAAGGCCACAGCCCATTGTCTGAAATGAACATACTATGGGGTTTGACATGGTTGAACAAGGCACCCTTCAGACTACTGTCCAAAGCTTCGTTGAGTCATCTTTCTTATCAGCATCCTAGTCACCTGAACCTCAGCAGGGAGAAACAGTAAAATTCATGCCCTGTTGGTCTACCTGCACTGTCGGCAGTTCTGCCACAAAGATTTCTTTCATGATGGACCCTGGTTTCATTGTTAAGAACAGGCTCCCATTCATTGGAATCAGTTTTTCAACATCAGACTTCATTGGCCCTCTCTTCCCAGGAACATCTTCAGAAATCTGTCAGGGCATTGAAGTAAAATGTTTCTTCAATAATACTTACCCAATCATAGTATAGATGCTCCCTCCAAAGCCCTCACTGAGTTACAACCTTGGAAGAGAGTGCACTTCTGCTTAAATAGTAACTGAGGAATGGTGGGATTTGTCACCAGTCCCTTTATCCAAGGGGAGACCACTTTTGTCTGACTTCCATCTATGTAAGCCGATGATGTTGTAGCACTTTTTTTCCAGTTTTTATTGTCCCAGACACATACACAGATACCAGGTTTGGGGTTCTGGATTTACCTCTTTTCAGAACTAATTTCATTACAAAAAGAAGAATAGTATATGATCAGTCACTGCAGATAAAAAATATTTTTCATAAATAAGTTAAAAAAGAATATAAAGTTAGTATGTGTGTCTAATTTGTTTCTTTTTACAGATGTGAGTGAGTGAGTGAGTGGGTGAGTAAGTGAGCAAGCAACTGAGTGGGTGAGTGAGTGAGTGAGTGCACGAGTGAGTGGGTGGGTGAGTGAGTGAGTGAGTGAGTGGGTGGGTGAGTGAGTGAGTGAGTGAGTGAGTGAGTGAGTGAGTGAGTGAGTGAGTCCACATGAAAACTGAACGAACTAGAGGTCTTGAAATTACTGTAATTTTCCTTAAGTCATTTTTTCATAAAAAGTATTAATACCTTAATGAAATAGTTAAAATAAGTACTATATATGCCCGGATGTATCAAATAGGTTAATGAGTACAGAATTTAAGTTTTTTGCATATACATTCACACAAAGTAATATTGGAAACAAAAGCGCAAAGAGCAGGGATGAGGGTTTGAGAAAAATATTTAAGTTGCTGACAATAAGGACAAAAAAAGAAAGAAAAATGATGAGTAGGCATTTATTTATAATTAGTGGGTAATAGACTTGTTGACTGTTTCATCAGTGTCTATAACTATATCTTCCATTGGCTGATTAAATCAATTTTAGTAGCAACCATTTTGTATCTTGAATATGTAATTTGTCTTCTTATTCTTTCTGATCTTCTTGCGTGCTTTTAACATTGTTATAAATGTTTTGAGTGTGAAATTGGTGTTTTATTGCCCATATACAACAGTGTAAGTTGTATTTTGCCATTAACTTAAAAAACATTTAAAGAAGAAAAGCCCGGTAAATCAACACCTCCAAAGTCAATTATAGATTTGAATAAGTTGATCTTGACGTTCAGCTTACTATGTATGGCAATACTAATCTGGTTCCGAAATTGCTGAGATTTACAACATCCCCAGAGATAGTGTATCAAAGTATCATCTTCCAGATTACATAAATTACATAATTTGCTTTCTACATTTCCTATTGTTTGTAAAAATATATTATCTGGCACTATCCTGTGCAAAAGTTTTTATTGAAAATTTCTTTGTTTTGGTTAATTGGTATTGTGAAAGATTTTTACCCATTCTGTATCTTCTATCTTTAAAATGTGTTAAATTCCCACTTTTATAATTCTTTGATATTTTGAATAATTCTTTCTTTATCTAGTAATTTCTTATACAATAATTTCAGTACTTATTTTTAATATTAAAGGAATCAGAGTATCAGTTTGGTCCAATTGTTACGAGTTTCTGGATTAATTTCTTTTAATCACTTGTATTATTCCATTGTATGTTAGCTCTTGCTCCTCCAGTACATAACTGCTACTGTCATCATTGCGTGGTTTCAGTGTGAAACCTTTAGAATGATCTCTAGGATACTTTAATATCTTTCCCCTGAATACATTATTGTTTTCTTCCTGATGATATGTCTTTGATTCTTTAAAAAGACAGATTCCTGTTGTATATTATTGTATAAGTAGTGTGTTGATTTTTTACCTCTAATCCTATATAAAAATCTATATATAATGAAATTGTATCACCGTTTGTTACACTCAAGGTGAAGAAAAAAAATGATATATGAGCCTGATCTTTTTATTTGAATGGCGTATTGTAGAGAATGAATTGTGTGTAACTTATATTCAGCAAAATTTGATGGAGCATAGCTAAATCTATAACTGTTAACCAATATCTGGTGTGTAGTTTCAGACTTAAAATAATCCAGCAACCCTTGTGTTTGTGTATTAGCAAGATGAACAATGGATAGGTCCTAAAGTTATTTTTTTATAAATTTTGTTTCTAAATTTGGTCATTGAATTATTTTAATGCCATTCAGGTACTCCTAAATCCTAAAGCAATATAGATCCAGCATTACTTTGGTTTTGTCATCAAAATCCTTTTATGTATTTATGCATTTACTATTTTAATGCTCTAATTCTATCAAGCAATGCAATATTATTTACTCCCATTTCCGTGTTCATTTGAGTTTTGAATTCTCCATAATTTCGTTTATATCAGTTGTAACTGTATCAGTTCTACCACATACTGCAAGAGTCCTCAATCTATTTCAGATTTAACTGCACCTGTCTCTGTTGTAAAACTTTGTTTACAATAATTGAAACGTTTACTTGCACATTGTATCCATTTGTTTTTTGTCACTATTGCCTTGCACCACACTGATATTACTAAGCAGTCCAATAGGATCATATTCTTTTATATGTTTTGGATTGCTCAACCTCGGCATGTAACTTATTGAAAAATTCAGCTAATGTAACATCTTTTATAATTGTGATCTTATCGCTCAAATCTGGAATAGATAAATCATAAATTGTTTTCATAAATTTTACCCTGCTTTCATTACCATTTGGTTTTGCTTTTTGTGGTCCTCGATTTCTTGTACTTTATTTTTCTTGAATCATTCTTTTTCAGCAACTATGACAGAGTATTAATGTTACTGTTGTTCATTATTATTTTGGTATTAGTATCCCATATCTTTTGAGTCACATGAAATAATGGTACTGTTCAACTATGGCAATTCATCGCTATCTTTTGCACTTGAGTTTTTTTATTTTTTTTCAAATCACTGTCTAAGGCATCAATCTCACTGTTTATCCTCTGCTCAATTGTAAATAATTTTGGATGTTTGGTATCTCATCTACCCCCCACCTCTCTCTCTCTCTCTCTCTCTCTCTCTCTCTCTCTCTCTCTCTCTCTCTCTCTCTCTCTCTCTCTCTTACCTCTTGCTATGTTTGAATAGCTTTAGATAATGAGTTGTTATTTAAACAAGTCTAGAGCATGTAAAAATATTTTGTTCCTTGTGTTCTCATCAATAGATTTTGTAGATCTGTGATTATGTTGGTTCTTTTATTACCACTCTGTTCAATTCATCTTTATTTATTGTTAACATGTTCTCTGTGTTTTGGAATCTTTCAAATTTTTATCCTCTAGAGCCTTACTTATTTGTGTATTAACAAGCAAATCTATCATAAAAGGTTTTCAAAATTTGTACAAATTATACCAATCCATGATCAGATATGGCTGCCATTACTAAAAATAGAAAGAAATCTTTAAAAGACTTCTTTTTAGAAGTTGCTTAGCAGAAATTGACCAAATTTGACAGAAAATATTCTGGTAATAAGGACTTTAAGATTTATACAAATGATGCCAATTCGCTGTCATGCAAAAACTAGAAAATCCTTTAAATAACTCGTTTCAAAAACCACTCAACAGTATTGGACCAAATTTTACAGAAGCATATTGACTTGATGGGTATTTAAGTTTATACAGATGATTCCAATCTGTTGTCAAATATGGCTGCTGTTAATTAAAATAGTAAAACTTTAGTAAATTCTTTGACAAAATAGCTAAACAGAATTGTGATCATATTTGACAGAAAGTGTTCTAGCTTTGAATACCTTTCAGATTTATAGATGATGCTGTTTTACAATCAAATATGGCTGCTGTTACTAAAAATAGAAAAACAGCTTTTTTTTCTTAACAAACTGCTGAACAGAATTTGAACAGTTTTGACACAAAGCATCCAGGCATATGTGCCTTTCAATATTGGACAAACGAAGCTGATGTGCCATCCAATATGCATGATGATACAGAAACTAGAGAAACCTTGAAAAATTGTTTTCATAACATATGCAGTTAACAGTATTGGAAGAAATTTCAACAAGAAACATTTCTGCTGACCCAGAGTTCATCGCCTACTGCTCTTGCATTTGGCTGTTAGGCAGATGTCAGCTAGGTTAGTGATCTCAGGCTCACCTGGACCTCTTGTCATATTGTTTTGATTAAAATGCAAAAATATTAAAGAATTATCACTTTTATATTAATATGATATATCAACTGATTTTACATGAGATACAGGATCTGCTGATATGAAAAAGTAATTTAATCTACAGTGTATTTGGATGCAGTGGCCAGAATATATCTACTGATTCAGATTGTTCCAATTTGTATACTGTAGTATCATCAATTTTCGTGGTTTTCGTTGTTGCCCCGAACCACGAATTTAAATACCCAACGAAAAATTAGCCACATATGATGATGGTGGCACCCCCCCACCCCCCGGCTCATTTTCTTACTGTGTTTGTTCCTAGAGATTAAGGAACCTACTTGTATTTCATAAATCAACGTCAATACTATAATTTGGAAAAAAAATATTAGCTTTTACACGTTTGTTTTATTTTAAACCTTTAAAAAAGAATTATAAAGCATTTTATATTGTTTCAATGCACACATGTCGATAAGATATCCGATAGCTGTAATTTCCACTCACTGCCTTAAATTGGTATGCAAGATAGATAAGGATAGAGAGAAACGAGAAAAAGCATAAGGTATGCAAACACTAGTAATGCTGAAAATGAAAGAAAGAATAATAAAAAATAATAGTATATGAAAATTAAATTAAATACTTGTTCAAATCGATCCTTCACTCGAGTACAACTGTTTCATTTTATCCATGCATTTTTAATCCAAAAGTACAACAAGCCTCTAAAATACTAGAACTATTGCTTGAAGCACTATTATTAATGAAACACTACGTATATACACTAATTACAGCAGTTTAGTATTTAAGCTCACACTTCACTGATTTTCGGACAAAGCCACTGTATCAACATCGTGTCAATCAAGTCTCAATGTACACAATTTAAATCCTTCTGAAACCACATTTCATTTTATCCATGCATTTTTAATCCAAAAGAACAACAAGCCTGTCAAATACTAGAACTATTGCTTGAAGCACTATTATTAATGAAACACTACGTATATACACTAATTACAGCTGAGTATTAAAGCTCACCCTTCACTGATTTTCAGACAAAGCCACTGTATCAGCATCATGTCAATCAAATGCTTGTCAGGTAAATAATCCCCAAATTACAGAATTAAACAATTCCAGCTGTGTTGTTGGCTGCGTCGGCTTCCATTGATGTTATTCACTTGGACAAAAACACGGTGTCAGTATTGAACTTGTCAGGTTTTTGATTTGTGCTCATACATATGAAAGTATTGTTATAAACATTCAAGTGACCCCCGTTTGCGTCGGCAGAGTTTTATTCTTTTGTATTCTTTATTTTGGGTATTTCTAGAGGTTAAACCACGAAATTAAACACTTAGTAATATGCAAACTTGGACAGGCAAAACCACTAATTTAAGTACCCACGAAAATGCCTTTTTTTTACAAAACCACTAAAATTGAGCCCCATGAAAATAAATGATACTACAGTATCAGCACTTTCCATGCTCTTCTGTGATTCTCATCAATGAGTGGCCAGATTGTTTGTCTTTTTAGCTCAAACATAAATTAAAATCTCCACCTACAACTAATTGCTTTTCACTAAAGGTGTCAAGTTTTTGTATACCGAAGAAAAGAAGTGTTCATTGTCATTATTAGGAGCATAAATATTGCATAAATGGTATAATACTTATCATTGATATTAATGTTATTAGTCAATTCAGTGTTTAAAATATGCATGAGTCACTTCTAACTACTTCTTTTACTTGAAATTTTAAAGTATTATTAAATAGTATTGACACACCTTTATTAGCAGAATCACTACTATAAAATAAACTTTATAACCACGTTCATTACTCCATATATCCTCGTTTTCTTCCACACATATTGTTTCCATAAGAAAATATATATTAAAATTCTTATCCATCAGCCAATTAAAGATTTTTCATTTTGTTATCATTTAAGCCCCAGGCATTGAAAGATCCAGTTTTAAAAAAATGAATTGCACAAAATTTAGGAAGGTCTGCCCTTCCAAATAAATGTAAACATCAAGTTCAACAAGATAAAACGTTAATTATAAAGATGTTAAAATTCTGCAAAATGTATATAAAATAAAAGAGAAAGGTAACACATAAAAAATCCTTAAAACATACAATTTTTAAGTCATGGGGCATACAATGAAACTAATATCACCACAAATCCTCCAATTCTATGAATTCAAGAACAGTTTAAGTTGAAAAAAAAGAATTTTTCAGAAACAATATTGAAAGGGGAAACAAAAGAAGTAGGGAAAGTAACTGTAGAAATAGGCTGTAAGGGAAGGATTGTCCATAATCTTGGGTCAGTTGGTTTTCCTGACCCAATTTACTTAGAGGATTGTAATTAACAAAATGAGTACACTGTATGGTGCAAAGAAAACACTGGAATGACAAGTACAGTGTACTCATTATGGTAGACAAAAGGATACAATAAAATAAGTACATAATTTTTATTATCATATTCTAATTATATATTAAGGAGAACAAAAATTGTACAATAGTACGATTGTAATAAAGATACACGGGTAAACACAACACACTGCAGAATCAATTTAATTTTTTACATTGCCACAAGTTTTTTTTTTCGATGTCACAAAAGTTAACCAGTGTGGAATTTAATGGTAATTTTCAAATAAATGAGTAAATAAAAAACTATATAACTAAGTGAGTGGACACACGACACCTTTTCCAAAATAATTTAAGGTGGTTATAATATTAGTTATACTAGCTTATGTACCGTATATACTCACGTATAAGCAGGGTCCAAATGCAAGCAACAAAGACCCTGATCTGCTGTCGCATAATACGCTAGCAGATCAGGGTCTATGTTTTTTGTTCAACTGATTAGTCCCTACAAACTGCATCAACCCAGATCTGCCATTGCATTATGTGACTGCAGATCTTGGTCTATGCAGTTTGCAGTTGGTATCGGTTTATATGTGAGTATATATAGTATATGTAATTTTGGTAAGGGAGATAACTGATGCATAGTATATTACATGAGGTATATAGCCCTTGTGCATGTGGAACTTGTGCATTACCATACTATTGTCTAGTCTTTGAGAAAGCATTTATCTCATGGAGTTTAAACTTGGGTAAAATCATTAAGAATAAACAAAAATGATTGTTCTACATAGGAATACACCTTATCAAATTGGTTTCACTTCATGTAGCTTGGTACAGTGTCAGTTTGTTGAGAATGTTTTTTTCTTATTGGAGGGAGTTTATGGAGCTTGTCTAAGTCCAAGTAGATTCAGATTATCACTCTTTTGCCACTCTCCTTCAATAGAACTCAGCATTTGTCATCCAATCTGTTTTGAGTTCTTGTTCTATCAATTTTTCTGGGAATGTTTGGTTCCCATGTGTGAGATCATTTCTGATGATAATTGGTGAATCTTTGACATTTCTTCCTTTTGCAACAGCCCCCAATTTATGGCTTCTAGAAACAAACTTGACTGTAATTGACCTTGTAATCTTAGATTTTGAAATTTTGTTCAGCCTCTCTGACACAGACAAAGGGAGGTAATCTGGGATCATTACACAGGCTCCTAGTCAGTATAACATGTTCTAAATTGTGCATTTCTCAAAACATTACTCAATATCATTGAATGTGCTTACATAAAATCATTTGTGTTTTTTTCTTTTAGAATGATTAATTGTCTAGCAAATGTTTATGTGAAAGGTGTGCATGTACAGTGATTGCCAAATAAAAGGGATGTAAATCTTGGAACCTGCTTCTTCTTCTGCACAGACTTCACCTTTGAGAGACCAAGCATTCCGTTTTGGCATCAGTGAAATACCAAGTTAAATATTTTATAAATTATCAAAGGAAAATGTTTCCTCAACTATTTGTGTTGTTTTATCTGAGGCGGATAAGGATCCACCCATAATAAAAATCAGTCAAACATTGGAGAAAATGGATGAAAATTATGGAAAAATCAGAAAAAAATTATCATAAATAATTGCCAAGTTACATACCAAACATAACAGATAGTGATCATGTAACCCTTATTTAGTGATACGGTTTTGTTTGGGTAGTACCTGGTTTGACAGAATAGGGAAAAATAAATGCAATATTTGTATACAAACTTTACTTTAAAAGCTGTTCATTTTTCTTTGCTAGCCTGTAATAATTGTAATCATCTAGTTCCACTTTTGAAAGTCGAGAATTGTTAATCATACATTGATGTGCTCGAATTTATGACAGATAGTTTTTCAGGGACACGTGTTATTAATAGCACAGCTGAGAAAATGCATTCCTCAGCATTTTATTATGCTATCCTAGGATACCTGTTTTAAAAATCGAGTATGACTAAAAATTGGTAGTGTAAAAAGGTATAAAACTTACACAACATATATCTTATTTTTAAAATTACAGACAAATTCACCCTAAATGGCTGATAAAACAGGTAGGAAAGGAGTTGGGCATATTTTATCTGGGTCCTTTTCCACTGGGTGTGTCTGTTGCTATAGGGCACAGATGACTAATTCAGTTCCTGTAGACCATAATATTAATGTTTGGGCAAATTATTATACTTTCATGGCAAGACTGGCAAATTGCACTTATGTCCTATGAACGATTTATCCAAGAGGAAACTTTTAAAATGATGAAAATTATATGCTGTGCAGCTCATTTTTGAGAAAAAATCCCTTGTAGGTGCTCAGTATAAAAGTCTGGCCCAGTGAGATCACCCTGTTTACACCCAGTAGTACCTGTGTAGCGACAGCGATACAATGAAAATGGTTATGTTCAAGCCTACTATTGCATACCATTTACCCATGTGGAGGCATCTTCTGAATAATTACATTATTATTTTTTTTCCAGGTAATTATTTTCAGCCAATCAGCATCCTTCATTCTTTTAAATACAGTATTTAATATACCACCACACATAGGCTGGTTCCATAGTTAATAAAAATAACTAGATGCCTTGGACCAGTTGTAGTTACTTGCAGTCTGTTATATTTGGTTGCAAGCCAAGAATTTAAACAAATTTTGTGTAGTTGTTGCAGTCATTAGTAAATTTGAGGTTTTGTTGTGGGTGTTGAATTCTTACTTATTTTCTTTCTTTATTTATTCACATAATTTCAGTGTTTATGGAATGTGACTCCAGTGAGGAGGCACCAGTTATACTGTTTGTATCAAAGATGTTCCCAGTGGAGAAGAAATCTCTACCACAAAACAGGCAGAGGTAAGTGCAATGCATGATGAGTGAAATTGTTATGACCATATTTTTTTTTTTTTCAAGCTCATTATTTATCCTATGCATTAACATGGTTTCTACAACCTTGAAAAATCCTTGAATATGAGGGACTGCCTTGAAAACTCCATAAATTTGGAAAAAAGTAGGTTTTATCTTTGAAAAATCGTTGAATTTGTTGAGAACCTTCCAGAATATTTGAATTTAATAGAAGGAATGCAAAACTTAAATAACTGAATAAAATATATCAATTTTTAAGTTCTGAATTTTTCCTATTTATGTATTTCCAGAAATTAATAAATAAAATGGGATAAAATCGGTTGGATCAAATGACATGACACATGACACAGGTTGTTACTGGATGGAACAGTGTCCCTTTGCTGTAATGGCATGCTAAATTGTTGTGTTTTTTTCTTCTACTTCTGTACCAAAATATGCAGTGATAAATGAAGTAACATGAAGAAAGTTAAATTTCAGTAAGAAAAATACTCCTTGAAAATTTGTGCAAGTCCTTGAAAAGTTCTTGAAAAACAACTTTATGGGGTTGTATGAACCATGATCACTGTAAATACTTGTGTATAAGCCGATACCAACTGCGAACTGCATAGACTCAGATTTGCCATCATATAATGCGCCAGTAGATCTGGTCTATGCAAGGACTAATCAGTAGAACAAACAACATAGACCCTGATCTGCCGTTGCATTATGCGATGGCAGATCAGGGTCTATGTTGTTTGCATTTGGACTTGACTTATATGCGAGTATACAGTAAATCTATTCCAGCCTCGTATTTTCATAAGTCATTAGATCATTCTGGCAATTAGATCCACAGACATCATATCATGAACTCATTTACTTAACCAACTATATACTGCTTAACATTGGTATACTGGTCATATTCAAATGTAGCAGATTGATTCACTTCTAATATATGCCTTTCCCCTTATTTTTTTGTTGTTGGGAAAATTGAGATATTTAATTTTGGCATGTCTGTAATTTTTATAATGCCATTTTGCTGGTAAATGTTGATTCTACATTTTACTGCATTTTTTTTTGGCATACAGTGTAGAACAACTATATTTTAAGCACAGTTGAATGCTTTAATGTTTTAAGAACCGTATATACTCGCATATAACTCAAGTCCATTTACAAACAACATAGACCCTGATCTGCCATCGCATAATGCGCTGGCAGATCATGGTCTATGTTGTTTGTTCTACTGCTTACTCCCAACAAACTGCATAGACCCAGATCTGCTGGCATCTTATGCGATGGCAGATCTCGGTCTGTGCAGTTTGCAGTTGAACTCGACCTATAAGTGAGTATATAGGATCCTCTGTTACATACTTGAGAAATGGTCCATTTTACACCATACAAAACATATAAAATGAGCTTTGACATGAATAAAGATTGATTCACCAAATTTTCTTGCACTATGAGTGTGAGTTTATCTTGAAAACTGCAGGCACAGAAGGTAATGATCAAGAAGTGTCAAGTTCAGGGTTCTGTAATGAAAATAATGAGAGAAAATGGATAAAAAATACATGCAAATTGCAATTCTAGATGTGAAAGTCAACTGAATTATTTATAGTATTTTATGCAAGATCTGCATCACATGGATAAAAAAAACAATATGACCATCGCATAATTATTGAGTGTAGGCACAGGTTAATTTGCATAAGTAGTACTACTGAGGAATACATTTATTTACAGAACTATATGGAATGAATGATGTACTGAATGACCATATACATACAATTTTTATTAAACAAATCAGTTTTTTCCGTTGCCATAAAGTGAAGCAAAGAGGGATTCTTATAGTAGTAGTGCAGTTTGTTGCAAGCGGAAATCCTGAATGGAAACTGCATATAACAATCAGCATTACTTGTTAGATAGGAATTGCAGAGTCCATGTCAAACTACTGCAAATCAATATTATCACAGAGATTTATTACTTGAGCAGTTGTATAAGCTCATTATGTAATCAGCACCATGTTGGCACCACTTGAGATGAGTATGAATGAAGAGAGAATTTCACAGAGGGCACATATGGTCACACCTCCATTATCCTAGAGGGGGGTGGGGCCATGAAAATCGTTCTGGTAAAAGGGAAAATTGCATAATAAAGTCTTCATTTGTTTATAATTTAGATTCACTTTCCTTTTCCAAATTTGTTTATTTCATTGTTGCTACAAACCCTAAATTTGAGAATCAAAGAACAATGATTCACTTCCACCTCTGATGCCCATCCACAGATTTAAATTCTGACAAAAAAGGCATATTTTGCAATGTTATGAAAATCGATTTACACAAAATTCACAGCATTAGAAATGTTTTGGTTTGGATAAACGAAAGTATGGATAATTTAGGTTCAGATAATTAAAGCTGACATGTACTTGCAGAAAGTGACTAATTTAGATGTTATTACTACCATAACTGTCCTTTGCTAATTTTATTTTATTTTACTGAACTTAAATAATAATTGGAAATAAAAAACTTTTAATATACCTTGGCCTGAAAGTAAAACATTGTGCATTTGTAGCATTAACATTGTAGAACCACTTTCATGAAGTTTTGTTGGAAATACACATGAAAGAAGTAAGATCCCATAGAATATGTACATAACAGTGTCATAATAATTGATATAAAAACAGTGTATGAAGGGGATGTTATTTCATATCTTGGCTTTGTTTATTTTGTGATTTCTGTCACTTGAAAGCCAAATCTGGGAGAGAACTCTAAAAATTATTTAGAAATCATATATATTCACAAGTTTTTTTTCTACTAGTCATAGCTTGAGAGACTTGATAACTGCCTTGGCCGATTCTGCTGCTTCCTGCAACATATAAACAATCTCTTGACTTGATTCCAAAACCTTCTGTTCATAAAAACATAGATCACAGGATTGGAAACATTGTACAAGAAATGCATGTAGAATATGATCACGTTCATTTCGACAACTTTGAGAGCCATCAGCCAGGCTGGTAGAAAAGCAGCTATGAAGGTGAAAGCTACAAGTGACAGCATGACAACAGTTCTAATATTTGACATTCGTAGCTTCACTTTTTGATCGACAGACATGCTTCTTTCATGTAAAATTACATTTTGGTGTGAACTGCTGCTGGGTTTCATTAAACTAGAATCTCTCCTCATTCCTCTTTTGATGTTGTTTGAAGAGTTTTTTCTAGTTTGGAGTGTTAGATGAATGTTTGAATCATCCTTTGTTGTTATGGGCAAACAGGTTACACAGCAGCCTTTTGTTTCCATCATAGCTTGTTGTCGACGGTTCAGTGCATAATAGATTGATGCATACAGACAGATTACAATGACAGCACAAATTCCAAATAAGGAAGCATAAGTCTTCTGAATAATATAGAAAAGAGAATTACTTATCAAAATGTCATTTTTGTTGCAAAATCCTGAATATACAATTGATGTATGTGTAAAATTAGATGAACTGTTGTGTTCCTCTGTTAACCAGGTTGAATTTTGTACATTGGTCATAGAACCAGGAACACTGATATTTTCAGGAAATAAGTGAATTTGGTCTGTTTGTGATATTTCCAAAGTCTTGTAGTACACACCATAAGTGAGGGAACATACAATACCAATAGATATAGCCATCATTGCTAGTGTGAGTGAAATAATTTTTGCTCTTGCAACTGTCATGGTGTAGTTTCGCCTAAATGGATGCACAATGCAATGATATCTGTCAACAGCAATTGCAACATTGACAAATGCAGAGAAAGGTATTGTTGATGTAGTGAGGAATCCATGCAGTTTACAGAGAACGTCATATCGAATGTCAAAATTTAAAAGTTCCATAACAATTGTGAAAGGCATTGTAATAAGGGATGTAACAAAGTCAGTGCCAGCCAATGTGAGAATAAAAACAGTGGATGTCAGCTTTGGCTTGTTGCGACAGAAAACATTAAGAACCAAGGCATTTCCAACTATTCCAGCCAGAGAGAAAAATCCCACAATCATCATAGCAACACGAATCTCTGTCACCTCATCCTCCATTTTGTTGTTATCTGTTCATAATTTGGAGGCTAGACCCTGAAATTTTAAAGGAAAAATATATAACATGAAATTTTTAAGCTGTATGTAGTTAAACAAATAATTGAAAGTTATTTTTTGTTGATTGTATAACAATAACAGTTCTTAGTAGAATTCAATGCTTGTAAAGTAAAACACATACAATATCCCCATGCTTTTCACAGTTATGGTTAGCTCTGCCCTTCTGAGCGTTGACATCTCCTAAATTCCATTCCTAGATGATGGATCAAAATTCTAAAACAATTGTTCACATCTACTGACCACCCTCGATCATATCCCAAGGTTTTAAGTCCTTGTCTTGAATGGTGTAGGAGTTTTGCATCATTAGTCATGTACCCATGCATGTAAACATGCATACACAGACAGGCAGAATCAGATAATCCCAACTTATTTTGGTATTATAGGAATTTCAGTCACTCCAAAGTGTGTGTGGCATTCTCTTTACATTTCTGTTTCTAGGAATAGTTTGTGTTGCTAATACAGTGAAACCTGTCTCTTATGTCAACAAAACGTGGTCTCTTAAAACAGGTGGTCTCTCATTAGAGGTCAACACATTATATAAGTTGATCTGTACACAAAAAATCTAGCCTTTTATGCCAGGAGTTGCTCCTAAACAATTGTCTCTCAAGACTTGTTTTACTGTAATAGGAACTTCATATATATATATATATATATATATATATATATATATATATATATCTTCTGGCCTTTTTTTCCTCTAAAGGTCATCCAAGCATTTTTTAAGGGACATAAATCTCAAATTCTAATTCTAAGGTTTTGCTCTACCATTTTGTACTTTGTTCAGGGTTTGATTTTTAAAGAAAAGATTTGCTCAGATTTTCTTCACTAGTAATCCTGGTTATTTAACTAAGACTTTGTGTATCTTTGTATTCTTAAAGAGCTTTTAATTCCCTTTCTTTTGGTGTATGATTGGTGGTTGTAATTTGGGTTGGAGAGTATACAGCTTGGCCTTGCTTCAGATATGCATCTCTCAAAAGACTGCTAGCTCCGCTTGGTCATTTTCACTTCTTGGACTTAAGATGTAAATTGGAAGAAAAAAACAACTAGCTAGTATCTTTTTTTAATTTCTTTTTATATTTTATAAATTATTTACTGCACTTTCAGAAGCTAGTATTGTATACACTGGAAAAATTCATTTTTCCAATTTTAATAACAGCTGTCTGTTTTAGACATTGTGTTGTTTCCCTAATAGCACATATAAAGAAATTTCATTCACAGTCCAAGATAGTAGCATAGAAGTATGCCAGTATTCTCTGCATTGTGCTTGTAGCAAATGAACACAACTTCCACCTTATGCATGTCCCTCTTTCAGAAGTACTTAAAAAGCTGCAGTGGAACATAAAAGGAAATGATTAGACTCAGAGTGGTTACCTCCCTTGATATAGTTTGACAACTTATTTGAATTATTCCCATTTCAATACAGAATGTGCAGCAAAGGTAATTGCTTAAATATTTTCTCACAAAATACTTACACATTTGTTACAGTTTATTTCAGTACTTGACCTTATTGCATTTTATTCCAAGAAAATGATCATTTATTCTCAGTAATTGGATATTTAATGTATTTTTCTCTAACATTTATTACATTTTTTACCATCCACTTCACTTTTAACCCTGCGTGATGCTTGACCCATTTTGCCTGTGTATGCCATTGTTTTGTTCTGTTTAATTACAGGTAACAGTGGGTATGATTGGATGTGGGGCATATAAAAACAATCGGCTGTCTGAAGATAATAACTCCACCTGCATTATCTGTATGGGGTATCATTTAGTTGTGTAAAATGGACTCTCAGTTGACAGATGACAGATGGGTGACAGTTTCTGCCAGACACTTGTCCTGGTCATGAGAGAGTCAGAAAGCAGAAGTTATCCGCTGATGCTACCACAGTAGCAAAGTTCTTAATATTATGTTAGAGGCTGAGAAGTCGCTGATCAAGAAAAAGACTTGGCATTCTTTGCTACCATGAGTGCCCCACATTACTGCAGGAACATTGTTGCTCTCTTTGGCATCCCTGTCTTTCAGTCATGCCAGTACTGGGCCAGTACTAACAAGATACGGTGGCCCACATGGATCAGTCCTGCACAACCCATCACTGCACATACATTATGGTACTGGATGTGGTGATCTATCCCTTTATAGCCACTACAGGATTTTGTGACTAGACATTATCCAACCTCATACTTTTTCCACTCCAGTTCCAGCACTGTCGCAACCCATGCCCAGTGCCACCAGTTCTGGATACAGTGATTTGTCTTCCTGACACAACCCATTTCCAGACCCAAGATGCAGATGGTGTACAAAACCCAGTCATGTCACTTGCAACTCCAGCATTGTTACAGATGCACAGTGCAACTGGCATCAGATTTGGTGATGTAGTTTTCCGTGATATTGAATATTGCACCTACTTTGTAATGTGGACCAGCACCAGCTCTGTCACAGCCAAGTACTGGATATGGTGTTTTCCCTTTCCTGGATTCATGGTATATACCTCAGACTTTTGGTGGTGCTCAAAGCCAACATCTGGAGATAACCATTTCCCAACATGGATGGACTCCCAGCCTCATTTATAATTCCTGACTACCTGCTTCCCCCTCCCATCACTACAATTGCTGGAGGCTTCTTTGTTGCCCAGCATCTTTGACTTCGAAGACATAGGTTTACAAACCCTTTCTTGTTTAGTTAATCTGATGATCTCTAGGGAAAAATCAGTCTGTCTTCTGGCTTCTGCCTTGGGAGTTCTGTACTCCTCCTGCTCTGTCAGTGGCCACTCATAGAATTTTTGCATTGACTGACATTTTAACCAAGAAAGACTAGCCATCCTTCTAACAGTTGCTGCAGTCTGGTCATGTCACTGACATTTTGCACTGTTTTGAAAGTCAATTTCAAGGCCAGAGCACCTATAGGCCTTTCTTCTCATAAAGACAATTCCCATCTAACTTCAATCCAGCCATTTACAAAACACACATGCTTGTTTTTCACACCGAACTTCTAACTACCTTGAGATATATGTTCAGGCCTGGAAATGTCAAAGCCATCATCTGTACACATGGCCCATTGACTGAAAACCTTTCCTTGACACACTACAACTGGTTTACAACGTCATACCAATCTTGGCCTGATTTCTTTCCTGCCCAGCCGCCTTGTCACAAAAAATGACACAATGCTTGTGCCACCCTTTTCTGACATCCTGGTAGGGGAGAGACTTTGTCATTTTACCACGGAATGCGAGACCCTGCCTCGAGGACTTGTGTATCTTACAAATCATCTTGGTGGGTTTCCATATCACATCCTTTGACACATCTCTATTAACAAGGGTTCCCTTTGCTACATTTGTTCCCAGAGACTCATACAAGGCAGACATTCTGAAGCAGGAAATAAACTCTTTCCTCATGAAAAGGGCAGTTGAGGTTGTTTGCAACATAAATTTACCAAGATTTTGCCTGCAACACACACAGACACACACGCTAAGGGTAGAGACTCTGAGGTCAACCCTTAATACCATCCAATAGGCACTCTCTTAATACCATCCAATAGGCACTCTCTTAATACCATCCAATAGGCACTCTCTTGATACCATCCAATAGGCACTCTCTTAATACCATCCAATAGGCACTCTCTTGATACCATCCAATAGGCACTTTCTTAATACCATCCAATAGGCACTCTCTTGATACCACCCAATAGGCGCTCTCTTAATACCATCCAATAGGCACTCTCTTAATACCATCCAATAGTCACTCTCTTAATACCGCGCCTGCTTTATATGCAAGTGCAACGAGCTGAATGGAATATGGCCCTCTCATTGGTCAACCGAAAATGATGTTCTATGTCTACTGATTATCTGATTTTCAGTCAACCAATAAGGGGGCAGAGTTCCAGTGTATTGTAGCTGCATATTAAGCGGGCATGATCATGGCCATGTCGACCGGTAGCATGGGAAAATGGTCTGGCATTCTTTAAAGGTGTGGTAGTAAGTCAAACTTTGTGTAGGCATATAAAGTTCAATGCCTGAGCTAAATATCGGTACCAAATTTATTATGCCACGCGAAGTGTATCTTGAAATATCAGTGTTGATTCTTAAATAGGTCACGCGAGAAGGGAGAGAAGTGTCCTCCCTTGTAGTATTTATATAGTACATGTATGACTGATAGGTAAATTGTAAGCAACTATATGAGCCCCTGTGTTAATCACCAGCTCATAGACTTCCTCTGGAGGTCACCCTGAAGCTTCATAGCAACACAAGTTACTCTACTTCTGCAGGATTTGTGTGATTGTGAACATTTTTAAAGACTGTGTTCCTTTGATGATTTTATACTAACATATCTAACATGAGACTTGAGCCCATTATTTCTAACATGGGACTTGAAGCTGATTTGCATATGTTAGGAGACTGGAACTGGGGTCAGCTCCATGGTACAGGGATGTAACTCTCTTCACCTCTTACCTTTTTTCCTAATGTACTATGTTCATGTAATGTATTTCAAGAATGAACCAATTTTTGGAGGAAAATATTTTTGTTTTGATAATACTTGCCTGATCATAATATAGGCACTCCCTCCCAGCCCCTTTCTGCAGTTACATTCCTTAAATGCACTTCTGCCCCAGTAGAATATGATGAATTATGGGATTTGGCACCAATCACACTATTCAAGGAGAGACCACTCTCATCTGACTTTTGTCTCCATAATGATACGTTTTAGCACATGTATGGAACAAATAAGCTAACAGATGTGGTAAATATCTTTGCTTGAGAGGGCTGGATGTCCAAGGAAGTGGATGTTCTCCTAACATATAATGATCACGTAAGTATTATCCTAAAAACATTTTTCTCCAGAAATTTATATCTTGCAAGTTATGTTCATCTCTTTTGTCCTGTTTAATGTAGTTATATGAACCCCTCAAGCCAGGAGTATTATCAATACTTTGATCTTCAAATTTCTAAAAATGTTTCCTTAAGACTGAGATGTTAGCATATAATGTTCTTAAGATAAAACCTTGTCTTGTCGTAATATTGCATGTTATAGAACCAGGAATTAAACTTTAGACCTCAGAGTTTTTAAGTGTGTATTACCACAGGGCTGTCTTTAAATTAAAGTCAAAGGCATATTCAGCATATACCTATAGGGATAGGTGAAAGTGGCCTTTTAGAAAAAGTAACTATTACATGTACATTGGATTACATACCTTTTACAAATGCTGGTGACTGCTGGATAGACTTAAAGGTTCATGCATTATTATTGCACATGCATTTACATTTTCTGTACACTTATCTACTGTATTTACTGGCTTATTTGCACATCTGCACCATCCGTGTATCTAGCCTGCAAAATTTTATTAAAATCCTCCAAGCGGTGTAGGAGAAGTGTTGACAAGCTTTGCCATGAACTGACTGACAGACAGACAGATGGTCAGATCAACAGACGGATGGACTGACACACAGGGGTAATGACAATAGCCCTGCTCTTTCCAGAAGTGCAGGAGTACTAATCCATTTGATCATCATTTACAGTTGAACCTTCCTTAATGATCACATGTCCATGTATCTATTAGCATAAATCCCTACAACTGTTGTCTTAAGCATGATCACTTGTCAAATCTTGGAGTATTTACCTTTTGAAAAATTGACATTTTTACATAGCTAGGGGTCCAAGCAATCCTAAATCACTTAAAAATTGATGGGTTTTTACATAGCTAGGGGTCCAAGCAATCCTAAATCACTTAAAAATTGATGGGTTTTTACATAGCTAGGGGTCCAAGCAATCCTAAATCACTTAAAAATTGATGGGTTGATGTGTTTTTTCTTGCACTACTCTTTGTTGAATATTTGTCCCCAATTAAGGTCATTGCATTGAATATCTGTCCCCAATTAAGGGTCATTGCATTGAATATCTGTCCCCAATTAAGGGTCATTGCATTGAATATCTGTCCCCAATTAAGGGTCATTGCATTGAATATCTGTCCCCAATTAAGGGTCATTGCATTGAATATTTGTCCCCAATTAAGGGTCATTGCATTGAATATCTGCCCCCAATTAAGGGTCATTACATAGAAACATATGGGAAAAAGTAACCTGTCACTAATTGTCCATAAAATAATAGCTGAATGAGTACCATATATACTCGCGTATAATCTGATACCATCTGCAAACTGCATAGACCCAGATCTGCCAATGCATAATGCGCTGGCAGATCTGTGTCTATGCAGTTTGTAAGGACTAATCAGTAAAACAAAAAACATAAATTTGCACAAGATAAAGATCATAGACTTCTCTTATCAAATGCATAAAGAAAAGCATATGTTGGTAAGTGAATTTTTTTCAATATATCACTTTTATTGAGATCACATCAATTTTCTGTAAGAGAAAGCCTGTGCTGCCAATTTACAGCAGGTGATAAATTGCTACATATTTTCAAAGGTCTTATATACTTTTTGTTGTCTGTATCATTTTCTTTCGCAGAACTGTTTTTGTGATTATTAAAATTTTATAAGAACTTTTCTTTTTCCTTATTTAATAAGTCACAACCACCTCATTTCATGTCCAGTCTCTCCCGGATTTCAAAGCACTATGATACACCTAGGCAAAACGTGATGTCATATCAGTGATGTCATAATGTACATGATGTGCATAATGGAGATCTGGTCTATATAGTTTGTTAGGAGTAATCAGTAAAACAAACAAAATACACCCTGATTTGCCTGTGCATTATGCGATGGCAGATCAGGGTCTGTGTTGTTTGCAGTTGTACTTGACTTATAACAGAGTATATGTGGTAAGTGACAATTGAACCTACAGTGACCTTGTCCATCAATGTGGTGACCTTCAAATCAGCTTCAAATTATTAGTAAGCTGCTGGAAATAGAGGGGAGCAAGAAACCAAAAAGTTTTTTTTAAGGAAAATCTCAAAAACTTAATTTGGAAAGTAGGAAGGGAGTGTTTTAGTTTTAGACACAGTGAACTTGCCATTGACCTTAATGATCCCAAATCAGTAGAAAACCTTTCCAATTCAAAGGCATCTGCCATAGAAAGTGTATAAAGAATGTTTGAGGAAAACTCAAATTTTTCTTGAGGAAGCCAAATTGACAATTTTGTTTACTGTGAACTTGATCTTTGACCTTTTGACCTCTAAAGTAAATGAGAACAATTAAATTTGATGAGAAGTTGCAGAGGCTGAGTTGAGTGATCATCCAGAAACCATCAATCATGCGAGTAGATTGAAAGGCAGATAGATAGGCAGACAACTGTTGCTTTTTTCCTCTAAACCAATTCTGTCTGGAAATATAATGATCAGTACATGTATGTCAAATATTTTGTGCTATCAATTTCAGCATAGTTCAACAGCAGGATTACAGGTAATTCCTGTGTGATAGCAAATTTAGGGATGAATGGAGGCTTTGATTTTTGTTTAGCTTCTTCCAAGTGATCACTCTAGCATACATGCGTGTGTGTGTCCATTCTGTTGGTACATCCATCCACATCCTATTTTAACTTCTGTGTTAAATTTTTTTACTTTTCTTTTATCTGTCTTTTCTACCTAAATAAAAGGTGGGCTTGACAAAAATGAGGTCTCTTATGTCCATTTGTCCACCCATCTAATTACCCATTCATTTGTCCACCTATCTAATTACCCATTCATTTGTCCACCCATCTAATTACCCATCTATTTGTCCATCCATCTAATTTCCCATTGATTTGTCCACCCATATAATTACCCATTCATTTGTCCATCCATCTAATTACCCATTCATTTGTCCACCCATCTAATTACCCATCTATTTTTCCACCCATCTAATTTCCCATTCATTAGTCCACCCGTATAATTACCTGTTCTTTTGTCCACCCATCTTATTACCCATTCATTGTCCACCCATTGAATTACCCATTCATTTGTCCACCCATCTAATTATCCATTCAATTTTCCAACGTGTCCACCCATCTAACTGCCCATTCATTTGTCCACCCTTCTAATTACCATTCATTTGTCCACCCATCAAATTACCCATTCATTTGTCCACCCATCTAATTACCCATCCATTTCTCCACCCGTCTAATTACCCATTCATTTGTCCACCCATCTAATTACCCATATGTCTACCCATCTAATTACCAGTTCTTTTGTCAACCCATCAAATTACCCATCCATTTGTCCACTTATCTGGTTACCCATTCATGTGTCCACCCATCTAATTACCTATTAAATTTTCCACTCATCTAATTACCCATTAATTTGTTTGCCCATCTAATTACCCATTCATTTGTCCACCCATCTAATTACCCATTAATTTGTACACCTATCTAATTACCTATTCATGTATCCACCCATCTAATTACCCATTCATTTGTTCACCCATCTAAGTACCCATTCATTTGTCCACCCATCTAATTACCCATTAATTTGTACACCCATCTAATTACCTATTCATGTATCCACCCATCTAATTATCCATTCATTTGTTCACCCATCTAAGTACCCATTCATTTGTCCACCCATTTATTTACCCACCCATTCATTTTTCCACCCATCTAATTATGAATTCATTTGCCCATCTATGTCCTTTCTGTAGATCTCCAAATAAATCAAGATTATATAAAAATAGGCATTATATTGATAACTTCTCTCTGGTTTTTACATAAACATCAGAACTTTGAATAATGTTTGTTGCCCATCTTGAAGTTGTGGTACCAAACTACAAGAGTACACAGTGAGATTACTGTAGGGTACATGGTTACAGGTCCAGTATTGGTAATTTGTGAGTTTGCCAGTTTTCTTCATCTCAGAGACCCCATCATGCCAGCATCTGCACTAGGGAGAGTGTATTGCATAAGGTGTTGGAACTTGTGCAATGGTTATCAAATGAGCAAAGTATGAGAAATGGTCCTCAGTTTTGGAGCTTTAAATTGGATTCAGTTCCAGACATTATTTATGATGATGGGTTTTGATTGGTTTTCATACTTTCTGTTCAAAGCATTGACAATCATGTCGTCATTTGTTTTCTTGTTTTTAGAATTGGCTGTTAGCCAAACCTGCAGTTGTAGTGTTAATTGCCCTGAAAGAATTTCACATAAACAATCAGAATTTGTAAATTTGTTGTTCTCTATTGCTTGGTTAGTTGGAACACATTTATATACTTCCTGTACAAACTGTAATGGACTTCTGGATAATGAATGAAAACAAATCTTTGAGAAAGTTTTACATTGTGCAAGCATGATTTATAAAGGCAGTTTTGCTTTTTATTATTGTCTGCATTCTGGTTGACTTTTATTTCTTCTGCAAACTATATTTTTCTTTATGAAATGAAGGAACCTTGTTGTACTGCTGAATTTTGAATAAGTAAAAATCTGATGAGGATGATCATGAGCTTCACATATTTGTTAAAAAATTTAAACATTTCTTACATAAAGTAGTGACAAATGGGTCCCCAGATATTACTTAAATGAAGAGATAAGTAGATCTTCAAAATGTGATTTCCCAGAAAATGGGCAGGCACTAAATGCAAATTGTAGGCCAAAACTTTATCTCAAACTCAGTTAACACACAATAAGTCAAAACTTTGTCTCAGACCCAATTGACACACATATTGTAGGCCAAAACTTTATCTCAAACCCATTTAACACACATTGCAGGCCAAAACTTTATCTCAAACTTAGTTAACACACAATAAGTCAAAACATTGTCTCAAACCCAGTTGACACATATTGTAGGCCAAAACTTTATCTCAAACCCAGTTAACACACAATAAGTCGAAACTTTTTCTCAAATGCAGTTAACACACACATTGGCGGTATAAACTTTCTCACAGACCTATTTAACACACATTGGTGGCCAAAACTTTATATCAAACCCAGTTAACACACAATGAGTTAAAACTTGATCTCAAACCCAATTGACACACATGTTGTAGGCCAAAACTTTTATCTCAAACCCCATTAAAACACAATAAGTCAAAACTTTATCTCAAACCCAATCAACACACATATTGTATGCCAAAACTTTATCTTAGACCCAGTTAGCACACATTGTAGGCCACAACTTTATCTCAAACTCAGCTAACACACACTTTGTAGGTCACAGCTTTATATAAAACCCAGTTAATGCATATTGTAGACCAAAACTTTAATCTTAAACCCAGTTAACAAACATTGTAGGCCAAAACTCTCAAATCCAATTAACAGACACATTGTAGGCCTTAACTTTATCACAAATCCAGTTAACACACACATTGTAGGCCAAAACTTTCTCACAGATCTAGTTAACGCACATTGTAGGTCAAAACTTTATCTCAAACCCAATTAACACACAGTAAGTTAAAACTTTATCTCAAACCCAGTTGACACACATATTGTAGCCCAAAACTTCATCTCAAACCCAGTTAACACACATTGTAGGCCAAAACTTTATCTCAAACCCAATTAACAGACACATTCTAGGCTTTAACTTTGTATCAGACCTAGTTATCACACACATTATAGGTCAAAACTTTATCTCAGACCCAGTTAAAACACAATAAGTCAAAACTTTATCTCAACCCCAAACGACGCACATATTGTAGGCCAAAACTTTATCTCAAACCCAGTTAACACACAATCAGTCGAAACTTTATCTCAGACCCAGTTTTCACACGTATTGTAGGCCAAAACTTTATCTCAGACCCAGTTAACACATATTGTAGGCCACAACTTTTTCTGAGACCTAGTTAACACACATATTGTAGGCCAAAACTTTATCTCAAACCCAGTTAACATACAATCAGTCAAAACTTTATATCAGACCCAGTTAACACACATATTGTAGGCCAAAACTTTATCTCAGACCTAGTTAACACACATATTGTAGGCCAAAATATTTTCTCAAACCCAGTTAACACACATGTTGTAGGCCACAACTTTATATTAAACCCAGTTAACACACAATAAGTCAAAACTTTATCTCAAACCCAATTGACACACATATTGTAGGCCAAAACTTTATGTCAAACCCAGTTAACACACATTGTAGGCCACAATTTATCTCAAACTCATCTACACACACATTGTAGGTTACATCTATCTGAAACCCAGTTAACAGACACATTGTGGGCCAAAACTTTATATTAGACCCAGTTAACAGACACATTGTAGGCCCTGACTTTATATTAGACCCAGTTAACAGACACTTTGTAGGCCCTGACTTTATATTAGACCCAGTTAACAGACACATTGTAAGCCTTGACTTTATCTTAGACCCAGTTAACAGACACATTGTAGGCCTTGACTTTATCTTAGACCCAGTTAACAGACACATTGTAGGCCCTGACTTTATATTAGACCCAGTTAACAGACACATTGTAGGCCCTAACTTTATATTAGACCCAGTTAACAGACACATTGTAGGCCTTGACTTTATCTCAGACCCAGTTAACAGACACATTGTAGGCCCTGACTTTATATTAGACTCAGTTAACAGACACATTGTAGGCCTTGACTTTATCTTAGACTCAGTTAATAGACACATTGTAGGCCTTGACTTTATCTAAGATCCAGTTAACAGACACATTGTAGGCTTTGACTTTATCTCAGACCCAGTTAACAGACACATTGTAGGCCTTAACTTTATCTCAGACCCAGTTAACAGACACATTGTAGGCCTTGACTTTATCTCAGACCCAGTTAACAGACACATTGTAGGCCTTAACTTTATCTTAGACCCAGTTAACAGACACATTGTAGGCCTTGACTTTATCTCAGACCCAGTTAACATACACACACATTGTAGACCAAAACTATCTCAAACCCAGTCAACACACACATTGTAGGCCAAAACTTTATCTCAAACTCAGTTAGCACATGTGTTTTTGCACTGAATTCAGTTCAACACCATTCTTACTATTTTTTTGTGTCCTCATGTGCATAGAAAATGAATTCATGCATTCTTAACATCACTGTAAATCATGAGGGAGATACATGAAGATAAAGTAGGGATATCTTTATCATCACAAATTTACCCCATGATAAAAAAATTCAAAAATGTTGAGAGCTACCTCTTAAACAAGAATTGCTTTTCATTCATGTATTACATTCATAACAGTGAAACCTATCTGAAGAGACAGCTGGTCCTTTATTACAGTTTTTTTTTAGCATCTCAAGTATCAAATGTAGAATTGAACTTTGTGGTCTTTTAAGATGGATGGTTTCTTAAAAGAGTCAGTGCAAATATAGATATACAGTATAACTTTGACAACTCCAAGGGCTGCAGAACCAAAATTTGGTTTGGGAATTTGGTGATTTCAAGTTTTCCAATGTTGCAGACAAGAGACTACACTAGGACTGAGTGAGTCATTCGAGTGATGCTTAGTATTCATGTCATGACTAGTATTTGAGTGATGCCTGGCATTGGAGTGATGACTAGTGTTTGAGTGATGTGTAGTATTCGAGTGATCAGTATTTGAGTGATTCATACCTGCCATAACATGATGTGTCATGCAAAAAAAACTATTTTTACTCTCAAATCCCCTGGCACAGTTGTGTTTAGAAAAACATGATTGTCAGTAATTTTATAAAAAATAAGAGAGAGAGAGAGAGAGAGAGATTTTTGACCACCACTATATATGCCCCTAGCATGTAGTCTGTATAAACAGTAAACAGTAAACAGTCCTGCTTAGAGCCCATGTAAAACTATCCTTGTGGCAGTTTATACAGCAGATTATCACAGAGGCAATTATAAGGTAAGGTGGTCACAAATATTCAACCATTATGAGAAGAGCTAGGGTGAAGCCATATTAAATCCTTTGAAGATTGTTGTGGTAGAGCCCATTAGACTAATTTGCATAGGTAAAGTGGAACAATCCAATTCGTTTGAAGTTATATGTAAATCAAAGAGATGCGTGTTAAAGAACAAAAGTTACAATACATCTCTGATTCAGGAAAGGATGAGTCATCTGCAAAGCAAGCAAAGCCAAGTACAACAAAATTTCAGAACTCCTGGGAGATTTTTTTTTTTTTTTTTTTTGCACACACTGCAAACACCAAATCAACATCAGTCATTCTGGAGTGTACAACATCCATTGACATAGCAACACAACCCATCATATTTGACACTCCCTTACAGCAATGCAGATGCAGAAAGATCATTTTCTATGAGAAAAATTCAACAAGATCTTTGGGGAAGTTTGAACAATGGTACCATCCAGTCTCAAATGGGTGCAAAGATGAACACAAATGACACTTGCGTTACCTTCAACCCCCCTACTGAACTATTGAGAGCAGCAAAGACTGCATCTAATTAAGAAAATATTTCACTGTCCAATGAATTTTGAAGATAGAAACTTGTTTGCTTTTTTTTTCATTAATGTCTATCTGGTTTTTGATTATGTGAGTTTTGACACATGTGTGGTAATGATATTGGACAATGCTAAATCTACCAACTATTTTTTGTTTGTAAATATATTAAATGCTTAAAAGAAAACATATATGTTATTTTCTTTTTTTTAAACCAAATTTGAATTTCCATTAGTTTTCTATATTCTTATATGAAAAGATAACTTATTCTCAATTGGAAAACGTCACTTTTTTGGGTAATGTGCACTGAACCCCCTTGGTACCTCAAAACACACTTTTTGAGTCTCCGAAAGCCCCTAACACTGTATGGGAATATGGCAGGTATGGTGATGCCTGGAATTTTTTGAGAGATGCTTAGTATTTGAGTGATGCCTAGCATTTGATTGATTAGTATTTGAGTGATCCCTTGCCCTAAGTGATGCCTAGTATTAGAGTAATTCCTTGCATTTGAGTGATGCCTATTATTTCAGGAACACCGAGTTTTCAAGTGATGCATAGTATTTCAGGAACACCTAGTTTTCAAGTGATGCATAGTATTTCAGGAACACCTAGTTTTCAAGTGTTGCCTAGGATTCGAGTGATGCGTAGTATTTCAGGAACACCCAGTTTTCAAGTGATGCGTAGTATTTGAGTGATGCATAGTATTTGAGAGATACCTAGTATTTGAGTGATGCCTAGTATTTGAGAGATAACTAGTATTTGAGTGATGCCAAGTATTTGAGTGTTGCCTAGTATTTCAGTGATGCATAGTATTTGAGAGATACCTAGTATTTGAGTGATACCTAGTATTTGAGTAATGCCTAGTATTTCAGTGATGCATAGTATTTGAGAGATACCGAGTATTGGAGTGATACCTAGTATTTGAGTGATGCCTAGTACATTGAGTGATGCATAGTATTTGAGTGATGCATAGTATTTGAGTGATACATAGTATTTGAGTGATGCATAGTATTTGAGTGATGCATAGTATTTGAGTGATGCTGCTTAGTATTTGAGTGATGCATAGTATTTGAGTGATGCATACTATTTGAGTGATATATAGTATTTGAGTGATGCATAGTAATTGAGAGATACCAAGTATTGGAGTGATACCTAGTATTTCAGTGATGCCTAGTATTTGAGTGATTCCTAGTATTTGAGTGATACCTAGTATTTGAGTGATTCCTAGTATTTGAGTGATACCTAATATTTGAGTGATGCATAGTGTTTGAGTGATGCCTAAACATAAAACACGGTATTGGTGCTGATAAAGGAATTTTCATGTTATATGCATGAAATAGAAAAATTAAACAAGATATGAACCAATTTTAAAGATTGGTAAGCCTGGCATATACCTCTCTTACTTTCCTGAAAATTTCAAGAGGTTAGTGTAACCCATTGTTGAGATATGCATGGAAACAAGCTCTAAAAATGGCCATTTTTGAGCGTTATGTAGTCTCACTCGAAAAAAGCTTGAATATAAAATAGAGAATTCTCTAAATATCATACTGAAATTATGCATTTATTGGTCTGGTTTTATGCGGAATTCTATCCTGCAAATATTGCTTCTTGAATTAAAGAAATCGGTAAAATATTATGGATTTTATAAGCAAAATACCGTCAGTAGAAGTTTTGTTTCAACACTGAAATTCAAACACTAATCTGTTGTTATATGCCAACATTTTGTACAAAATAACATTCATTATAACTTTTATTGACATCTAGAACTCGACTTTATATTATAATAAGTAGTAAAACCATTTAAATCACATGGCTAGCCAAGATATTCGATTGAGAGCTTGTTCTTTGTCAAACTTTCCAGTTCTAAATTTTGTAGTGTCTGTAACCTTTACAAGTTTATATGGCAATAATTTTGTTGTTTCATTATGGAAAAGTATAAATCCTACAAAGGCTCATGTGTATCCATGTGATGTCCAAGTTGGCCAAAATTGGTGGTGCTGTATTGTACCATTAAAAAACAGCAACTCAATAAAAAAAGTTACAGACACTACACAAACAGGTATAAAAATGAAAGATAAAAGTATTGTTCTACTTGTCATTAAAACATTGTTTTTCTCAATAGAAAGTTCCATCTTATGTGATGTAATGTTGCATCATCTATTTACCTCTGCAGCCAAGAGCAAAAAAGTGATGCAATAACTCTCTTGATTGAATATTGCATCATTCTTGCAGCACTGTCTGTTTGAGTAATTTACTACAAGACAATGTAACCTGAATTTCTTATCCTAGAAGAAGCTGCCTAATTACTTTTTCTGTTCTTTACCATGGTACATCCCTAAGACATGGGAAGACGACAAAAGCAAACCTCTGGGAACAACTCTGGTAAGTTTGTATTGAATGGTAAACCACACTCTTAAATTGTAGTGTCTGTAACCAATATCCCCTTTTTATACTGTCTATGACTTTATCCCTGTTTTTTTTTTAAAAAATGAAGCCAAATTATGTTTCCTATTACAGTATTGATGTGTAAGGCTAAATTTTGACATATTGTCTGTCTGCAATTTGTAATATTTTGGTATATTTATAGTTTCTTTCATCTAGATTTCTGATAACAGGCAACATTTTCAGTGATTTCTTACAATATGCAATTGAAACTGAGTATTTTTGCATTCCATATCATTAGACTAGTAAATTCAAACAGAAATATTATGAGAATTCAATGAGCTCAGACTTAGTATTGGATACATTGCTGATATTGTCAAATGGTTACAGACACTACTAGACATGTGAATTGACCCGACTGTTGTTTACATTATTAAGGAAAGTGTGCAATCATTGTAAATGCTAGAACATTGAATAATCATCAGGTTTTATGCTATTTCTTTTTCAATCAGATACTTTTCTTTAAGAATCTACAGGTTATTCCAGTTTGCTTATGTATGAAAGCATATTGCGTACTCATTACAAGTATGTTTTGTAAAGTCTAAATTTCATCCGTATACATAGAGGAACAAAAATGAGAATGAAGTTGTTTGCTTTTAGGAAGCAAAGATAAGCCAGAAGAAGATGAACAGAAGATTAAAGCTAGAAGGGAGAAGACGAGGCTAAAGGTACAAGCCTGGAGAAAAAAACAGAGGGAAAATAAGGCGAAACATGAGGAGCTAAAAAGGGTTGATAGAGAAAGAAGAAAAGATGCAAGACTACTAAAAAAACAGCAATCACTTTCCGATTCAAATCTTCAACAAGAATTAAGAAGGAAAAAACGTGAAGAAATGAAAAGGTATCGCCAGAAAAAGAAAGAAAAAGCAGCCCTGGCAATATCGGTTAATAAGAGTGTTGATTTAAGAAGTCCGAAAACTGCTGAATTAAGTAGAAAGAAGAAAGAAGCTGTGAAAAGAACCCAAGCATGGAGAATGCGTATCAAACTGAATGAAAGTATACAGCAAGAGTGTATTCAGACTGATTGTGAAATAGGAAATACTGGGTCAGCCAGAGATTCACCAATGAATAAAGTGTTACCTAAAGCAACTCTGTACAGACAATTAAAAAAGGTAAAGGAAGTATTACCAAATACCCCAAAGAGAAAAGCAGTCATCATAAGTAAATTAATTGAATCTCCATCAACATCAAAGTTTCTAAATAGGAATATAATGATAATGACACCGGATTGCAGAAAAAAACTTGAATTGACAGATACTGTTATACAATCTGTGTCAGAGAGCATTTCAGAAGTGAAAACAAGGAAAGGGGGTGCAAAGAAACATGCATACAACATCATTTGTGACGCATTACTGAAGAAATATAAAAGACACAGACTAAAAAAGTATTTCAAAGTATCAGTGAAAGGGCAAAAACCTAGTTCTACATGGTGGGAGACGAAACAAAGAAAAAGAAGAAGGGATGCACTTAACTCTCCATTAAAGAAATCTGTGAAAGATTTTTTTCTAAGTCCAGAAATCAGTAGGGAAGTGCCTAATAAACGTGAAACTGTGAAAGTAAGAAAAGGTGGTCAAAAAGAAATACTTCAAAAACATGTGATGACTATGACATTAGAAGAAGCCTACAAAGACTACAAGTTAAGGAACCATAGTCACAAAATAGGATTAACTTCATTTTCTAAATTGAAACCAGTGAATGTTAAAAAGGTGTCTGAAACAAGCAGAAGATCATGCTTATGCCAAAAGTGCTGTAACGTGGCCCTAAAAAGTGAGGCACTAACAAATGTAAAAAAGCAGTGAAAGAAAATGGAGATTTGGATGAAATTTCAGTAGATAAGAAAAGCTTAAGTGATGCTACTTTTTGTAAATACGACACCAATCCAGCTATTAAATGTTTAAGAAGAGAATGCAAACAATGCGGTCTGAAATGTTTGCAGAGTTACCTTAAACCATTTGTTGAAAAGTATAGTGACAGGCAGATATCATGGCATCAATGGGAAAGTATAGAAATAGCAAAAGATGATAAAGTAAAGCGTTGCGTCTCCTGTGTGCCTAAAGAAACAGACATAAAAACATTAATTACATGCTTAGAAACTGACATGCAAGAGTATCCAGAGCACGTTTTCAGGGCCAAATGGCAACAGCAACAGATGGGAATTTGTGTTGATAGAATTGGTGAGGGTTCTATTGCTATGGTCATGGACTTTAGTGAGAACTATGGGTGTGTTTTTCAAAGTGAAGTACAATCTGGATTCTTCGACAGGAACCAAGTTACAATACATCCAATCATGTGTTACTATACAGAAAAACAGGGAGAAAAAGAATTCAAGATAAAGCATGCCATTATTGGCATCAGTGAAGAAACCAAACATGATGCAGACTTAGCTATCACTTTTGAGAACAAAGCTATAGAAATTCTGAAGAAGAAAGGTGTGAAAGTAGAGGAGATCCATGAGTGGACAGACGGCTGTGCTGCCCAGTATAAGGGGAAGAAAGCCTTTGCTGACATAAGTCTGAGGAAAAAGCCATCTGTAACACGAAATTATTTCGAAACATCACATGGAAAGAGTGTTTGCGATGGTCTCGGTGCGACAGTCAAGAATGCTTGCTACAGAGCTGTAATCAGCAATAGAAAGGTGATAGGTTGTGCAGAAGATGTATATCATTTCTGTACAGAGAAACTGAAAATGGAAAATACAGATAATGAAGCTAAAACAGTTTCGAGAAGGGAGTTCATCCTTGTTAAAGATGTTGAGAGAAATAGAGAAGAAACTGATGTGCAAACACTGCAAGGTACAAGAAAATTACATGCTGTAAAGTCAGGAAGCAATGATTATGAACTGAGCATAAGAAATCTGAGCTGTTATTGTGAGCAATGCATGAAGGTTGACGGGAGATGCAACTTCAGCGAAAATGTTAATGCCTGGGAAATGAGAAAGTTAGTACTCAATAAAGATAATTTAAGTCAGAAAGGAAAACAACTTAAAGACAAGAATCCATCAACAATAGAAAATAATGACAAGAAAAGAAAACAAGGAAGTAACCAGAAAGATCATAACTCAGCAACAAGCGAAAAGCCTAATAAGAAACGGAAGTCAACAGAAAGACAAAACATTGTGACAAAGAAGATCAAAGTTGACAAAAAAGCACCAACCAACACAGAGAAACCAATAGAGAAATACCACCCTGGAGAATTTGTTGCTGTAGGACTTAAGCCAAAGAAGGGACCTCTAGATGTATACTTAGCAGAAGTAATAGACATTCTTCATAACGAAGTTAGACTTAAATACATGAGAAAGTCTGGCAACATGTATGTTTGGCCTGAAAAAGATGATTATTCACAAGAGGCTCTAGATGCTATCTTGTACAGGGTAAAAGCTACACAAATAGTCAATGAAAGGGGTCATTTCAAGTTTAATGCAGCTGAATTGTCTAAGCTCAAGTCAAATCTGGAAAAAAATCATAAGCACTTCTATTTGAAATGACAATATAAAGTCAAGGTTTAATGTGTAGTGTCTGTAACCTTAAGATCAATCACATATGGGTCTGTGTTTGAGTCAGCACCTTGGGTTGAACAATACTTTAGTGACTATGATTTATTGAACATTCATTATACTTCAATATTTTACTCTTACAAACACTATTTAGTATTAAACTTTCAAGTGCTATTTACCAGTTCATAATTTTAACACAAGTATTGGACATATACCTGTTACAATGTGGTTTTATCATTTTATTAACTAATCAACATTCATTTAATGAATAATTCTAGTCAATGTGTTCATGTTGAATTATTTTTGAAGTGAATTTTATGGAGATATGTATGGTTCTGCAGCTGTATTGAAATGCTATAGTTTTGTAGTGTCTGTAACCAATTTTATGGACAATGTACTTCTGACTCTTATGGAAGTTTGCAATACTTTTGGCCAGTATTAATGATTTTGTTTGTTTAAATATTCTTCTTGGTGTTAGATAAATGCCTAAATAAGATTATTCTATGTCTTTTATGTTTGTTATGCAAAAGTTTCATGGTTAGGTTTTTTTTCTTAGTGATACCTTTGTCATAGATGTTTTGATTTTGTTATTAAGTTGTTTACCACTTCCAGTTATGTTGTTTACTTTAAATGTTGATATCCTGTTACTGATGTTACTGTGAAAAAAAATAAAGTTTTAAAGTTTTCATGCTGTTTTTCTTGCATGTTATACACCAAGTGTAGTGTCTGTAACTGTTGTTATACCAATGAATTGAAATAATGGTTAAACAAAATCGCATGCATGTTCAAGCTAAATCTAACTTGATCTGACTAGGGGACACCCTAGGGTATATAATGAGCTTCATTGAAATGTTCTATCAAACATTTCAATTTTTTAAGTGAGTGAGACTACTCTCAGCACCAATACCGTGTTTTAGCCGCTAGTATTTGAGTGATGTCTGGTATTTGAGTGATGCCTAGTATTCGAGTCACAATTAGTATTTGAGTGATGCTTGGTATTAGAGTGATACATTGTATTGAGCAATGCCTAGTATTTGACTGTAGCCTTATTTTTGAGTGATCATTAAAGTTTTACTGGAAATATTCCATGATCAGAATGATTTTTCTGTCTTACCTTAAAATTTAGAAGAAAGCCTCTCTTGTGTCTTTCATTGCCCTTGTAAGATGGAAACTTTATTTCATCCCAAATATCCCTGCCTGATATAAGTTCAGCTTAACTTTTTCCACACACTTAATATATATCAGAGCATCATTTTTTTTTATTGAAACAAACCATACAATGTTGGTATATATGTAGATAGATTTTAATGACATATTTTGATTGGTTGTATTCTGGTTGGCTGCCTCGGTATGGCATTGGGAAAAGCACATAGCTCCCGTTTTCTCAGCATGATATAGCAATAATCTGTTAAAAGTGCTGTTAAAAAACCAATAAAAAAATTCTATTCAGTTTTGTGAGTATAAATGATCTCCCTATGTAATAAAACACATGTGAAGTGGGTATAAATAATTTAAGATGCAGATGTTACATGACATTACAACAATTTAAAAGGTAATTTTAGAGGTTGATGTGGCATATGTATCTGTAACAGAACCATCTTCAGAACCATGGGGAAAGTGATTAGAAGACAAAATGAAAATGTCAGCTTAATATATTGACTGCAGCCAATTGTTTTAGGTATGATTACAATGAAATTTGATAGGTGTAATATGTTGTGTAAAATTTATAGATTTCTATATGTAAGTCTGGGTTAAGTGTTAAGATTTTAGTAATTTGATATTGTTTTATGTTGACAGATGGTCACTAGTAGGCAATATAAAGCCACTTGCAAGTTGCAATTGATTTGATATTGTTTCAATATCAAACCCATTAATGAATGCATGCATCTCTAGAAACTGTTATTTGCGTCAAGCTCACAGTAGTGGAAAAATGAGACACAGCAGTAACCTGTCAGCCAGGGTCATCAGCATAACAGTTTTGTTATGGTTTTGTATGAAGTTTTTAATTTACATACATTTCCTAAACCACATGATAGATGGGATAATTCTTTAAGAGACTTGTAAGACAATTTATTATGCATGTGATGCACGTGCTCACCCCATTGACCCTCAGGTCAGGGTCTCAGTCTATGGTTTTGGTTACAGTTTTTCAGTTACTGCATATTTCCTGAGCTCTTTCATACTTGGGATCAATCATTATGAAGGAAAGACAATTCATTCTGCAACATATTCTCTTTCCCTTCTCACCTTGTGGTCAAGGTAACAGTCACACATTTTTTTTTGGTGTTAAGCTTTTGGTTATAGGTTTTCATTTGCTTATACTGTACTTCCATAACCCTTTCATGGATTGTGTCAGTATTTGGGAATGACAATTTGAGGTAATTTGTTGACTTTGCAGTAAAGTCACAAGGTTTATAGTAATGATTTGAGCATTGACTAACATGCAGAACCTACACCTCCTGTGTCTAATAATGTTTCTTTTTTGCAGTTTGAGGATGCAATTGAATAAATTATTCTAGCATGGTAGTTTACACTAAATTAAAGATGCACCTCTACAAACTTATGGTAAAATCTGAAAAATCTGCTCATATTAAGCTTCTTGATTGGCATGTTGCAAAAGATTTACAGAGTGGAAAGTGCTATCCCTGGATCCTACAAGAGTATACTTGATAACATTAACATAATTTTTAATTTGGTGTATATTTGTAATTACCTCTTTTATACCTTGATTTTTGTCGTAGGAATATGGAGAGACTGTGTACTTAGATGAAAATGAATTACTGGGTCGACATGTGGGTGTGTCTGCTACACACAAATGCCTATACCACCGACTTTGTAGCATCATTTTTTGGTGATGTGTGCATGGTCGAGATGGTATAGGGGTTGGTGCTTGCAGGCAAGGCGATGTGTGCCGTAACCCACAGACCTGGGTTCGAATCTTCATGGAGTATGAATTAAAGTTCTCTAACCTGTATGATAATATTATTTATTCATATTTACAAATTCTGTTAATGTTATCAAGCATTCTCCTGTAGGATCCAGGGATAACACTTTCTGCTCTGTTTGGTGTATATTTGAAATTCTCTATAATAACTTCTATATACCTTGATTTCTGTAGTAGGAATCCATATGGACTGTGTACTTAGATGAGAATTAATTATTGGGTCAATGTGTGGGTGTGTCTGCTATGCATGAATGCCTATACCACCGACTTTGTAGCATCCTTTTTTGGTGATGTGTGCATGATCGAGATGGTATCCCTGGAGGGTTTTGGTGCTTACAGGCAAGGCAATGGGTGCCATAACCCATGGACCCAGGTTTGAATCTCCATAGAGTACAGATTAAAATTCTCTAACAAGTATATATATATATATATCATAATAATAATAATAAGTAAAACATAAATTACCTGGACCCACCAGGGGACATAGATTTCATCAGGATAATTGGTCACCCAGATGTCCAAATTATTTCTGAGCAAATGTCAAAGAACATTGATCATATTAAACTTAGCTAACATAAATTAAATTCCCACCTGTGCCAGCAGTAGGTAACTTTAATCATCAGTTAGGTAGCCATTGATCGTTGATCAACAGTTATTTATGTAGGCTTGAACTACAGAATGTCTTTGATCGGACCACTATGAGTCTTTCATCCTGCTATATTTGCTTGGGATTTTTGTCATAGTGGCACTCTCTTCATGATAATCAGGTGTAAGAATAAATTTTCTCTCTTTGCATCTCCCTCTGTTTCTTCCTCTCTCCTAATTACATATATTTTTACTTAAAAATAGAATTTAGTTATTCATAATGCCATTGCAATTATAATTGTATGAGATTATATTTTAATCATGTTTGTTTCTGATTTCTGTTACTCTGTTCTGTAGTGGCATCATGGTCTGGAAATTTGTTTTATTACAGATACGTATACATTTTAATAAATAAAAACATTTGGGGGATACAATAGTAGCCCATATGAGCAAATAATCTGGATAATCAGCATGTGGATAATCTACATTTTACTGTATATGCATATTATTGAGGTGATCTAACAAGTAATTCACTGAACTTGTTACCACTCTAGAGACTGTATGTATGATCCAATTTTGATCAAACTTTGTAAATAGGCTTAATTCAATAGGATCTTGGATAAACACAATTATGAGCAAGATCCATGCATTTTATTGCTGTGATTTTGCATCTGATTGGTTGAACTGAACTTGTCAACACTTTATATACACATATGATTGTGATGATCTTGCACATGATTGGCTCAGCTACTTTCCACTTGAGAAACAGAGACTGTATTTCTGAACCAGATTTAAATAGACTTGGTAAATAGCCTAATATTGTCAAAATATTGGTTGATTTTTATTATGAATGGGACCTATGCATGTATATGAGGTGATGTGCATCTGATTCGCTGAGTTAGTTTATCACTCCAAAGACTATTTTCGACAGGATTTTGATCAAACTTGGTAAATAGACCTAATTCATCAAGGTCATGGTTGAATATGATTATGAGGGAAATTCATGTATAGTAATGATGTGATCTTGCATCTTATTGGCTGAGCTTGTCAATAATCTGGCAGCCGTATTTCTGATAAGATTCTGATCAAATGTTTTAAATAGTCTTATATTAAGATGTTGGATGAGTTTTATTATGAGCAAGATCTATGCATATTAATGATCTAATCTGTTATCAGATTGGCTAAGCTTGTTTTCATTCTGGAGACCAAATTCCATTCAGCTTTTGGTCCACCTTAAGCTTATGTTATCATTGTATAATAAGTGAAATATGCTGATATTAATGAGATAACTTGCATCTGATTGGCTGATCTTGTTACCTCTCTAGATCTAGAGACTATATGTATATTTCTCATCCAATTTCTATAAAACTTGGTCAATGGGCGTATATAATCATGGTCTTGGATGACTTTGATTATGAGTAAGAGCAATAGATTGTTCTTATTAATTATGCCTTTAATTAATATTAATTTAATTAATTAATTATGCCTTTATCTTGATATACAGTTGTAAAATACTGTTATGTAAAATAAACATGATATAAAGTTTGGGAGGCAGTTTTTTTACATAGGTTGTGTTCTTACAATACTGCATAAGTCTTCTTGGTGAAATGGTCAACTGTTAAGTTGTTTAAATCAAGTGAGCGATATCAGGTGCACTTTATTATTATTATTTCAACAAAGCCACATTCAGTTCAATGCTGATTTTAAATATGACATTATCACATTTTTATCTATCACCTTGCACCACTCCTGGTGAATTATGTCCTTGGATGGGTCATTGGATCAAAAAGTACAGTGGTCCCTCTCTTAGGAGGCCACCCTTCAGCACTTCAAATTGTGGTGTTGAGCAGTGTGGCCTCTGATCAGGAGGTGGCCTCCTCTGTTTTGTTTATAGGTTTTGTTTATGTGCATTCAGTTGACATCATATTTGGATTGTATAACAACATCATATACACTCTACCATATATACTTGCTATGCAGTTTTTTGGGAGTAATCAGTAGAACAAACAACATAAACCCCGATCTGCCAGCGCATTATGTGATGGCAGATCAGGGTCTATGTTGTTTGCAGTTGGACTCGACTTATAAGCTAGTATATACAGTACTTCTCATACTTCCTGTGGCATTCCTGCCCTTGGGTCATGCCCCTGGTTGGGGCAATCAGTTTATGGGATTATGCCCTTTTCATATATCAGCAGCTCATCTGAGGGGCATTTCTTGTAAAGTTTCAATAGTTATGCATCTCAACAAGATTTAGCAACATATTACATGCAGAAGGTTGATTGAAGAAGATAAAGATAGCAAGAAGGAAAAGGCAGAATCAGTTCATTGTAAACTGATAAATAGTTGCACTGATCACTTGATGAGAGACAGAGATTCATGTACTGTCACAAGAACAAATTTGATGTCCTAAACTTTTTGGTCACACGTTTGTGCGCTTATATTTGCTAAAAAAAATACCAGCATGCAGTTGTTTTCCATATGGGCTTATTCCAGTAATCTAGTTTACACAAGAACAACATATAAATATTGCCATTAAAAGTAAAAGAAAAAAGCAAAAAGTGAATCATAACACATTGCTCAAAGCATGATTTTTGAGACCATGAAAAACCATGTATTAGTATAATCACAAGTTTATCAAGCATGTCAAATTCATTAATACAGTGCACCATTGTATCTTATTAATCGAGTGCACCCTTTATATATAACTATTGGAACATCCTCTGCCTTTTCTGTCACATGATAGATAAGGACCTCGAATGTAAATAGTGGCCATTTTGAACTGCCCTCAAGCCCATGGTTGTTATTACATCATAATAACCTTGTTGACATCACAACAACTTGATGACGTGTCATCACTAATGTAAAAGAATTTTTGAGATGATGGAAACTTTATGATGTCTTCAATTATTTTCATTCAAAAGTTTAAGGAATAGCAATAAAAATTAAAAGTATTTTTAGTGTTTGTTGGAATGTTGTTGAATGTTATTTTAAGTGCCTGTCTTTCATTATGAGGGTGTATTATTTGCATAGCAAGTCAGATATTCATCCCAAAAATCTTACTGATTTAGAAAGTACATGTGTACCATTACAATTACCCCCAAGTCGCTTTCATATCCTGGGTCGCCAGGCTGCTTGGGCTTTGGTCACTACCGGTATGCCATGAAAGTCAAATCACTATGTCAACTGGGTTACAGAGACTGCTTAGGCTTTTATTGCTATGGAATGGAAAGCCGAACCAGGGCCAGTGGAACAAATGAAATAAAATGAAAACAAGGCACCATAAATTTTGGAGCCCTAGATGGTGCTGTTAGAATTGACTAAGGTAAATTAGATTCATAAAGAAAACAAAGTATGCCAAATCACATCTTTAGGTAAACAAAAGTAAAATTTATATCAGTCATGAAAAATATTCTGAGATCAATTAAGTTATATATTATTAACATTTTCTGTTTTTGATGTCATGCATACTTTGATGCAATAATCTTGATGTCAGTTCTTACTTATGGAATGAGATCAAAATATATCCACTTGATTTAAACAATCTGCAAAGAGGAACCGTTTTTACCATATTTTTCCCAAAGACTAATATCTGCAAAATCTTGATGCAGATACAGTCTAAGCAGACTGAGACAGATCTTTATGCAGATACAGTCTAAGCAGACTGAGACAGATCTTTTTGCAGATACAGTCTGGGCATGCCAGGACTAGTTTCTTTCAGACAGTTAAAGTTATTTGACTAGGGTCAGATAGAGACAAGAATTGTCTGTTTGATGTACATGAATAGACCTCTCCTGATGTGTACCCCATGGACTACATGTGCATTGATGCATGAAACATTATCTCTTTTTGTTGATGGCTTTACTCCTCAACCCTTTCATGTTGGATACACATGCAGACTATCTAAACATTAACAGATGTTGTCATTCTAGATCTTGAATATGTTGATGTTGGTTAACAAATATTAAAACTGTAATTTTGTTTGTTTCTTATCTTGGTTTTTACTGGCACTTTTACCACATTGGCTATTTGAGATATAACATGTATGCCAATGTAAGGTTTAAGTTTTCATGTAGTGAATGTTAAAGCAGCAGAAGTCCTTAACCAACAATGATCTGTGACCTCTTTACCCAGTTCACTACAGGTTTCTTCCTTGCCCCAAATACATGCCATCCAAGATTGATTGATGGAATGGTGTTTAAAGACACATCAACACATGAGAGGTTATATCATATTGAGGCAATTGGAGTAAATTGTCCTGCCCTAAGACACACCACAGCAGCTGACCCAGGAAAGATGTTATTCCAACCTGCACCCTTCTGGCTGCAGGTCTAGCATGCTACTGAACCAATCCAACTCCCAAAACCATACAAGAGGTGTGTTTGAAGTGGTAAAATTTTACATCAGGGTTGTCTTGTAAAACTAAAGATATCACATGGAACTCTGCTGTGAACAGACAGATGGATGGACATATGGACATATCTATAATATAATATGCTCTGTCAAATTACTAGCCTATCACATACCAGAGTTCCCCGAAGGGACTGACACTCTCTACTGGCTGAAAAGAATTTCCATGAATGAAAGATAAGACCATTTCTTCATTTTAACTGCTGAGTCTTGAAACCATCTGTGATATTCTTGAGCAATAACAAGATTTTCAAGATGACCACTGTGGTGGCCATATTAGATGTCAGATCGGCACCATTTTCATTTAGGTTTGTTTTGTTTTGTTGTTTTTAACGGCACTTTTAACACATTATTGGATATATCATGCTGAGGAAATGTCAGTTAAGTGCATTTCCCAATCAATTAAGGACACACCAAGGAAGCTGGTCTGGATGGGTATTGAACCTACAACCCTTGAACTACGAGTCTTGACACTGTACTGGATGGGTATTGAACCCACAACCCTTGAACTACGAGTCTTGACACTGTACTGGATGGGTAATGAACCCACAACCCTTGAACTACGAGTCTTGACACTGTACTGGATGGGTATTGAACCCACAACCCTTGAACTACGAGTCTTGACACTGTACTGGATGTGTATTGAACCCACAACCCTTGAACTATGAGTCTTGACACTGTACTGGATGGGTATTGAACCCACAACCCTTGAACTACGAGTCTTGACACTGTACTGGATGGGTATTGAACCCACAACCCTTGAACTACGAGTCTTGACACTGTACTGGATGGGTATTGAACCAACAACCCTTGAACTACGAGTCTTGACACTGTACTGGATGGGTATTGAACCTACAACCCTTGAACTACGAGTCTTGACACTGTAGCAACTGAGCTGTTGTGGCATGCTAATTGTTACTGTAATTGTAATTTTTGTTTATTTTATCTGTGAGTTTATGATGCAACCAAAATATCTACATGCTGACTAGCAAAGGAATTTGCTTCACACAATGTTAAGTCAGCATCACCAGTGTTTCAACTGTAATCAACTGCTGGTTTTTTTTTATCAGACATAATCTAATTTAGATTAACAAAATTAATAAAATGATTAGTGCCTTTCTGAGAGCATTGGTCACTTTCAGTGAAATCATCAGTTAATTGATTCATTGTTTCTGTGATTGCTTTTAGTCTGAATTCAATTCAGCACCATTCTTACTTTATGTACTTTTGAAAAATAACTGTAGTTTTGGCAAGACGTCATGTGGATATAATAGGCCTATCTACACATTCCCTGAGGAGACAAAGAGTTATGTCTCTTTGCAATAGGTTATGGGTCGCCAGTGGAAACATGATCTTCATTTATAAGTGATTTCAGGAAATACATGCTAAATTAAGCAGAATTGTATTGATGTTTCGTAAAAGTTTCTGTTTACTGTAAAATGGCAGTAAATTCTTGCATGTTTTAAGAATTTCCATTTTTTCTGATTCATTTGAATGAACACCACATTGAGAGTAATGCATTATTGTTTTCCCCAGTGACCTCAGACTTTTTGTAAAGGAACATAACTTTTACATTGTCTCATAGAATGTGTTTATTTGGGTGTTTATTGATTATTAATCATTGACTGGTTAGCAGGAACTGATGATGAATCATGAAGTATTATCTGATTTACAGCATAGGATTTCTTTTTATTGGCTCACCTGTGGATGGTAAGACATGGGTATCACTTTTCTGGCATTGATCAATTATTAAAAAGCTGCATTATCAATGCATTGTTCTCAGGTGAGACATCATGTTATGCAGACCATTCTTATGATTATTATTTTCACTTATCCGAATCTGTGTAAATTAGAGTTAGGCGTGTCTTTGTATAAATCTGGTGTTCATCATGGTAACAATTAAATGCAGGATATTGCATTTGAACACCTGGTGAATGAATGTCAATTGCTTGGCAGCATTGTGATATATAATGCCAGTGACAGGCATTTTTTGTCTGTACCATTTTGACATATCCTTTATACAAGCTGCAGATACTGTTATTGATTTGTATGCATGTCCACATGGTTCAGCTGTGTTTTCAGAAGCTGTTTTTTGTCACCAGTGGAACAGAATTGCTCACCTCATAGGTTTCTTTATTACATCCTCCATGCATTCAATTAACATGCTCATGTTGTAAAAAATTTACAGTTACCAAAGAAATCTGCAATAGTTATGAGCTTGGAGAAATCTGAAAATTATGAATAATATCAATTCATGGCAATCAAATCCTGCCTTTCCTGCTTTAAAAAAGGGCTTTTTCTAATGGTCAACTCAGCAGCTAGTCTGTTAAGTTCCTTCAGAACCCAGATCATATTCTCATAGCATTTATTTTCAAGCTATTTATTTGTGTGTGTGTGTGTGTCCATTCCGTTACCCATCCTTAATTCTAAACAAAATTTGTACTGAGCATACCATATATTCTGTTGTGCAGCTAGAAGAGTATTTCTTTTAGTTGAGAATGATGCATGTATAGGCTGAGTTTAATTTGATATGTCTACTCCACTGGATAAAGTTTGACCATGTTTAGAAGACTTGTTGACCATTTCCCCACCATATTTAAAGGAAAGAATTACTGTTACTGAACACATTGAACATTTACATATTTGTTCTCACTTTCTCTCTCCCTTTCCAGTTCTATTCAGGTGAAGTTTACATTGACTTAGACCTTCAGTATATTTTTTTTCCCAATACCTTTGATCAATGTAAGATGTTATTGCATTTATTATGTACTAGCCATCATAACCCAATAACTGGGTTGTGCTACAACTCTGACCAGTCTGTCGGCATCAGCACTTTGGTAACCACTAAAATTTTCTGACAAAATACCGAAATGTTGACCTGTAGAACATAGTAAATAGCCATTAATTTAATCCAACTATGGAATTTCATGATTAAGAAGTGTAAAAATATATCTATTCTATCATTTTCAGCCAAAGGTAGTTGTAAATTATTGCCATTATTACAGAATTTCAAGCCTTTACCAGACACCGTTTCAGAAAATGCTGACCAATCTACAGTGCACAAGAATCACAAAACTGTTAAACACCAAAAAGAAGCATGTACCATATGTACATGCATATAAGCCGGGTCCAAATGCAAACAACATAGACCCTGATCTGCCGTCACATATTGCGCCAGCAGATCAGGGTCTATGTTGTTTGTTCTATTGATTAGTCCTTACAAGCTGCATAGACCCAGATCTGCCGGCTCATTATGCGATGGCAGATCTGGGTCTATGCAGTTTGCACTGGTATCCGCTAATACGTGAGTATAGATGGTATATATCACCTACAAAATTCTTTTTATTGTATTTTTTCATTCCTCTTTGAAATGATTGCAAATCTGTATAATCTGGATACTGCTTGAAAAAAGTATACGAGTGAATAATAATAATAATATATTGTACCATATATACTCACGTATAATCCAGGTCCAAATACAAACAACATAGACCCTGATATGCCATAGCATAATGCCCCGGCAGATCAGGGTCTATGTTGTTTGTTCTACTGACTAGTCCTTACAAACTGCATAGACCCAGATCTGCCTCCGCATTATGCGACGGCAGATCTGGGTCTATGCAGTTTGCAGTTGGTATTGACTTATACACGAGTATATACTGTATATATCACATACAAAATTCTTTTTATTGTATTTTTTTCATTCCTCTTTGAAATAATTGCAAATCTGTATAATCAGGATACTTCTGGACAAAGTATAAGAGTGAATAATAATAATATATTGTAATATATTGTAATAATGAAATAACAATAACATACTGTGTGTATCAAAAATTGCTAATTGAGTATATGACTGACAAAATAATTTTTAATGGATTTAAGTTTAATTCCTTTGAGGTGAGAAGTCGATGAAGAAGAGCAAAGAAATAGACAAGAAAATGAAATATGCTTGTACTATTTTCTAGTGCCCAAGTTACACAAATGTGCATTATCATGGCCATTCTTGTGATAATTTTGTTAGACATTTCTGCGATCTTGTGAACGGGTAAGTACATTTTTCTAGTTACGTGTTCATTCAATAGATTTGTGCAGAAAGTTATATCTTGTTGTCAGTGAGAAATTAAAAATATGTTAAAAGAACATTGTAGGTTGTATACATGCTTTTTTTTTTACAAAATTGATAAATGATTCTTTTACAAAATATAATTAGTGTTTTCCAGAACAGTATTTTATAAAATGCTTGAAATTGCTAATAATGTTGACAATTTACAACTACGTTTGATTGACAGAGCTTGTAGAAGATAAATTCTACATTTTTGAATCATAAAAATCCATAGTTAGATAAACATTAACAGTTATTTACAATGTTCAGCAGGTCAGCATTGTGGTATTGGGTCCACAAGTTTTGGTGGTCAGTAAAGTACTGATATCAGTAGACTGATTAGCATTGTGGACAATGGTTGTTTCAGAGGTGGTTTTCTATTCACTGGAGTGGACAGTTCATACAAAATCCATAATAGATGCATTTTTCCTTAAATTTTGTCTAATAGGAAAAAAATTCTGTCAAAGATTTTTTTCTGAATGACTGCTTCCAACTTAAACCTTTCCATCTTTATGGACTTTTTGCTAACAGTTTTGGTAATTCTATAAAGTAACAAGTGATCCTAGACTGAAAGCAGTGTCTCATCTTTGCTAGCAAAGCATGTCAAGCCTTTTTGCAAGAAAACTGTAAATATTGGTATGACCTCTAAATGAGTGTAGGTCAAATAGATATCACTGTAAGTTCTGTAAAGTATGTTCTGTTTGAAACAACAGCAATACAAGTTCAACATGAAACTTATTAGGGCCCTCCTCGATGAAGTTGGTAAAGTTCTATAGTAATTAAATTATCTGTCCATCTATCAGTCCATCTACATGTCTGTCTTTCTGTCCAGCTGTATGTATGTATCTATGTATCTATGTATGTATGTATGTATGTATGTATGTATGTATGTATGTATGTATGTATGTATGTATGTATGTATGTATGTATGTATGTACTAGTGTTTTATGGCACCTTAGCTCAATAGTAGCTATTTGGTGCCAACTAAAGGTAAAGTTTGTCCAGTTCATCCCTATGTCAACAGATTTGGTTTCTGCAAGATAACCTTACTGGAAATTGTCGGATTTTAACCAGATTTGATATGCAGCTTTATATTGATAAGACTTTGAAAGATTTCAATTTCCAACCTTGTCTATTGTCATTTACATGAGTTATGACCCCAGATTGCCTTTCCCTCTAACTTTCATTTATGAAGCGTAACTTTCCCAAGGATCATTGGACTTTAACCAAATTTTGCATTCAGTTCTGTATTGATGGGACTGTTCTGTTTATAATTTCGATTTCCTGCGTTTCACAACATTTAAAGGAGTTATGCCTCCCTCCCTCCCTCCCCCGTTCCCGATTGTTTGTCCTCCTAATTTGGTTTGAGCAACATAACTTTACCAAGGTTTATTGGATTTCATTCAAATTTGGTATGCTGTTTTATATTTATGAGACTTTGAATGAGTTCAATTTCCAGCATTCCATGACATCCTTTACAAGAGTTATGTCCCCTGATTGCCCATCATCACGACTTTGGTTTCCGCAGCATAACTTTACCAAGGTTTGTTGGATATAACCAAATTTGATATGGAGTTTTATATTGATGAGATCTGGAATGAATTTTATTTCCAGCATTCCACATCATTTACAGGGTTCTAGACCTTTATTGTCTGTCCTTCTGACTTGGGTTTCTGCAGCATAACTTTACCAAGGGAATGTTGGATTTCAACTAAATTTTGTATAGTTTCTTATAATGATGGGGCCTTGAATGAGTTTGATTTCCAGTGTACCATGACATCATTTACAGGAGTCATGCCTCTAGATTGCCCGTTTCCTGGCTTTGGTTTCTGCTACATAACTTTACCAAGGATTGTGGGATTTCAACCAAATTTGACATGCAGCTCAATACTGACGAGACCTTGATCACATCATCATTTAGTGGAGATATATCCCCTGATTACGCATTCTTGTAACTTTGGTTTCCCAACACAAAGTTCCTATTTAATTAAGGCCCTGTCGAGCAAATGTAGTGAGTGGGGCCATTTGTGATGCACCCATTGAGAATAGCTCTAAGTCTGTCAATTAATGAGCAATATCTGCTTTAAGAAAGTTTAAAAAAATCAGCATCACTCTAAGTAAGGGCAGCAGGAAGCACTGGAAGGGCAGCAGGGTGTTCATCAAAAAGTGTCAAAGTACTCTTTCTGCCTAGACCTCAAGCACTCGAGACCTAATTGCAAAGCATCATTTTGTCTGAATAGTATGTCACTTCTCCAGTTATATGACTTATCAAGCAGTATTGTATCAGAAACTGAGTTAATCACAAAAGTAATGTAAATCACTGGAGTATGAAATATAAGTCAATGTGACCTAATTCAGTTTTTATCTAGAGACTACTGTAAATGCACTATTTGTCATGAGGCATCTGCACATCATGCTATATGACTACAGGTAATGGAATTTCAGAAACAGACCAAAATTCTATGTAAAATGTAATGTTGATTACATTAGCATGATATAGGTTACAGTAACCTAATTTGGACAGTGCAGTACACTATATGATGCATTTAGATATCAAATTACATAACTCTTTTGGTCATAGTGGCTGAGATAGTTACTTAGCTAATTGCAGATGTGAACCAAAGTGAAGGCTGGATCGACAGAGAGACAGATAAATATTAAATCCATTGGTCAGAATTGTTTTTTGATGCTACAGTATTTTACAATGTACAGTATGTTAATTCCACTATTCATTGCATATAAAGATGACTATTCTGTAATTAGAGATTTAATTATACATACCTTCTCTGATCAGCTTATGTCCTGGCTTGGTGAAAATTATTGCTGATATGATTCCTCATAAGCATCTTCAGGGATTGTAATAATTTGGCATAGCTTTTTGGTGATTGGCAGTGAAATATTTTCAGACTTAAAATATATATGGAAGCTGGCAGAACAGCAGAAAACTTTGAAATATATCTGCATGTGGGGGCCATTAATAATGAAGCCTACACCTAGGTTGTAACAACTCCACTAAAGTCGGCACCAATTAGCTTTGATCATTTATGTTTGCACTAGGAAATAATCTAATGGAACAAGGGCTGTCTGATAAAAATTGTGTTTGCTAAGGTGGCTGTATATATCCCATATGTATACTGGAAATCAGGGAATCAGTGCATGAATGCTACTCCTCATAAACTACATTGGTGATAACAAGGTGCTGTCAGTTTAGAATGATAACCAAAACTTAATCTGGTTTTGATCCTGTATGATACACCTTCAGTGGCATATAAATATTGTCATGTGATGCTGAGTTTATATGCCTTTGCTTTGTTTTTATTATAGATGATTTTAATTCTTAAGGCTAATTTCCTTAATAATTGTGTTTACTTTCCAATTCCTTTTAACAATGAAACAGTAACTAATAAATATCATGATTTGTCTATGATTTTTGGAAACAAAATCTGGGCTGAAATTTTGAACAATAAAAAAAATATGTATTCTAGAAATACATATTTTTGGAGGAAATTGATAAATTTGTGTATTCTGCATGATTTTGCATTGCTTTTTTTGGGGAGTGGGGACCTGTTTACATAGGGATTTGGGTCATTGTTTTTTTAGCCCCTGGGGATGCTTAAAAGAAAATCCATAGCAAATGTTCTTGGTATTAATTTGAACTTTTACAAGGTCAAGGAATAATAATAATAATAATAATAATAATAATAATAATAATAATAAAAATCATAATAATAATAATAAAATAATAACAAAAACAGCAACAATTATAATAGTGAAAACATGATGTAACAATCAGAAGGGAATTTGTTGATAGTGTTTATGATATTGATTACTGTACTGGTTGGTAATTAAGCAGGTGGAAGGTACAGTAGTAGTAGTAACTATGCAGGCTGTTGTCAATCATCATAGACAACACCAGGAGCCACAGATGTTGTCTAGATAAATGATTACCCAGATAAATGACAACAATGCAAAGAAGAAATTTTTGGTGGATGAGTTAAAAGTCCAGATAATCAATGTATGGATAATTGACATTTTTGGCCAAATTGTAGAGCAATTCCAGCTTATGGATTGATGGTGTCTGTCTACCTGTACATCTGTTCTTAGGTAGAATGTTTATCAGTCTATCGATCTGACATCAAGTTGGTATTTAGATGTGTCATGTGGAGTACTAAACCTTTCAGGGAAAATGAGGTCACTGTAACCTATATTTCACAGTCCAATGATTTTGGTTAACCTTACTTTTAGTGCATTTTCTCAGGCACTATTGCCTTTGGAGTCCCATAACTTGGTATGTAATTGTGTCTTGAGGAATACTACAGGCATCAACTAAGTCACTGTGACCTGTATTTCATGGTTCAGTGATTTATACTTGACCTTTGTGTTGAACTCAGTTTCTCTAGATTAGGGTTTGTGTTAAATCATTTTCTCGGACACTATTGCTTGTTAAGTCACATAAGCTGGTATTGAGATATGTGAATCTGTGGTTAAGATGAGCCAAAAAAGTCCACAGTGATTCATACCCTATGAATAAAAATGAATCTACAGTATTAATGGTTTGCAGTCTGGCCATACTGCCATTGGCAGTTTTCTTGCACCGTAGCTGTGGTAGTACATATAGTGGTAGTGATTACAAAGTGGTAGGAGTTTGTTAGTTTGTATGTTACCTAATAATGTAGTAGTATTACTAGTAATACTGTTGTATTACAGTGCATTCTCGATATTTTGAATTTGTTATTTTTAACTCTACTGGTCATAAACCAGAAGAGCTTATTTGATAGCCTGTTGTCCATCATCCATCTTTTAACACATTTGTTATCACTGTACCACTTAAACTACTAAACTACTCTGAGGATTGCCATGAAACTTTAGACACATATTCATCCCAAGGTCTAGTTGGTCTTAAATGAAAAAGGTTTCCCTCGGAAATCAGTTATGGCCACTATGGTGGCCAGCCTGAAAATCTTGTTATTGTTACTTCATCTGAATGGATGGTAATATCAGCATTGATTACTTAAAGACTTCTTATTATATCTAGTTGGTGCTAAATAAAAATTGTGCCAATCTGACTTACAACATGGCTGCTATTGGGGCCCTCTTGAATTTTTTTTTATTGCTACTCCTCCAGAACAGAGGGTTATATTGACATGAGGTTTTCACTAAAAGACTTCTTAAATGTCTAATTGGTCCTCAGTGAAAATGGTGTTGATTAGAACTTCATCTTTGTTGCCATGGTGGCCATCTTGAAAATCTTGTTATTACTACTTCTCCTAAATGGATAGACATAGCAACATGGGGTTTTCCTTAAAAGACTTCTTCTCATATGTGTAAGTTTGTCTGAAATTATAATGGTGCCAATCTGACACCCAATATGACAATTATGGTGGCCATCTTGAAAATCATGCTTTGTCTCCTGAATGGATAGTCATAATGACTTGTCTCATTTTGATATCTAGTTGGTCTTAAATGAAGATGGTATTGATCAGACCTCCAACATATTAGCCATGGTGGTCATCTTGAAAATCTTGTTATTGCTACTCCTCTTGAAGGTATGGTCATATATGGGAATTTCACCTAAACACTTCTCTCTTTATGTAGTTGGTCCTACAGGAAAGTTATGCCAATGTGACCTCCTAAGATGTGAAAAATTTTGTTACACCTATTTCTCCTGAATGGATCACCATACCAACATGGGTCTTTTGGATGGATTTGTATCAAGTCCAGTTTGTGGATATATCTAAAGAATACATTGAATGATGCCAGTTCAGTAACTTGGTGCTTTCAAATATAAGAAAAGAATTATTGATTCAACGATACTTAGAATGTTGGTATATATTTGACATAGTAAGAAACGATTAAGTTCAGTGATCTTCGATAATAGGTTCAAGGTAAAAAGCCCTGACAAAGAATTTTTGTAATGCACTTACAGGAGATGTATGAAAATATTTTTGTTACCAACTTTTGATGTTGGATGCTGGAGTTTCTCAAGAATATCAGAGATGGTTTCAATATTCTACTGTTAACAAGAATAAAAGGACAGAAGAAATGGATATATCATGGGTTCCTTGAATTATTTTTGGGCCAGTGGAGTGTCAGCCCATTTGAGTAGCTCTGTTATCTGTGGGGCTACCAATTTTCATGGTTTTCTTGGTTACAAACCACAAATTTCAAGACCCAACTAACAATTATCCTTCTGTGGAAACAATATTCCCTTCCCCAATCCACATATCTAAGTAACAAAAATGTAATTTTTCACAAAACTTATAAAATGTATACGTCAGAATGAATTTACAATATCCAGTATGATTGATTTAGGCTGCCATGTTGATTCAGTTTATACACTCCAAAAGGCAGAGCAATTTATATGCATCTAAGGGTATAGCAGTTTATATACTCCTTGGGGCAGAGCAGTTTATACACTCCTTGGGGCAGAGCAGTTTATACACTCCTAAGAGCAGAGCAGTGATTAGTTACTGATGCAGTCTTTTATGGACAAACTATATATAATTTTACATTAGATATGCTAAAGAGTTGTATGTACTCACACAAGATGAAATAAAGTGGTAGTAAGTTTTTTTTCTTCCCTTCTTTTGTGATGGAGAAAACAGGAGTCTCCAGAGAAAAGAAACATCTTAGGAGTGTATAAACTGCTCTACTTATAGGTGTATATAAACTGCTGTACCCATAGGAGTATAGAAATTGTTTTACTCATAGGAGAGTATATACTGCTATGCTCTTAGGAGTTTATAAACTGCTCTGCCCTTAGGAGTATATAAACTGCTCTGCCCTTAGGAGTATATAAAGTGCTCTACCCATTTGAGTGTATAAACTGCTCTACCCATAGAAATATATAAATTGCTCTACCCATAGGAGTATATAAATTGCTCTACACATAGGAGTGTATAAACTGCTCTGCCTTTAGGAGTGTATAAACTGCTCTGCCCTTAGGAGTGTATAAACTGCTCTGCCCTTAGAAGTGTATAAACTGCTCTGCCCTTAGAAGTGTATAAACTGCTCTGCCCTTAAGAGTGTATAAACTGCTTTGCCCTTAGGAGTGTATAAACTGCTCTACCCATAGGAGTGTATAAGCTGTTCTGCCCTTAGGAGTATATAAACTGCTCTATCCATAGGAGTGTATAAACTGCTCTGCCCTTAGGAATGTATAAACTACTCTGCCCTTAGGAGTGTGTTAACTGCTTTGCTCTTAGTAGTGTATAAACTGCTCTACCTGTAGGAGTGTATAAGCTGCTCTGCCCTTAGGAGTGTATAAACTGCTCTACCCATAGGAGTGTATAAACTGCTCTGCCCTTAGGAGTGTATAAACTTGTCTGCCCTTAGGAGTGTATAAACTGCTCTGCCCTTAGGAGTGTATAAACTGCTCTACCCATAGGAGTGTATAAGCTGCTCTGCCCTTAGGTGTGTATAAACTGCTCTGCCCTTAGGAGTGTATAAACTGCTCTGCCCTTAGAAGTGTATAAACTGCTCTGCCCTTAGAAGTGTATAAACTGCTCTACCCTTAGAAGTGTATAAACTGCTCTACCCATAGGAGTGTATAAGCTGCTCTGCCCTTAGGAGTGTATAAACTGCTCTACCCATAGGAGTGTATAACCGCTCTGCTCAGAGGAGTGTATAAACTGCTCTGCCCTTAGGAGTGTATAAACTGCTCTGCCCATGTGAGTGTATAAACTGCTCTGCCCTTAGGAGTGTATAAACTGAGTGTATAAACTGCTCTGCCCTTAGGAGTGTATAAACTGCTCTGCCCATGTGAGTGTATAAACTGCTCTACCCATAGGAGTGTATAAACTGCTCTACTTATAGGTGTATATAAACTGCTGTACCCATAGGAGTATAGAAATTATTCTACTCATAGGAGAGTATATACTGCTATGCTCTTAGGAGTTTATAAACTGCTCTGCCCTTAGGAGTATATAAACTGCTCTGCCCTTAGGAGTATATAAAGTGCTCTACCCATTTGAGTGTATAAACTGCTCTACCCATAGAAATATATAAATTGCTCTACCCATAGGAGTATATAAATTGCTCTACCCATAGGAGTGTATAAACTGCTCTGCCTTTAGGAGTGTATAAACTGCTCTGCCCTTAGGAGTGTATAAATTGCTCTGCCCTTAGAAGTGTATAAACTGCTCTGCCCTTAGAAGTGTATAAACTGCTCTGCCCTTAAGAGTGTATAAACTGCTTTGCCCTTAGGAGTGTATAAACTGCTCTACCCATAGGAGTGTATAAGCTGCTCTGCCCTTAGGAGTATATAAACTGCTCTATCCATAGGAGTGTATAAACTGCTCTGCCCTTAGGAGTGTATAAACTACTCTGCCCTTAGGAGTGTGTTAACTGCTTTGCTCTTAGTAGTGTATAAACTGCTCTACCTGTAGGAGTGTATAAGCTGCTCTGCCCTTAGGAGTGTATAAACTGCTTTACCCATAGGAGTGTATAAACTGCTCTGCCCTTAGGATTGTTTAAACAGCTCTGCCCTTAGGAGTGTATAAACTGCTCTGCCCTTAGGAGTGTATAAACTGCTCTACCCATATGAGTGTATAAGCTGCTCTGCCCTTAGGTGTGTATAAACTGCTCTGCCCTTAGGAGTGTATAAACTGCTCTACCCTTAGGAGTGTATAAACTGCTCTACCCATAGGAGTATATAAGCTGCTCTGCCCTTAGGAGTGTATAAACTGCTCTACCCATAGGAGTGTATAACTGCTCTGCTCGGAGGAGTGTATAAACTGCTCTACCCTTAGGAGTGTATAAACTGCTCTACCCATATGAGTGTATAAACTGCTCTGCCCTTAGGAGTGTATAAACTGCTCTGCCCTTAGGAGTGTATAAACTGCTCTACCCATAGGAGTGTATAAGCTGCTCTGCCCTTAGGAGTATATAAACTGCTCTATCCATAGGAGTGTATAAACTGCTCTGCCCTTAGGTGTGTATAAACTACTCTGCCCTTAGGAGTGTGTTAACTGCTTTGCTCTTAGTAGTGTATAAACTGCTCTACCTGTAGGAGTGTATAAGCTGCTCTGCCCTTAGGAGTGTATAAACTGCTTTACCCATAGGAGTGTATAAACTGCTCTGCCCTTAGGATTGTTTAAACAGCTCTGCCCTTAGGAGTGTATAAACTGCTCTGCCCTTAGGAGTGTATAAACTGCTCTACCCATATGAGTGTATAAGCTGCTCTGCCCTTAGGTGTGTATAAACTGCTCTGCCCTTAGGAGTGTATAAACTGCTCTACCCTTAGGAGTGTATAAACTGCTCTACCCATAGGAGTATATAAGCTGCTCTGCCCTTAGGAGTGTATAAACTGCTCTACCCATAGGAGTGTATAACTGCTCTGCTCGGAGGAGTGTATAAACTGCTCTGCCCTTAGGAGTGTATAAACTGCTCTACCCATATGAGTGTATAAACTGCTCTGCCCTTAGGAGTGTATAAACTGCTCTGCCCTTAGGAGTGTATAAACTGCTCTGCCCTTAGGAGTGTATAAACTGCTCTGCCCTTAGGAGTGTATAAACTGCTCTGCCCTTAGGAGTGTATAAACTGCTCTGCCCTTAGGAGTGTATAAACTGCTCTACCCATAGGAGTGTACAAACTGCTCTGCCCTTAGGAGTGTATAAACTGCTCTGCCCTTAGGAGTGCATAAACTACTCTGCCCTTAAGAGTGTATAAACTGCTCTACCCATAGGAGTGTATAAGCTGCTCTGCCCTTAGGTGTGTATAAACTGCTCTGCCCTTAGAAGTGTATAAACTGCTCTGTCCTTAGGAGTGTATAAACTGCTCTACCCTTAGGAGTGTATAAACTGCTCTACCCTTAGGAGTGTATAAGCTGCTCTGCCCTTAGGAGTGTATAAACTGCTCTACCCATAGGAGTGTATAACTTCTCTGCTCGGAGGAGTGTATAAACTGCTCTGCCCTTAGGATTGTATAAACTGCTCTACCCATATGAGTGTATAAACTGCTCTGCCCTTAGGAGTGTATAAACTGCTTTGCCCTTAGGAGTATATAAAGTGCTCTACCCATTTGAGTGTATAAACTGCTCTACCCATAGAAATATATAAATTGCTCTACCCATAGGAGTATATAAATTGCTCTACCCATAGGAGTGTATAAACTGCTCTGCCTTTAGGAGTGTATAAACTGCTCTGCCCTTAGTAGTGTATAAACTGCTTTGCCCTTAGGAGTGTATAAACTACTCTGCCCTTAGGAGTGTATAGACCTGATTAAAAACATTAACAATGTGCACAGTTGGATTGAATTGGTATTCAAACCCATGACCTGAGATACTGTAGCTGTTTTACTGCACAAGACCTGGTAATATCAGTAGCAGCAGAAGTAATAGTAGTGGTAGTGACAGCAAGCAGCAGCAGTAGTAGAAGTAGTTGCATTAGTAGTGGTGATTATATCTGCAGTAGTAAAAATGGCAGTTAGTTGCAGTGTGAAAATGTTGATAGTAGTAGTAGTAGTAATAATATTGTTAATAACATCCGTTGCAGTAAAAATAATGCTATAGTTGCAGAGTTAATAAGAGCATTAATCAGTATTTGTATTACCAGCAGTGGAAGTGTATTACCATGTATACTCACTTATAAGTAAAGTCCAACTTCAAACTGCACAGACACAGATCTGCTGTCTGCAGTTTTTACAGAATAATTAGTAGAAGAAAGAACATAGACCCTGATCTGCTGACGCATTATGTGACAGCAGATCAGGGTCTATGTTGTTTGCAGTTGGACTCGACTTATAAGTGAGTACATATGGTACATCTCACAAAGGAGAGATTTTGGCAGAGAATATTAGATGAACACATTGAGCAACAGATTCCAGGTTAAAAGATCATAAATCATTCCTTACGACAGTTTAAATTTAGTTTCTCTGATTTATTGGATCAGCAGCACATATTGATGGGAGAATGGCAAAATATTGTTTTTTCGTAAGAAATGGCCTTACATAATCAAGACTTGGAAGCTCTGCCAGTTTTTTGAAAAATTATGATCATAGGATCTGTGCCTAGAATATCATGGCAAGCAGCTAATTAGTTTTCATTGTGTGGTAGGCAGCTTGGATATAACTGCACCAGGCATTTTCCCCTTGATGAATTACTGCAGTTATAATCTTTGCCACCCATTTCTTGGGATGTTTGTAATTTAGTTTTGTTTCAAGACAGGTCTCAGCGAAAAAATAAAGAAATATCTCAACCAGAATGACCTGACTGTTTGACCTAATATCGGAATATTCATTTGGGCCTAATGTTCATTTTAGAAATAGGTATGGTGGTATACATGGTTTGTGCATGCTTGATATGAACAGCATGCCATATGTACTCGTTTATAAAAAGTGTCCAAATGCAAACAACATAGACCCTGATCTTTACATGATGGCAGATCAGGATCTATGCAGTTTGCAGTTGGATCTGACTTACAAGCGAGTATACATGGTACATATACTACTCCCTCACTATAATGTTGTTCATGGGAGCCATAAAAGTACACTGCCTTATAGGAGAGTCGACTTATATTGAGATATTTTTTTACATACCATATATACTTGTGTATAAGCCGGATACAAATGCAAACAACATAGACCCTGATCTGCCGTCACATAATGCACCGGAAGATCAGGGTCTATGTTTGTTCTACTGATTAGTCCTTACAAACTGCACAGACCCAGATCTGCCGGCACATTATGCGACAGCAGATCTGGGTCTATGCAGTTTGCAGTTGGTATTGACTTATATGTGAGTATAAATGGTAGTATTACTATTTTATATAGATGTTGGATCCATGACCATACCCTCTGTATGGAAGGAGCGATTTTATACTGAGGTGCCTTATAATGAGAGAGTGTTATACTTAGTTCTTACATGAATGATTGGCCTTAATACTGTATGGTGGGTTATAATTTTCATCGGGTTTTATTTTGGCTATATTTGCAATCTTACACGAAAATTAACCATCCATTTGTAAAATTTAAATTATAACCAGGTAGTAACATCCAGTGGACAGCAGTGTGAAATCAAAATGCTATGAAAATGATGTAAGATTGGGAGCCAAGAAATTTAATGGCATTGCAAAATTAATTATTTTTTGTTGTTGTCCAGGCTGATTTAAATGAAGCATAAACTAGAAAACAAGCGTCATTTGCATCCTGAAGTTAACTTTGATTGTTGTTATGTCCCTTTGATTGTTGACATTTGAAAAAAAAAACAATTATGGGTCAGAATGAAAAAGGGTCATTTGGTTAACCAGAACTACAGGTATATTTTTATTTGGCCTGATCTTGCATCCAATATGGCCTCTATAATGGCCATTTTGAAAATCTTGTTATAGCTACTTCTGAATGGATGGTTATATCGACATGGTATTTTCACCAAAAAACTTCTTATGCTCTCTAGTTGGTCCTAAATGAAAATGATGCTGATCTGACATCCAGTATGGTTAGTAGGGTTGCCATCTTGAAAATCTTATCACAACACTTACTGAATGGAATGTCATATCAACATGAAGTTTTCACCAAAAGACTTCTTATGATATCTAGCCGGTCTTAAATGAAAATGGTGCTGATCTTGCATCCAATGTGGCCTCCACGATGGCCATGATTTTTAAAATCTTGTTGTAGCTATTTCTCCTGAATGGATGGTCATACCAACATAGGATTTTCAATAAAAGATTTCTTATGCTGTCTAGTTTGTCCTCAATTAAAATGGTGCTAATCTGACATCAAATATGGCCACCACAGTGGTCATCTTGAAAATCTTTTTATTGCTCAAGAATATCACAGATGGTTTCAAGACTCAGCAGTTAAAAGAAGAAATGGTCTTATCTTTCATTCTTGGAATTTCTTTTGACCAGTAGAGAGCATCAGTCCCTTCTGGAGACTCTTGTATGTGATAGGCTAGTAATTTGACAGAGCATGTTATATTATAGATATGTCCATCTGTCCATCCATCTGTCTGTTCACAGCAGAGTTCCATGTGATATCTTTAGTTTTACAAGACAACCCTGATGTAATATTTTACCACTTCAAACACACCTCTTGTATGGTTTTGGGAGCTGCATTGGCTCAGTGGTTAGCATGCTAAACATGCAGCCAAAAGGGTGCAGGTTCAAATCCTGCCCAGACAATTCTGGGTCAGCTGCTGTGGTGTGTCACAGGACAATTTACTCCAATTGCCTCAACATGATGTAACCTCTCATGTGTTAATGTGCCCTTAAACACCAATTCATCAGTCAGTCTTGGATGACATGCATTTGGGTCAAGGATAAAACCTGTAGTTATCTGGGTCAAGAGATCACAGGTCATTGTCTGTTAAGGACTTCTGTTGCTTTAACAGTTTCTACATAAAGACTTGAGCCTTGCATTGGCATACATGTTATAGAGCCTTGCATTGGCATACATGTTATAGAGCCTTGCATTGGCATACATGTTATAGAGCCTTGCATTGGCATTCATGTTATAGAGCCTTGCATTGGCATACATGTTATAGAGCCTTGCATTGGCATACATGTTATAGAGCCTTGCATTGGCATACATGTTATAGAGCCTTGCATTGGCATACATGTTATAGAGTCTTGCATTGGCATACATGTTATAGAGCCTTGCATTGGCATACATGTTATAGAGCCTTGCATTGGCATACATGTTATAGAGCCTTGCATTGGCATACATGTTATAGAGCCTTGCATTGGCATACATGTTATAGAGCCTTGCATTATCATACATGTTATATCTCAAATATTTGCAGGAGTTTCACTGAGCTGACCTGCAGTATTTTTGACTAATCTTTTCCAGTACTTTTAAATAATAGTCTTCAGAATTTTATAATGCTATATCCTTGGCTTGTCCCAGGTACAACCAAGCTCTATACCAAACTAAGTTTACTAGGTCAGAGAAACAGGTAATTATGACCTTTTTGGTCTTAGTAATTACTAGGTCAGAAAAAAAGGTAATTATGACCTTTTTGGTCTTAGTAATTACTAGGTCAGAGAAACAGGTAATTATGACCTTTTTGGTCTTAGTAATTTCTGTTTTATGGCTTCAACTTTATACTTTTGTAATACAGACGAATCTTCAGTGATCCTTTTTTAAAATGATGATTACAGAAACCATAAAAGTGTACATAAAAGTGTACTACCAGTTGTGTTGTGTTAAAGCGATGCCCCCTTATACTGGGATTCATTTCAAGCAAGGCTGCATATGGATCATTTGTAGGTAAAAACAAATTATGATTGGGTATGTTTAATGTGAAATCATATTACGATGGGGCATAAAATAAACCATGAAATACAAGTAAGTGAAATACATTTTGGTGCCATTATAAAAAGTAAAATTCAACCAGTATCATGGAATCCATGAACATTCCTGGTGGTTTATTAGGAATCACATTTCAATGAAGTGCTCATTAGTGAGGGGTCACATTACCAAAACATGTAAGCACAGTATCCCCTCTTTATATCACTGTCCTTGGGAGCCATATAGTATACCATTGCATAGTGAGACCACTACCACTTAATGAAATGGAAGACATGACCATTCTCACTTTATAACAGGAACGCTGTCATAATTAAGGGCCTTATTGTGAGAGATTGCTGTACATACATGGGGCAAGAAAGCACCTAATCAATTTTCTGGTCATAAAATTCTTGATGAAGATCTCAAGGGTTTGAAGAATGTGAGAAATTTTGTTTGGTACTTCTAAAGTAACTAAATTTATACTGTGAAGCACAAGTTACACAGAGAGTTTGAAGGCAACCTGAGGAGACTTGTAATTTATGCATGCCATCATGAATGGCATTGAGAATTTTTAAAGGACATGATTTTGTTAGATTAACTACAGTCACATTTTATGATGCCTCCAACCAAGTTGTAAATAAATACTGCCAGATAATTTATTTTTGTGTATATACATTTTTGTTGTTTGCAGAAAACAACATTTTCATTGATACTTAAATTCATGAAATGAGGAAGGGGTCCTATTGTTTCCACAGAAAAATAATTATTTATTGGGTCTTTCATTGTGTGTGAGCCAAGAGGGCAAAGCTTCTGAAAACTACTCCATTTTAGTGTTTCCTGGGAATAACTTTAACGATCTAATTGTAACGAAAACTTACTATAGGATACGTGCTGGTTGTTTTGTGATCATATTTAAGGGGAATACCATACCTTGAAGTCAGATAGTCTTGAGAGCTACCAGAATGCTGGGCTGGGCTACCATACTTGAAATCAGGTAGTCAGTGGGCTACAGAATGCTTTGCTGGGCTACCATACCTTGATTTTACCGGTAGGTAGTCAGTGGGCTACCAGAATGCTGGGCTGGGCTACCATACCTTGAAATCAGGTACTCAGTGGGCTACCAGAATGCTGGGCTGGGCTACCATACCTTGACATCAGGTATTCCAGTGGACTTCTATATGATATCATGAATTTTCTTTAAAAAAATTAAAACATACCTAATAAATACTTTACAAAAGATAATATTTGTGAATGACACAAGAAAGTTCAAGGATAGCCTTGTACAATTAACAGTTTCATAATCAAGTGCCCTCTTTAGGCTACTGAATTTTATCTGGGCTATCGGGTTATTTTACTTGTAGCTTGCTGGGCTACCATCTTATTTTAAAAAATTTCATACCCTGAATGTTAAGTATGGCTTGAGTTCAAAAAGAAAAAAAAATTTGAAAGGGTCACAGGCAGAACAGTTTCAAAATTTACCCTCATGAGGATTGGAGTTTTCATAAGACATACATTAGTAAACCTCATGCATTATATAAGCATTGGTTTCATACAAATCCTGACATTTTTCAGATGTGTTGGGGACCATTTAAATATTTAAATTGGGATGTGGGGGAGGGGGGGGGGCTAGGATATACTTTCCAACTAGGATATTTTTTTCTTTTATCTCAATAAAAAAAAATTCCAGCTAATATGATGGATAGAATTAGTTCTTTTTTTTCTACAAATCTGAGCAAGAGTATTTTTTCTTACTATTTGAAGGCCAGAATTTTTTTTAAAATCACTTTTCCCTCTCCACCCACCCCCTAAATTATATGGTTAGTCAATAACTGGCAGAATATTAAAACAAATCTGGCAGGATTCTATTCCTTTCATACTTTGATGTGTCCTAATGCTTTATGTACCTACTGTAAACCATGCAGAATTTGTCTTGCCTTCCTTCCCCACTACTTCATAAATAAACCATCAGTGTTGAAAACTTGTACTAGTGAGGTCTTCCTTGTGATCAAATAGGTTTTCTGTAAACTAAATTAATCCCAAATTATGTTTTACATTGTAAATTGATCATGTTTTTAGTAAAGATTTTCCATCTTTATTACATTCTTGATTAATTATATCTCGTAAGCAGTGGTCACAACCTACTCAAGATCTTAAAACAAGTTGGATAAAGATCGAGATCCATGCATATTAATTAGGCAATCTTGCATCTGATTGGCTGAGTTTGTTACCTCTTTAGAGGCCATATTTCTAATATGATTTTGATTAATATTTGGGATACTTACCAGTATAGATTATAATGTTTGTTGTGTTTGATACTGGGAGAAATGAAGTACAAGGGGCAAGCTATGGGTGAGATCCCAATATACAACAGTACAAACAATGTAATTTATTTTTTACCCCCCAGTTGTTAAATAATAAATTTTATTTAAATTGTTTTGAACAAAATTAAAGTGACTACAAATATGTTTGAAAAGAATTCTTACTTCAGTTGTTATGACTGAATCACACATAAATACATAGTATGATGTGATGTGTTCTATGTCCTGTTACATTATGATAGAACTGGGGGATGTCACGCTACATGTATGTAGCAACAGACTTATATGGTCCTATGTGTGCTTAACAGTACCCAATAAATGCTGGACAGTGTCGAATAAGTGGAAAATTTAGTGGTTCGTCCCAATCAATGCATTTACATATGATGTCATGAGCAGGGTATAATAAAAGCTTATATCATCAAGATCTTAAATGACTTTGATAATGAGTGTGATCCATGCATATTAATGAGCTGATCTTGCAGATGAATGGCTAAGCTTGTTACTTCTCCGGTTGTAACATTTCTGGTTCAGTTGTGATAAAATTGGAATATAAGCTTGCAGCATCAAGATCTCAGTTAATGATGAGTGAGATGCATGAATAATAATGAGGTTACCATTCATTATATTGGTTGAGGTTGTTACCGCTATATAGACTGTGTATTTGATTTGATTTGATCAGACTTAGTAAAAAGTCATTTGTCATCAAGATGTCCCATGAGTTTTATTAGGAGTGAGATTTACACATATTAATGATGTGATTATGCATCTGATTGACAGAGATTGTATCACTCTGGAGACCATATTTCTGATTTTAATCAAACTTGGTATATTCAGTGATAAGTGAGATCTATGTGTATTAATTCCGTGATATTGTGTCTTATTGACCATTATTATTGCCTCTTTAGAGACTGTATGTCGTATCTGATTTTTATAAAACTTGGTATTATATACCAAGTAGGTTTATATCATCCAGATCACAAGTTTGATTAAGTGAAAGCTTCGCATTAAGGTTCCACTCCACAGTGTCTTATTTTGCAGAGGGGTGAATTTCTAAATAAAAGGTGAATCCTGACATTTTAACTATAGGATCTCCTATAGTCCTGAGAATTTTATTTTGGGTTGTATAAGATGAAAAAAGTCTGGGTATTGGGCAGTTTTCACTGCAATGATTGAACATCATGCAGATGACAAACACGTGAGGAAGTGAAATTTTGTGAAAACTGTGGAGGATAACCATAAGGACCTAAGACCACTGGACAATAAATATTTTATTTACTACTTTAGTTAACCTTGTTTCATGCAGTTTTGTTATTTAGGGTAAATATAATAAAACCAATTATGAAAAATAGCAGTCGCTGGAAACATTTTACGGAAAGTAGTTGTGTATATATCCCCTCCCCCCTTATCATTATGTATCATAATGGTCGCTTTAGATAGGGAATTTTCACATTTTGAAGAAGACTCTAATTTGAAAGTTTTATACATGTTCTAATAGGGTTTGCACTGTCTTCATTGTGGGGTTAAAGGTCAAGGTCATCATAGACAAGGGACCATAATGGTAGGACTTATTTCATTCAAAAATGTATAAAAATCATCATGGTCCTTGTCACAAATGTTCAGGGTAAACCTTTTTATATTAAAGTTTTTATGTATTTGAATACTTCATACATGACATTTTTCATTGAAAGTATGTTATATCATGTCCAATCCTAGCATTTACAAGACACTGGGGAGTCAATGAACATCGAAGTAGGTTTTCAGTGCAAAACTAGCTATATTCTGCAAAATCACCAAAGCGACTGGGTGAATATTATGTATTACAGAAAGAATAATTGTCTTAAAAACATAGGAAATTTGTATACCTTTTATTGAAAATGAACAAGAATGTTTTTATTAAATTAGAAGAAGAAAAAAAACAATTTTCAAAACTAAAGGGATCCTTAAGGACCTATTAGGTTCCACTCTTCAGTTTCTTAATTTGCAGAGGGATGAAATTCCAAATAAAAGTGAATCACAACATTTGAATAACAGGAACATGTGTTGCTGTCGATATCAAGCTTAGGATGATTATTGTGAAACTTTACACTCAAAGTGAATGCTTGGTTTTAAAAAATGCATATGTGTCTGAGATGTTTAAGATTAAATTAAAAAAGTTTAGCTGGTCAAATTTTCTTAAAATTTTGTAAAGAGAAAAGCGATATTAGGTACCTGGTACTTAAATTTCCATATGAAGGTAGTTGTGGAAAATTTGCTTGTCAGAACAGGGACAGGGCAAAATACAGATATTTGGCAATTTTCAGTAACTTTTTTTTCTAGTTCACAAGCTGGATTTAAATAAGTGCAGAATAATGCTAACTTAAACTACAATAAAACCATAAGCTGGACAGAGAATTTTATTTTGGATCAATAGAGATGAAAAAGGTTTCAGTTTTGGGCAGTTTTCACTGCAAAGATTGAACATCATGCAGACAGCATACCATATATACTCACGTATAAGCCAATCCCAACTACAAACTGCATAGACCCAGATCTGCCAGCGCATAATGCGCCGGCAGATCTGGGTCTATGCAGTTTGTAAGGATTAATCAGTAGAACAAACAACATAGACCCTGATCTGCTGGCACAGTATGCGATGGCAGATCAGGGTCTATGTTGTTTGCATTTGGATCCAGTTTGTATGCAAGTATATACAGTACATATGAGGAAGTGAAATTGTGTGACAAATGGAGTATATACCTATGCTTCTGTCTTTGGAAGAAATTTTTATCAGATTATAGAAAAATACAATGTAGGTAAAACTGACATGATATAAAGGTTGGGAGATAGTTTACATAGGGTTGTGTTCTTACAATGCAACATAAGCATACTTGGTGAAATGGTCCAGTTATGCAAGTCAGGTTAGTAGTATCAGGCCCACTTCAGCCGCTTGTTCAAAGGATGCAATTATGCTTTTCAATTGGGAAGTTTTGTATAGGCAGAATGTATGTCTAACTATTCAGGATTAAAATTCCCCACATCACTGCTCTCTCAAACTTAATTTACTTATGAGAGAGAAACAGTATGAATATTTTAGAAAAAAATGGTTAGAACAAAAAGAGTGGAACAAAGAGATTAAATCTGGTACATACTGGATGAAGGAATAAGCAATAAAAAATGATCCCACACACTTTACTGTTGTCCATGACATAGAAGCTAATGATAGAAAATGTATTTGCCTGAAAACTTTATAATATATATTTTAAGGGCATTAGAAATAAGTGCACAATCCCCCCTCTCTCATGTTGGCTCCACATATTGGATCACCGATACAGTGGTTATGGTTATATTTATGCGCATTAAACCTGCTTGAATTATATATAATAATTATACTTATTTCTTTACATAATCCTCTTCATGCCATTTGGCACAGGCAGCATCTACAACAGAGCTCCACCTAACCCTTTTCAGTGCCATTTTGTCAGCCTTGTGTAAGACTGCACGATCTGTAGTCTTGATCAACTCTGTTCATATTTTATCCCTAAGAAGTCATGATCTTTATCAGTGAGCTTTATTATGACTTTTAGGTGGAGGTGGAGGGGTACTGGAATTTCAAGAAAATAGATTCCTAATGCCTCTTTGCTGAAAAAAAAATGGTTTAATTCCTTCTATCAGTCCATATATATTATGTTATTTGGTGAAAAAAATTAATTCTTTAATAGGGAAGAAACAAAAATATTTCAGCTAAAAGGAAAATCCTAGGACCCCCCTCCCTTCTGAAGATAAGATGGACAGTGCTTTATTTTTGACATTATAAAATCTGATGTTATGTTAGATAGCTCTTGGCCCATATATCTAAGTAGGTTTTCTTTTGCATTTGCTTCAATATCCGATGAAGGACTAGCATCAAGTGTAGCTTTTGATAAAGCAGTTTGGTTCTCCATATGGATGACATGCATTTATGTGGATCAGCATACATTTAATTATTATATCATCTGGCCATAAGGCCAAATGAGGTTATGGTATGGCCCAGTGTCTGTTGCGTGTTTGTCAGTCATCCATGTCAGACCATCAATAATTGCTTGTTACAACTATGTAGTAGGGGTGAAATGATACACCTCTGCCACGCATCGATACGATTCTCGATACATAGCCTACGATATGATACATTATCGATACACATATCAACTTGATGGTCTTTTCATCTTTAGAATGTCTGTCAATGGTAGGGTGGTGCCATTTTTTGTGTTGACATATTGGGTGTATTTCAAGTATGCAGATTACAAACAAACATAGACTTATCATCTGTTCATATGCCATTCTCATCCTTGACCAAAATTTTTTACAAAATACTTCTAAACAGACTTGATGTTAGTGATTTGTATTCACCCTTTTAGGCTTTCAGGCTGCTCCATTTGATCATATGCATGACTCATTCTGGTCACCACGCTCTTTGTTTTACATTGAATGAATACTTTTTTAAAACGTTCTTATTGCCAGTTTCATGTCTTCACTTAAATATTGAAGAGATTACTGTGTTATCTTCAAAACAGAAGAAACAATGCAATTTCCTTGTGCAAGGAAATTCTTATCTAGAACAAATCCGAGTGTGGAAGCGAAGATGACTAATAGCCAAATCCTTCACATTGTACTTTCTGCAGATGCAAATCAACTGCCGTGGCCACGTACATTTGTTTCTGTCAGTGAAAAAGGAAATTATTGACAACACCCACTCCCTTTCAACAAAATGACGATGTGGCTATAAATTGCGCGGTTTGGAATCTGCCCCCTTGTCGATTCTGTTTTTTTTTTTTTGTCCCATCGGCAGGTTCGGTCGCTGATTACATATATCAACGTAAAAGGAGATATTCCAAACTTATTCCCCATGTATGATTTAAGTACTTTACACATATCATTTAATAGACACTTTTGTGTGAAGTTTCTATGTTGCTTTGTATCTATTTGGATAGAGTTTGGATGCCAATATTTCCGGTATGTCACGCAGTGAACATGCTACAGTTAGTTATGATTAGTGGTTATTGTTTTACCCTGGACTTGAACAAACAATAACCACTAATCAGAATTGCATATAACACTGCGTGACACACCGGATGTTAAGCCTTCAATTCAATCCAAGTAGTCAAGATGCGATGCAATAGATAAATTTAGCGTAAAAGTGCTTATTAAATGATCAGTAAAGTACTTAAATCATACATAGGGAAGAAATCTGCAATGTATTCTTTCTGTTGATATATGTTATCAGTGACTGAAGATGCAGACGAGATAAACTGATTAGCATGAAATTGCTGCGGGAGAAGGGTGCAGATTTCGAACCACGTGAGTTAGTCACCTTGTGTTAATTTGTAGAAGGCGAGTGGGTGTTGTCAATTGCTTTTATTTTTTACTGACAGAAATGAGTGTATGTACTTGCTACGGCTGTCTCAGATGAATTCTCAATTTAAAGAATGAAAAGGCAAATCACTAATAATTATTCACGACTGCTGAAGATTAAAGTAACTTGCATAGAGTAAGTATCGTTTTGTATCGATTCTTCCCCTCTTGTATCGATATGGGTATCGATATAGAAAAAGTATCGATACATCGATATATTGATTAATCGTTTCACCCCTACTATGTAGTCTATATCTCTGATCTGATTCGATCAGACTTGGTGTATGGGCTTATATCATCAAAGTCTCAGACGAGTTTGATAATGAGCAAGATCTATTCATATTAATAGGTAATCTTACAGCTGTTTGGTTGACCTTGCTACCTCTCTGGAGTCTGTATTTCTGATCCAATTTTGATCAATTATGGAATATATGCTTACATCATCCAGGTCTTGGACAGGTTTGATAATGAGCGAGATGCAGGCATATTGATGAGTTGATCTTGCATCTGATTGGCTGAGTTTGTTAGCACTCTAATCTGATTTTGATCAAACATGAAATATGGGCTTTTATCATCAAGATATCTTGGTGGGATTCAATAATGAGCAAGATACATGCATATTAATGAGCTAATCTTGCATCTGATTGGGTGAGCTTTTAATCACTTTGGAATCCATATTCTGGGCAGATTTTGATCAAACTTGGAATATGTTCTTATATCATCAAGATCTTGGACAGTTCCAATGAGTGAGATCCACACATACTAATGAGGTGATCTTGCATCTGATTGGCTGAGCTTGTTACCACTCTGATCTCAATTTGATCAAACTTAAAATATGGGCTTATATCATTAAGATCTTTTAGATGGGTTTGATAATGAGCAAGATCCATGTATATTATTGAGGTAATCTTGCATCTGATTGGCGGAGCTAGTTTCCACTTTGGAAGCCATATTCCGATCTGATTTTGACCAAACTTGGAATATATGCTTATGTAATCATGATCTTGGACAATTCTAATAAGGAGTGAAATCCACATATACTTATGATATGATTTTGCATCTGAGTGGCTAAGCTTGTTACCACCCAGGAAGCCATTATTCTGATTTGATTTTGATCAGACTTGGAATATGGGCTTTTTATCTTCAAGGTTTTGCATGAATTTGATAATGAGTGAGAGACATGCATATTAATGAGGTGATCTTGCAACTGATTGACTGATCAAGAGCTTGCATGAGTTTTATAATGTGTGGGATTCACACATATTAATGAGGTGATCATTCATGTGATTGATTGAGCTTGTTACCACTCTAAAGACTATTCCTGATTCAGTTTTGATCAAACTTGGCATATAGGCTTAAATCATCATGATCATGGATGAGTACAGCTATGAGCAAGCTCCATGGATATTAATGAGGTGATTTTGCATCTGATTGGCTGAGCTTGTCAGCACTTGAGCGATTCTGTTTGTGATCATATTTTTATTAAGCTTTGTAAATAGGCTTATATCATCAAGATATATAATGTCTTTTATTATGAGCAGGATCTGTGCATATTAATGAGGTGATCATGCATATGATTGGCTGAGCTTTTTACCATTTGATAGTTTTTCATTAGATTTTTTCCCCCAATTATTTAACTCTATTTGTTGTAGATTTTCCCTATCATTTAAACATGTAATTAATTCTGATTTTCTCTTGGCTCATGTTATGTGTTTGTTTTCTGTTTGTAAGTTGTTTATTCCCCTGATGAAGGGCTTGATTAGCTTGACATGTTGGTAAAAAAGAATGAAATTTAAGTTGTAATTCTGTAATTCTGTAAACTTTTTGTCACTTCAAGGTAAAGTTACTCAATTTACAGATATTTTTTGTTTTGATATGCACATCATAAGTTGGAGTGCATTATGTTATGATAATGTCCATCTGTTTGTCTGTTATCAGTTTTCTTTCCCCATAAAAACTGGAGTTGTTCACCATCTACAGTTACCAAAGTTTGGCATAGCTTGCACTTGGAGTAAGGAAGAACCATATTGATTTTGGAGTCTAATGGTCAAAGGTCATTGTGACTGAAAGAAGAAAAATGGTTTTGACACAATAACTCGATCACTCCACCATCTACTATTTCCAAACTTTGTGGATGGCTTGCAGTTGTTTTTGCGGGGTTTTGTTGTCAAAAAGTCAAAGGTCAAGGTCACTGAAGGAAAGAAAAAACATTTCTGCACAAAGACTTGAGTTCTCTACCATCTATGATTACCAAGCTTTGTGGATGGCTTGGACTTTGCTGTAAGGAAGAAGCCTATCCATTTTAGGGTCAAAAAGTCAAAGATCAAGGTTGCTATGACTGAAAGAAGAAAAATGGGATCTGCACAAAAACTTGAGTTCTCCATCTTTTAGAGTTACCAAACTTTGTGGATGACTTGCACTTTGGGTAAGGAAGAACCCTATTGATTTTGAGATAAAAAATTTAAAGGTCAGGGTCACTGTGACTGAAGAAAAAAATGGTTCAGTTATTGACCATCTACCATTACCAAAGTTTGTGGATGACTTACATATTGATTAAAAAAGCAGGCTTTTGATTTTGTGGTTAAAAGGTCAAAGGTCAGGGTCACTGACTGAAAAAAAGAAACATGTTTTTTGTATAATAACTTCTAGACCACATACCTCAATAAAAGTTTTTGGAGTCTTGCTCATAAGGTATGGAAGAGGCCTATTGATTTGGGGGTCAAAAGGTTAAAGACCAAAGTCATTGCAGCTCAAAAAAAATTAATTTGCAGAGTAATATTTGTTTTAGAGTAAGTTCCTTGACCAAACTTTGTGGAGGGCTTGCACGTAGGATAACAAAGAAACATGTAGATTCTGGGGTCTAAAGGTTAGAGGTCACTGTCATGGTCGACCAGTAAGAAAATGATCTATACAGATGAAGTTTCATTCAAGACCATATACCTTGATCAAAGGTCTAGGTCATTAAGTCCTGCTGGTCAGTGATCACTAGAGTCAACCATGCTCTACTAGTGTCTACCTACTAGTGTCTACATAGAGGAACAATAAAACACAGGGTGGGCATATAATGTACCATTCACAGTACTCTTATATAAAATGAACAAAATGTTTTCCACTTTACATGTAGTTTTGACAGTTAATTTCACTGTACATTTATTTAAATGATTGGAGAACAAGTACTGAGGTAAACTGTGGTGAAGAGTACCTGTATGTTTTTCATAAATAATAACTGCCAAAGATTAGCCCAAGCCATTTTGAATAAAGTGGGAAACCTAGTATTTGTGTTTCTGTAAATGTCCATCCATCTATTTTTTTCATTTGTCCATCTTTGCACTTTCTTTTCATCTGTGTAAGTTTTATACCATCTGAGATAAATTCATTAAATTTGTGCACTTCTGTATCATTTCTAGAGGGTACTATCTTCAAGGTCATTGTTAAAAAATGTACATTTTTATTGTTTAGCTCTATTGGTCATAGATGGTCTATTGTCCTTTGTCTGTCCATACATTAGCACAGGTTTGTTATTGCTACCCCTCATATTGGAGGATTGCCATGAAACTTTACATACACATGCATCCTAAGATCCATGTTAGTCCTAAATGAAAATAGTGCCACTTGGACATTCAGTATGTCCACCACAGTTGTTGTTATTGCTATTCATTCTGGATGGATGGTCATATCAACATGGGGCTTTCACCAAAATACTTATGATGTCTAGTTGGTTCTAAATGAAAATGGTGTTTATGTGACATCCAGTATGGCCATGAAAATCTTATTATTGCTGTTTCTCCAAAATGGAAAGTCATATCGACGTGGCATTTTCACCAGAGGACTATTTAATTATGTTTACTTGGTCCTAAATGAAAATGATGCTGATTTGATCATCAATATGACCACCATAGTGGACATCTTGATAATCTTGTTATTGCTACTCCTTCTGGATAGATGGTCACATCAACATGGGTTTTCACTGGAAGACTTCTTAAGATATCTAGTTGGTCTAAATATGGTACTGATCTTACATCCAGTATGGTCACTACGATGGCCATCTTGGTACTCTTCTTGAATCTATGGCAATATTGACATAGGTTCTTCACTAAAAGACTTCTTATGATGTCTAGTTGGTCCTAAATGAACATGGTGCCGATCTTACATCCAATATGATTACCACAGTAACCATCTTAAAAATCTTGTTATTGTTCAAGAATATCGTAGATGGTTTCAACACTAGGCAGTTAAAAAAAAAGAAACAGTCTTATCCTGGATTCCTGGACATTCTTTGCTTCCAGTAGAGCGTCAGTTCCTTGAGGGACTCTAGTTTATATTAGTGCTACAACTCTAAAGCTGCTTGATATAAAGGTTGAAACTTGGTCCATTGATATGTATCTTTACTAGGCGGTGTGTTGTGTATTCATTTCAGCACTGTCGCTAAAGCTCTTTGAGAAAAAGGGATTAACCTTAGTACACTTACCATATTTATCCAATGATAAGTCCATGCCTTAGTACACTTACCATATTTATCCAATGATAAGTCCATGCCTTAGTACACTTACCATATTTATCCAATGATAAGTCCATGCCTTAGTACAATTACCATATTTATCCAATGATAAGTCCATGCCTTAGTACACTTACCATATTTATCCAATGATTAGTCCATACCTTAGTACACTTACCATATTTATCCAATGACAAGTCCATGCTTGATGATAAGCATACTCATTTTTATAATTGTTTGGCCTACTGGGTATATTTACGTAATATATGTACACATTGGAGGGAGAAATATATTGTGTATTACAGTCGGGGTTTTATTTGCATGGTCAAGGTCACAGATGAAACTTATTCTTGTCAACCCACTGTTAGTGGGTAGGTAGACATAGCAGTCACTTGTCTGTTGGTGGTGGTGGCATCAACATCTAGTTATGGATTTATTTAAAGATTTTCATTGGCATATATTTCCTAAACCCCTTGATATATTCTCTTCATACTTGGCATGAATCATTATGGAGCTAAGACAAATCAGTCTGTGGTGTGCTTGCTCACCCCTATGATCTTGGAGTCAAGATCACATTCATAGAAAGATTGCATTGATGTTTTGGTTAAAGTTGTTTTATTTTACTAATATTTCTTAAACCCCTTGATCAATTTTCTTCATGCTTGGAATGAATTAATACAAAGCTAGGACAATTCAATCTGTGATACATACACACTTGCCCCTTTGACCTTGGGGTCAAGGTTATGGTCATGGAAAATTTGCCTTAAAGTTTTGGTTACATTTTATTTGTTTGCTCATATTTCCCAAACTCTTTATGTTTTTTATTCATACTTGGGATAAATCATTATGAAGCTTGGACAGTTCATTCTGCACATGCATGCTTGCCCTTTTGATTTTGGGGTCACAGTCAGATTCGTAGAAAATTTGTGTTCAGGTTTTGGTTAAAACTTTTTCATTTGCTTATATTTTCTAAACTCCATAATGGATTTTCTTCATACTTTGGATGAATAATTATAAAGCTTAGACAATTCATTCTGCAACATGCGTCCCCATCCTTATGACCTTGGGGTCAAGGTCACATTTTACAGCAGTGTTTTGATCACATGTTCAAAATGCAGGCCCTGATCTTCTTGTTTTAATTCTGAAGCCCCTTGAGATACAAACATGAAAATAGGTGCACAGATATATGCTATGGCAGATCTTGGTCTATGCTGTTTGCAATTGGATTTAGACTTGTACATAAGTATATATGGTAATTGATTCATTTCAGACCCTTGACAGAGCAGGATTTATCCCACCGAAGAGAACAAGCTCGGCTCAGACATGCTGCACGGTTAGCCCAGAAGAACAGTTCAGACACAGAGCAGGCTGTTCACCAGGACACTGGTCAGCCTGCTGACATAAAAGGTAGATTTTTTTGTATTGCCTACAGCAGCCAATGGCAAGACTTACCGTATATAAATACGTATAAGCTGGGTCCATATGCAAACAACATAGACCCAGATCTGCCGTTGTATAATGTGCCGGCAGATCAGGGTCTATGTTGTTTGTTCTACTGATTAGTCCTTACAAACTGCATAGACCCAGATCTGCTGATGCATTATGCGACTGCAGATCTGGGTCTATGCAGTTTGCAGTTGGTATGGACTTATATGTGAGTATAAACGGTAGGTACCTTTTTATGGGGACAATGGCATTGCTGTTGTCATCAGTTTTGGAGGTTTGTGTTAAGATTTAATGACATTGCTGTTGTGTTATCAGTTGTACAAGTTTGTGTAAGGATTTTGTGTTTAAGGTTTGGAAAGTCATATACAGTCATTGGCGGCATGAGGGTTCCAGGTGCCGGGGGGCAGTGTTCTTTAATGGCGCCCCTACTTTGCCATAGAAAACAGTTTTTATGTCAGTTGCCAACCTCCCTCCTCCCCTCTCCTAAATATAAGTTTTGTGAAGAATTGCCCCCATTACACTAAGGTGAGGTGTAATACTATGAAAAATTCAGCTGCAAAAAAAAAAAAGAGCTCCTGACAGTGCCCCCTTACCTGGTGCCTGGGGGCTTTTGCCCCCCCCTACCTTGTGCCTCCACTGTATAAAGTGGGGTACCTCATATTGTAGTTTGCAGGAGAGATACAGTAAAAACTGTCTTAAGAGATCACCCTATCTGCTAGCAGGTGGTCTCCCAAAACAGACATCTTTTACATCAGGTTTTGAATTTATAGTATTCTGTGCAACTCTTGTTTTTAAATCTACATATGGGCAGAGTCTTTAAGTGTGAAAACATTTGAAGCTTGCTGCCTCAGGACAGTGGGGATGGGTGAAATGACAGATCTTTTATAAGAAATAATTGATCATGATGATGATTTTGTACTATCTACTTCAATTTGTATGGGAGTGATAGAATAGCCTACATGTGTAAAGTGCAGATTTCAAATTATTAAGTGAGTAATATACAGGGGACTTGACATACATGCTCATTTCAAATTAAATCCATGAAATAAGCTCAATTATTTCCATCTTTTGAAAGCCTAGGCAAGATAAGGTGACAGGACAAAATGTCCTGACCCAAAATGTCCCGGACATAATGTCCCTGACAAAATGTCCCAGGACAAAATGTCCCCATACAAAAATGTCCCGGACAAACAGTCCCCACATGTTACAATAAATTAATCATATGCTATTTTAAACAGATTTTATTAGAAGCAAGAGGGAAAATACATATAAAAGAGTAGGAAGTTATATCCAGTTATTTGGAGAGAGTCTCTTCTCATACAATGTCAATTCTAAGGACTCTAGAAATGTCAGTAAGATACTGCATGTTGTCACGGTTGTTGTAATCAGAAACAATGGTGAACAAGGCTTCATCTACTTGCTTGTATGTCTTGCGTATTTTTCTCTGTGGTTGTCCAAGTTCCAGTTGTCTGCGAAACAGTGCCATGCTGTGTTGTTCTATCTTGATTTTCTTTGATAAGGCAATCGTAGTTGGATGTGCAATTCCAACTGAGTTGTTGAAGCTGTTATGCCATCCTTCGACTGCATTATTGCTACGAGGTAGTTTATTAAGGACGCGGTCGTATTGGTTCCACAGCGTAAGTTCAAACCTTGGTGGAGCTCTTCTGTTTCGCCTCTGTATCCCGATAAAATTGTCCTCAAAGTAGTCCAGAATGACATCCATATTACGATAATCATCATCATCTGTAAGCTCCTCAAAAGCTGCAATGACATCCGCAGTAGGAACAAATGCAAGAGCCATTAGACGCTTTACCTTAGTAGCAAATTCAGGATCATTATTGTAAGTGGCTGCTAATCCATGCTGTTGCACTTGTCTCCATATGCATTGCCCAAAATGAAACATACAACCCACCATTGTTGCATTCGGGAACTTGTCTTTGAAAGCGTTGACAGCAGCCAGCTCGAAGTCCGTAACAATGGATAAAGGTTGTCCAACGTTCGACAGCGTCGTTATGTGATTGAGAAATCTACCATATACTGCTTGAGAACGACCCGGCAGTAGAGCATATGCACATGGGAATATGGAGTTATTGTGGAATCCATGTAAGGTGTAAAGCTGATCAAAGCCTTCAGGTGTGACACGAAATGTTCCGTCAGCGAACCAATGCTGACACTGTTGCAGAAAATGTAGATCGTCATCCGCAGCAAAGACTAGCATGTCATCGTCTTCGATTCTTAAAAATAAGTTACCGTCTTGTGTCGTACGACATATATCATCTCCATCTGCAATATGTCTGGTCTTCAAACGCTGTCTTCGGACATCACGTGATAAGGTCTCACGAGCAGGCAGAAGATGGGCGTCGTCAACAGTTACAGCCAGCAGAGCCCGTTGTACAATGCGTCTACTGGGTTCTTCTGTTTCCCGAGCCTGCCTCTTCATTTCGCTTCTTGCTTCTTCAACAGACACTCTTCCGTGGGTAACTGCATGACTATGCGTTCCAACTTCCTCAATAATTGCATTATTCAGAGTATGAATTCGCACCCGACAGTTCCGGTCCTCGCAACGCCAAATTTCTTTTCCATCTGCACCGTTTCTATGCTTCGTGAATAAAAATCCTCCGACTACAAGCTTCCTTGTTCCCTTCTGTGACGTTATGAATTTCAGCATCTTCCTTAATTATTTTTTTATCTTTTATTAAACATTCGTCTTTTATTAAACATTCGAATTACATTTACAGCTATATAATATTGCGGAGTCCTTTAAATACTCGTTTGACGGCCCGAGGCCCTTTTTGAAACCATCTATGATAAAAGCCAAGAACTGATCCATGTACGCATCTAAATGCGGCTTAAGTAGCGGTTTCTTTCAGACATTGTTCGTTTCTTATAAATTCGGCTTTTCGGCGCCTTTTAAGCATTCTCAAACAAATCTCAATGCAGTGGCAAGAACTGATCCATGTACGCATCTAATTGCGGGTTAAGTAGCGGTTTCTTTCAGACATTGTTCGTTTCTTATAAATTCGGCTTTTCGGCGCCTTTTAAGCATTCTCAAACAAATCTCAATGCAGTGGCTTTTCAATCTATTACAATGCCTCGAGCTTAATTAATTCTGAACCAGGCATACAGGTATACTACAATAAGCGAGCAGCCTAACAATTACTTTGGAATGCGGCATTCCAATACCTACACATACATACTATTGACAAGAACATTTACATTACATTACATTACAAGAACATTCATATTGATTTGATTACCTAAAGATGGCTTCATTTAAAGAGTCCTTTGATTACCTAAAGATGGCTTCACTTAAAGAGGCCTTTGATTAACTGCACATGTATATGTCGAGACCGATGATCACAAGTAACACATAAGTAAGTTAACACTTTACAGGCTACACTTTATTGGTGAAATATCGAAGCCTATTAATTATTATATATTTAAAATAACATGAATATGATTAATTTATTGTAACATGTGAGGACATTTTGTCCGGGACGTTTTTGTACGGGGACATTTTGTCCCGGGACATTTTGTCAGGGACATTATGTCCGGGACATTTCGTCCGGGGACATTTGGTCCTAGTACCCAAGATAAAGATTGAAATCATTCAAAACGTTTCATGAATTTCATTTAAATATGCAGAAATGTAATATTCTTTTTATCACATAATGAAATCTATCAATTTTTAGCTTTTTAGCTTTATGGCCAAGTGAGCTTCAGGTATGGTCTTGTGTCCTTTATGTGTCATCCATCATCTGTCTTTTATCGTGAATCTGTCAACAATTTCTATTTTCATCTTCCCAAAGAACCACTGGACAGATTTCAACCAAATTTGGCAGAGAATATCCTGGAATGTAGGGCTTTACAGTATTCACAAATGATGCTGATTGACCAATTTTTAATCACTGTTGCTAAAAATAGAAGACCTTGAAATAACTTCTAAAAAAACTCCTAAGCAGAATTTGACCAAATTGACAGAAAGCATCCTGGGATGAAAAGGATTTCAGATTTGGGCTAGTGATGCTGATCCACCATCAAATATGACCATCATTGCTAACAATAGGAAAAAAAAATTGGAATTTGACCAGATTTGACAGAAAGCATATTGTCATGGATGGATTTCACATTTTTACAAATGTTGCAAATCTGCCAGTAAATATGGCCACCATTGCTAAAAGTAGGTAAACATTAAAATGACCTCTTCTCAAAAACCACTCAACAGAATGTGGCCAAATTTGACAAAGCATCATGGCATAATTGCTTTCAGATATATAGAAATGATGTTAAAGTCCTGAAACTTATGGAGTGTATTCATCGTGGAGGGTATGGATCATCACATGATAAAGGAAGACACAGTTACCTACCTTTGACGCTCAAGTGATTACATTAAGATTTTTGTCTGTTGTTTTGCTTACCACCCACCCCCTTCATCCCCTGACACAAATACATAAATTCATAGAATTTTCTGTAATTCCCACTATATTGCAGTTCAGTACGTAATGTGGTTGTCATTTATGGACCCATGTAGCACATTATAATGGGGTAGAGTTGTATATGCCAACACATACAAAGGAGGTACACATTACACAAGTAAAACAAGACAAGTTGATTAAACTTAGGATTACCCATGAAGCATTTATGGGGCTTATTTCAAATGAGGTCCAAACCCTGGTGGAAGATTTAGGGGCAAAAACTTTAAGATCAACATATAGGAAAGGAAGCAAATCAAAGCAACAGGTTAAAATAATGGTATACTTAAAAGATAACAAATCATTCAAACAAGATACCTAATTCAATGATAATAAAATACAACAGCTCATAACAGGATACACATTTCAACCAGATGGAAAGAAAATTATGGTGGAAAATAATATGATGAAATGATGATCAGTATTCTACAAATTCATTATTTGCTGAACAAATTTTGGTAGTAGTTATTTTTTAAGAAAAGCACTTACCTGAAATGAATAATAGAGAAAATATTTGTTTGGTTAAGTGAGACTCTTCTCAAGTTTTAAATCTGTTTCTGTTGGTAATACTCTGAATATTTGGTGGCAAGGCATTCCAATCTTTTTTGCATTATAATATAATGTTGTAGTGGAGATCCTATTTACTCTTGGTACTACAAAGTTATAATTACTCTCTCTGATATTCTGATGAAATTACTAGATTTATATGCAGAACTACAGTTGTTCACAATGTTGTATACATGGCTTAGCCTAAGTTGTTGACTCTTTTTTCCACATTTACCTTCACAGCACTTGAATTAACAAATTGATGAAAAGATCTTGGTTCCAAATTTTGAATAAAACGAATTTTGAGCAATTTGATTTTTGTTTTTCTAGAAAACTATGGAGAACAAGAATAATCTGACATGGAATCAATACAAAGCACACATATTTTTTTTCAAGTTCATTCAGACAATTACATTGTCTATAAAGAAACTTAAGCCTATTATTTGCTATTGCCTGTCTAGATAAATGTTGATCCAAAATAGGACCTAAATGTTTGACTGATTTATGTGACTTGATGGCATCACCATTACATTCAACACTGAAATCTCTATTCTTTTTAAGTTTGCTTTTTGAATCCAAAAGTATACACTAAGTTTTAGCAAGACAAAGTGATAGTTTATTATCAACTAACAACCACTGATTACATAATTCAAGTTTTTGTCCCACTTTTGTGATATGAAATTATGATCTTGGCATGGAAAGAGTATTGGGCTGTCATGAGCATACAAAAGTAATTTACAGTGACTGTATGAATTGATGCTTGTAACCATATAGTTTATGTAAGAAAGGAAGGGAAGGGAAGGTGCCTAAGGATATTGCCCTGAGGCACCCCACAGGTTACAGTAATTCGTTCAGACATTATTTAATGTACATTAACAATTGGATTGGGAGTCTGTTTGATAACTGTGATATATTGAGAAGAAAAAAACAAACAAATGATTTTATTCCAATAGCAGATAATTTCTTACACAAAATGGAATGATTCACTGTATCAAATGTCTTTTCTAAATCTAATATGATCATACCAGTGTATACACCTTTAGAAATCTGTGTATTGATGTAGTCTGTCAAGTCAATTAGGCATGTATCTGTAGAATGTGAATTCCTAAAACCAGACTGATATTCATACATTATGGCATTGAACTAAGCATGTTCCAATTGAATGTAGGCAGTCTTGGATTTTGAATGTGATGCTTATAATGCTAACTGACTGGTAGTTTCCTACTTCATGTCTACTGTTTTTCTTAGCTCTACTGTTCATATACCAGAAGAACTTATGAATGGCCTGTTGTCCATCATGTTGTCCATCATCTTTCTGTCCATTAGCACAAGTTTGTTATTGTTACTCCTCCTAAAAAGTTGGAGGATTGCCATGAAACTTGACACACACACATTCATCCAAAGGTCTAGTTGGTCCTAAATGAAAATCGTGCCACTCGGACATCTATTATGTCCTTCACAGTGGCCAATTTGAAATCTTGTTATCACTACTCCCCCCAAATGGATGATCATACCAACATAGGGTTTCCACATAAAGACTTCTTATGATGTCGAATTGGTCCTGAATGAAATGGTGCAAATTGTACATTCAATATGGCTGCCACATTAGCCATCTTGAAAATCCTGTTATGGCTACTCATCCTGAACACAAAGTCATATTGACATGGGTTTTTACCAGAAGACTTATGCTGTCTAGTTGGTCCTAAATGAAATTGGTGCCAATCTGACCTCCAATATGGCCACAATGGCAGTCAGCTTGAAATCTTGCTATTGCTACTTCTTGTAGATGGATGGTCATATATACAACATACTGTTTTCACCAAAAGACTTCTTATGACATACATGCCATATTCCCAGACAGTGTTGGGGGGTTTTGGAGACTCAAAAAGTGTGTTTTGGGGTCCCAAGGGGGGTCAGTGCGCGTGACCAAGGGGGGTCAGTATGCGTGACCCCCCAAAAACGTCATCCAAATGAGAATAAGCTATCTTTTCAAATCAGCCTATAGCAAATGACTGGAAATTCAAATCTGAATAAAAGAAAATACCATCTGTTTTCTCTGAAGCATTTAATATACTTACAAAAAAAAAAAAAATGGCAGACTTAGCATTGTCAAATAATATCACATGCATAGGTCTGTAAAATGATCTGCTGCTGAAAACGGCAGATTGTGCTCAGCAACGAAATTGCAGAAAAGTACTTCAGCTCTAGTTACATTGTCTGTCGACGACTGTTTAAACAAACTATTTAATTTGGGTATCGAGCTCTGCATTTTTGCCGTGTCACGATGCTGGATGGTGTTGCTATGTCGACGAATGGCATACACTCCAGAATGACTGATGTTAATATGGTGGTTGCAATATGTGCACAGAATAAAATGTTCCCCCTTGATGCTGCGCTTCACAAAGTCAAACTCCGTCAACCAGGAGTTCTGGAATTTTGGTTTGCTGGGCTTTGCTCGCTTCGGAGATGACTCCATATTTCCTGAATCGCTGCTATGTTTCGACAGTTTTCCCTTGAAAATGAATCACACTTGTACACTTTTCCATTTTATATATGGAGTAAAATTCCGACTTAAAAGAAATGTTGCCGTTGATCACAAACGTTAAAAAAGATGGCGTCAACATTCTCAAAGAAACGGTGCCGCTGATCACAAACTTTAATAAAGATAGCTTCAACATTCTCATTCAATGCAATCAGTTTGTTCTTCCACACGCATCTCTTTGATGTATGTACTTAACTTTAAATTGGGTTGTTCCACTTAATGTACTTTACCTATGCAAATTAGCCTAATGGGCTCTCCCACAGCAGTGTTCAAAAGGATTTGACACGACACATCACCCTAGCTATTGTGAGCCAATTAAGTAAGTCTCTGAAAGGTGACTGTTTATCTCTGACCGCCTTACCTTTTAATTGCCTCTAAAACAGGTGTATAAACATGCCCCCAGGATAGTTTTATATGAGCTTTGAGCAGTACTGTTTACTGTTTATATATACCACAGATTACGGGCATATATAATAGTGATCAAGAAATATAAGTTTTTTCTTTTTTCTTTTTTGGGGTGGAAATTTTTTATTTTTTTTGAAAATCGTGTTTTTCTGAACACGATCGTGTCGGGGGGTTTGGGAGTCCAAAATCATGTTTTTTGCGTGACACGTCGTGTTATGGCAAGTATGTTATGATGTCTAGTTGGTCCTAAATGAAATTGGTGCCGATCTGACCTCCAATATGGCCTTCTATGGCAGCCATCTTGAAAAAACTTTTTATCGCAACTCCTCCTAGATGGATGGTCTAATCTTCATGACATTTTCACCAAAAGACTTCTTATAATGTCTACTTGGTCCTAAATGAAAATGGTGCCAATCTTACATCCAATGTGGCCACCACTGCAGCTATCTTAAAAATCTAGTTATTGTTGCTCCTCTTAAATGGGAAGAGATATTGACATGGAGTTTTCACCAGAAGATTTCTTATGATATTTAATTCATCCTGAATGAGAATGATTTCGATCCAACATCTGATATGACAACCATGGCAGCCATCTTAGAAGTCTTATTATTGCTGCTCCTCCTAAATGGGAAGACATATTGACATGGAGTTTTCACCAGAAGATTTCTTATGATATCTAATTCATCCTGAAAGAGAATGATGCCAATCAAACATCCAATATGGCCACCATTGCTGCCATCTTCAATATCATGTTATCGCTCCTTCTTCTGAATGGATGGCCATGTTGACATGAGGTTTTCACTGAAAGACTTCTTATGATATCTGGTTGGTCCTAAATAAAAATGGTACCAATCCAACATCCAATATGTCCACTGTGGTGGCCATCTGTAAACTCTTGTTATAGATACTCCTTTTGAATGGATGGTTATATTGACACTGGGTTTTTATCAAAAGACTTCTGATGATCTCTTGTTGGTCCTAAATGAAAATGGTGCCGATTACGTCCAATATGGTCCCCACAGTAGCCAATTTGAAAATTTTGTTATAGTTTAAGAAGATCAAAGATGGTTTCAGCACTCAGAAATGGTGTTGTCTTGGATTCCTGGAAATTCTTTTCAGTCAGTAGAACATCAGTCCCTTTGAGGGACTCTTGTACTACAATAAATGCTTCGCAGAAATAATGTAATGCACCAAAGACTTTGAATTAGTAGCTGTTTATCTCGGCTTGTTTTCCTGTCTGAGCTACACTGATTTTGTCAAACACTTTGATTATTTTTTTGCAATGTGCTGTCACATAAAGCCACTGCTAAAAAGCCAGAAGAATTCTGCATGCTTATGACGTAGGGTGGTGAGATTGTTCCTTTCTCTTTTTTTCCCCAGTACATTGCATTTGGTGGATATATCAGTATCATGGATTCTTTGATTTCTATATTAGACCTGTGTCCTCTGCAAAAAGGATGAACATATGAGGTTCTCATTAGATATTGAAAAATGTGTACCATATGGACACATTTTCTTTATTAAAAAATCTCACTAGCATATTTTGATTGACTTTTAACATAACTTTTAATTGTCCCACAAAGGTAAATATAGGTCATTTTAGAATGCCTTATTTAGCATCAGATAAGTTGGTCAGTGCATATTAATACATTCCATTAACCAAAATCTTCACAAACAAAACTGTTGAAAAAGCTGCTGCCTCCATTGATTTTTTGTCAATTCTGTCGTGTGAATAGGGTTTATATGCAGATTCTTGCCTTCTTGTGCCCTACATTCATTGTTTTATAAGGAATTGAAACCCATGTTCAAAGAACAGCCAAGAATGGGACAATGAGGCAATTTTGGATGTCTCATTAAACATTAGAGAATTTGGGCAGTACATATCAGACCATTCCATTCACCACTAGGTAAGGCAGCTGGGTGATGTTGGACTATTTATTTAACATCAGGGAAGTTTGGTTGTGTATATCAGAATATTCTCTATAACATAAGGTAGATCATATAGGCCATTTTAGAATGTCTTATTTAGCATCAGGTAAGCAGTACATATTAAAACAAACCTTTTATCATGACTGTTATGTTGGACTGTCTCATTTAACATCAGGGAAGTTTGACAGTGAATATCAGAACATTCCATTTACCATGAGGGAAAGTTTGTGGTCATGTTGGACCATCTCATTTAACATAATGTTTGACAGTGGTAATGATCAGAACATTTCATTTACCATTGGAAAAGTAGATCATTTTATTTCTTCGAAGGATCAGCATATTCTTGCCACTCTGTCACCTTATCTAAACAATTTCTGGTCTTTAACTGGTTTGCAGAGAAAGTAACAATAATGTTGCTTTCAATACATACTATATTAAGAATCAAACTATTCTTCCTTTCCTATGTAGAGACCATCAGATTTTCAAGACAGAGGCCCATCAGTTCTGTTTACCATTGCCATTTTGTTGACCCAACGGGCACATACATGATAAGGGGATGTTGTTATTATCAAAAGAGATAACTCAGTTGGAAAGGTCATGCATCTAGCACAACTTGAACTTTGTGAACACTTATCTCCAATGGCAGTATATTTACTCAAGAAAAATGAAAAACAAGCACCAGAACTGCAGCCAGTATTCTTTATTTGTTTAAGAAAACTCCAAAACATTATCATGTAAGTGTTCCTTATTTGCAAGCAAGGATAGAATATAACCTTGTTCACCTAGCCCACTTCTGACTGGCATTGATGATTGAACGTATCAGGTAGATCAAAACACTATGGAGATATTTTCCAGACAAGATATCCATTGATAATTATTGGAAGTAAATCAAATATGGAATGCATTTAATTGCAATCTTTGTTGCTGTCAAGTGCTTGAAAAGCGCTGACAGCTGCATTACTGTGGTGTTAGCTGTGGACCTATAGGAATTCAAATTCAGATAAAAAAATTAATGACCTCTACTGAATAGTCTGAGAACTGAAAATTTAAGGTGATCAAAGAAAGTACAGTATATACTCGTGTATAATCCAATACCAACTGCAAACTGCATAGACCCAGATCTGCCATTGCATAATGCACCGGCAGATCTGGGTATATGCAGTTTGTAAGGACTAATCAATAGAACAGACAACATAAACCCTGATCTGCCGGCATATATGTTGTTTGCATTTGGACTCAGCTTAAATGCGAGTATATCTGGTAGGTCTCTGGCTGACAGTTTTCATTAATATTGACCAATATGCAAAGAATTGATCCTACAGAATCAGTAATATTTGTCTATTTAGACTAATTTAGAAGATATTAGTACTGTCCAATGGGAGTCAGCATTATCAATATAGAAGCTAAATGTTTTTGAAAGTGGTGCTGATGTCAAAAATAGAAACAATTATCATTAACATTCAGAAACCACAGCTTTTGTCCACAGGGATAATTGTTTGACCGGATTTAAGCTAAATGTGTGTAATATTCAATGGAGTTTAGAAACAGTTGAATGTTTATCTTTGTTTTCAAAAGTCGAGATGAGGGAGAGGGGACTTATATTTGAATAAACATTTATCTTTAAGAGTGGTTTGTCATCTCAGACAGTAGGTGATAAAACCAAATAAACCTATGGTATGGACCTTCATATGTTGTTTACATACCTGCCATAACATATGTCACGCTAAAAACACAATTTTTTAATCCCAAACCCCCTGACACGGACGTGTTTAAAAAAAACACAATTTCCAGTACTCTTCGAGGAAAAAAGAAGTACATCACCACAATATATGCCCATAACATGTACTATGTATAAACAGTAAACAGTCCTGTTTAAAGCTCATTTGAAACTATCCTTGGGCAGTTTATACAGCTAATTGTCATAGAGGCAGTTAAAAGGTAAGGTGGTCAGATATAAATAACCACCATGTCACATATTACTTAATTGGCTGAGAATACATGTAGCTAGGGTGATGTGTTAAGTCCTTTGAAGACTGCTGTGGGGGAGCCCTTTAGGTTAATTTGCATAGATAAAGTTCACAAAGTGGAACAACCAAATTCGTTGGAAGTTATAGGTAAATCAAAGAGATGCGAGTTGAAGAACAAAAGTTATAACACATCATTACCTTGAATGAGAATGTTTAAGCCATCTTTATTATAGATTATTGGCAAGTTTGTGAACAGCCGTCAGCGGCAATATTTCTTTGAAGTTGGAATTTACTCCATATATAAAATGCATAAAATGATTATTTCTGTAGTCGGTAAAGTGTTCAAGTGTGATTAATTTTTAAAGGCAAAATGTCAATGCAGCTGTGATTCAGGAAACAATGAGCTATCAGTGAAGCAAGCAAAGCCCAGCAGAACTAAATTCAGAAATATTGATTGACAGAGTTTGACTTTGTGAAGCACAGCAGAAGGGGGAGCATTTCATTCTTTGCACACACTGCAAATGCCATATAGATATTAGTCGTTCTGGAGTATACGACATCAGTCGACATAGCAGCACCACCTGTATGTAACATCAAGACAAACCAGAACAAATTAGACACGCTGAATTGAACATTCAGATTAGTTCTCTTTATTATTATTCGTTATCTTAATCTTGTGAAAATACCAACTATTAATTGACCCATGCTTTTCAGGATGCTTTTAGCCATGAAATCGATTGATTGAAAGACAATAATAAGCACATGCTCTTGTTTACACAGTTGATTTGCGTTGATAAAGAGATTGCGTTAACACCTGTACTGGACAGAGGCATTTATTACTGCTGTATTACCAGAAAGGCCCCCATCAAGCTTGAAAAAATTCACCCCACCCCCACAATGAAATAGTCAGTCTCAAATGTGATGTATATTTTATTTTTTCTGTAGCGACAAGCATATCTTATGGTCAGACTTTATCGGATACAGTTTTGACAATGCTAATATTATGGTTGGCAAGAACAACTCAGTTCTGACCAAGATTCACTCAGAGAATATGTGTTTATTGGCCAGTATCCATTCCAAGTATGTCAACAATTGCTATTTTTATCTTCTCAAAAACTTCTGGACCAATTTCATCCAAACTTGGCACAGAGCAGCTTCTTATAAAGGCCTTTCAGTATAAACAAATGATGCTGATCCACCATTAAATATGACCACTATCATCAAAAATGGAAAAATCTGTGTTTTTCAAAAATTGCTATTTTCAGCTTCTTCTCAAAAGCCTTCTGACCGATTTCAACCAAGCATGGGATAAAGTATCCTGGCATAAAGGCCTTTGAAGTTTGTACCAATGATGCTGATCCCAGTTTAATATGGATGTCATTACAAGAAAATGTTTAAATAATTTCTTCTTCAAAACCACTAAACAGAATTTGATAAATTTTCAGAGGAGGCATCCTGGCATGAAGATCTTTCAAGTTTGTAAAAGCAGAATGTTGATTCCCCATCTAATATAGACGAAGTTGCAAAAAACATAAACCTTTAAATGACTTCTCCCAAACCACTGAATACATTTTTACCAAACTTGACAGAAAGCACCCTGGCATGAAGACCATTCAGGTTTGTACAAATGATGCATATCTGCCTTTAAATATGGCAGCTGTTACTAAAAATGGAAAAACCTTCAAATGACTTCTTCTCCAAAACCACTCAAGAGAATTGGATCAAATTTGACAGAAAGCATTTTGGATGCAGACTTTTAAAATTTGCACAGATGATGCTGATCCACCTTTAAATATTGCTGGCATTACTAACAATAGAAAAAGCCTTTTAACAACTTTTACTCCAAAACTGCTAAATAGAATTTGAACAAACTTGACAGAAACCATCCCTGCATAAAACCTTTCTGACAGAAAAATAGGTTGGAACTTAAACTTACAGATGCTTTACCCGTACAGAAACATCTAATTGAATAGATTACAGTTGAATAGATGAAAACCCCATGTCTATATGACCAGCCATTGAGGAGCAGTAGCAATAAAAATATTTTCAGTATAGCCACCGTAATGGCCATATTAGATGTCAGATCGGCACCCATTTCATTTAGGACCAACTATTCATCATACAAAGTCTTTTATTTGAAAACCCCATGTTGCTGCAGCCATCCATTCAGGAGAAGTAGCAATAACAAAAACATTTTCAAGATGGCCACTATATGTATAAGTGGTAAATATCCATACATAACAGAAAATGATACTTTTATATCTTGGTTCTATGGAAATACAACTTTCCTTTTACTATTTGTATTCTGTCAGCAGTTTTACCTTAATAAAGAATTGAATTGAACACATAAAGGAAATTTTCAAGACATGTTCATTTGGGATACTGTACCTGCAAATGTGGCTTTATTGACAGGTGCCACTTATATGGAAGTGATTTTTAAGGCTTTCACTGAAATTTAATTCATTGTGATGACAGGCATAATCCAATATTCTATATGGGTCCCTCAGTTTGAATGATGGGTAAGACAGTTGATTGTTTGTTAGAAAAGAAAATGACTTTGATAATCTTTTACAGATGATTCCGGACGGTCAGCAGCAGAAGGATCAACAACAAAGGCAGATTCTAATCAGGAGGAGGATAACTTAGACCAGGTGTTCATAGCATTTGCCAGGGTGTTCAGTGGAACTGTCAGAAAGGGACAGAAGCTGTATGTTCTAGGACCCAGACATGACCCTGTTAAAGCTTTGGAACAGGTACAATTGATAGCTATGAAAATGAGAGTTTTATGATTGCTGAAAAAGTTTGCATTTATTTATAGAAGATTACTACATTTGCTTGACAATTTTTGAATACATGCATAATATACTTGGAAATCAGGTATAAACTGCATGTTCTACACATGCCCAGCATACTGGGAAATCAGGGTATAAGCTGCATGTTCTACACATGCCCAGTATACTTGGAAATCAGGGTATAAGCTGCATGTTCTACACATGCCCAGTATACTTGGAAATCAGGGTATAAGCTGCATGTTCTACACATGCCCAGTATACTTGGAAATCTGGGTCTAAGCTGCATGTTCTACACATGCCCAGTATACTGGGAAATCAGGGTATAAGCTGCATGTTCTACACATGCCCAGTATACTTGGAAATCAGGGTCTAAGCTGCATGATCTACACATGCCCAGTATACTGGGAAATCAGGGTATAAGCTGCATGTTCTACACATGCCCAGTTTACTTGGAAATCAGAGTCTTAGCTGCATGTTCTACACATGCCCAGTATACTTGGAAATCAGGGTCTTAGCTGCATGAACTACACATGTCCATCATACTGGGAAATCAGGGTCTAAGCTGCATGTTCTACACAATCATAATCCACTGGGAGATCAGGGTATAAGCTGCAAGTTCTACACAAGCATAATCCACTGGGAGATCAGGGTCTAAGCTGCATGTTCTACACAATCATGATCCACTGGGAGATCAGGGTCTAAGCTGCATGCTCTACACAAGCATAATCCACTGGGAGATCAGGGTCTGAGCTGCATGTTCTACACAAGCATAATCCACTGGGAAATCAGTGTATAAGCTGCATGTTCTACACATGTCCAGTATACTGGGAAATCAGGGTATAAGCTGCATGTTCTACACATGCCCAGGATACTGGGAAATCAGGGTATAAGCTGCATGTTCTACACATGCCCAGTATACTTGGAAATCAGGGTCTAAGCTGCATGTTCTACACAATCATAATCCACTGGGAGATCAGGGTATAAGCTGCAAGTTCTACACAAGCATAATCCACTGGGAGATCAGGGTCTAAGCTGCATGTTCTAAACATGCCCAGTATACTGGGAAATCAGGGTCTAAGCTGCATGTTCTACAGATGCCCAGTATACTTGGAAATCAGGGTCTAAGCTGCATGTTCTACACAAGCATAATCCACTAGGAGTTCAGGGTCTAAGCTGCATGTTCTACACAAGCATAATCCACTGGGAGATCAGGGTATAAGCTGCTTGTTCTACACATGCCCAGTATACTGAGAGATCAGGGTCTAAGCTGCATGTTCTACACAAGCATAATACACTGGGAGATTGGGGTATAAGCTGCTTGTTCTACATATGCCCAATTCATAGGGAGATCAGGATGTTAGCTGCTTGTTCTAAACCTGTCCAATGCACTTGGAGATCAGACCTCAGTTTCACCAGCACAGATTTTAAGTTAAATCTAGATATAAGACATCTGATTGGTCAATTTAAGTCAAACATACATTTCAACCAATCAGATTGCTGATTCTAATCTTAAATTTAAGTTTAGACCTAAGTTTGGTTGGTGAAATTCAGGCCAGGATCTAAGCTGTTTGTTCTTCTTACAGTTTCATGCAAACAGCATAAACCCTTATCTACTAGCCCACTGAACAATGGCAGATGTGAATCTGTGCTGTTTGCACTTGCATGCATGGAAGGAGAGAGAGGGAGAGAGGGTACTGGTATTTAAGAAACCCTAAAACCCATTCTATTTTGGGGGGTAGGTGAATTTTTTTTATCCACACTCATTACCATCAGAATATCAACATCCCAGCACCAGATCACTTGGTATGCATTTAATTCAAATGAATCACAAACATTGCATGTGTCTTCTGCATTCAGCCCAACTCAGCACCATTTTGTCTTCTGCTTTGTTTACGTACAAAATATAGCACCTCTTCAGTTAAATATTGTTGCTATCTACTGTTTGCAAACATTTTTAAAAAAATGGAATATGCATGGTTTAGGTCCATTTTTACTTTGCAAGCAATGAAGCCATTATCAAATCGTTATTATAGAATGAGATACTAATGTAAATGATGTCCTCGGGGAAAATAAGAATCTCTGGAAACATTCTATGTCTGGTTCAAGAAAATAGTTATATTAGCCTAATTTGCAAAAACAATGTTTGAAAAACTGAACACAAAATACATGAAGTGTATATCAGATAGTTTAATATCATATTTAATCTGTTATTTTCACCACCCAGCATCAGGTCAATGCACAAATGCAGAGCTCAATTGCAGAAGTAACTAACATGTTTAAACATTCTAACTAGTAAATACTTCAGAGAAAACATATTTTCTTTTATTTAGATGTAAATTTCCAGTCATTTTGTATAGGCTCTCACAAAGAGATAACTTGTTCTCATTATACAACGTTGCTTTTTTGGGTCGCATGATTTTACCCCCGTTTGTGACCTCAAAACACATATTTAGAGTCTCAAAAACCTGCCAGTACTGTCTGGAGTGGTTGGCATGTATGAATTATTCATGAAATGTAGGCTTACATATGTTTAGTTAGATGAGTACTGTAGCTAGGGCAGTAAAGTAGTAGAAGTGTTGATCAGCAAATGACCATAAGCCTACAAGATTCAGTTCTAAGGCCTAGATCTACTTAGAACTGTATGTGCTCTGACTGAACAGAGCAGAGATTCAACAACAACAACAACAACAAATACGGCAGACTTCTGAGGAAATCATTAATTGTGGCTTAAGTATTTTTGCATTTTTTTTGCCATACTGAAGTTTGTTGGCAGATTATTGATGTTTTAATGATCAGTTTATTTCTTGTTGTGTAGCATTGGTAGTTGTTGAAATGATTGTATAGCATCTTGTTGTGTAGAATTGGTAGTTGTTGAAATGATTGCATAGCATCTTGTTGTGTAGAATTGTTAGGAGTAATCAATAGAACAAACAACAGAGATCCTGGTCTGCTGGCACTGTGGCAACCATATTAGACATCAGATCAGCACCATTTTTATTTATGACCAGCTGTGCTGTTTGCAACTGGGCTCGACTTATAAGTGAGTATACATGGTACAGCTGTTATTTAACCTTGTTTGAACTCAGTCGCACAGTTATTGCATGCTGTTATTTAGCCTTGTTTTGAACTCAATCACAGTCATTACATGCTGTTATTTAGCCTTGTTTGAAGTGATGGGCATGTCTAAATGACATTATTTTGTATTCTTTCATTAAAAAAAACAAGTATGAAAGGATTTTTGTCGAACCCACGTTAATGGGAGGCGAGACATAGCTGTCACTTTTCCGATAGCTATGGCACAGTTTGTTAAGGCTTTAGGTACAACTTTTTATTTGCATATATTTCCTGTTTACCTTTATAGATTCTTATCATACTTGGCATTATGAAGCTAAGGCAATTCATTCAGCAACATGCTTTAACACCCCTTTTAACTTGGGCTAAAGGTCACAGTCAGAGAAAATTTGCATCAAGGTTTTGACTAAAGATTTTTGAATTGCTTATATTTACTCAGTGCTTGGATGGATTTTCTTCTTACTTTGGATGAATCATTATGAAGCTAAGACAACAAATTCTGCATCATGCTTACTCAACCTTTTGACCTTGGGTTCATGGTCACATGTTTTACAGAAATGTTTAAATTGCGGACTGAACATGCAGACCCTGGCCTTCTTGTTATCTAACCCAGTTTGTGGATATATCTGAAGAATGCTTTGAATGATGCTAGTTTAGTAACTTGTTTTCTTCAAAACTGCTGTGGGTTGGTTGTTTTTGGTAATTTCAGATTTTTTCTGTGAAAGTCATCCTCATCCCTGAATCTGCAAACAACTGGTATCTACCAAAGGTTTTTAAACTGTCATATCTGTAATATATTCATGGTGTGTAAATACACTTTTCTTTCTGGTGTTCTTATTTTCATGCATTTCATGGCTGCTTAAAATCACAAATTTCAAGACCTCCCCCCCCCCCCAAATAAACGGTTTTCTGCTCAAAAGAGAACGTAAACTGCAGGTACATACACATGTCCAAAAAAGGAAATGGTTCGCAAAATCAGAAATATTGATACCCAAAGAAATGTATGAATCCATAATACCATGCATCTATCTACCGGTATCCATACATCCATTATCAACGCATTCATACTACTTCTTATGGCTGGTTCATCACAAAATGCTGCTACATGCAACCATTTTCTGATGTCATAGTATTCACACTTTCATTTCTTTGGTCTTTGTATTTCTGTAAAAAATAGAACTCTCACATCACTCTTGTCTGTTGCTAGATGGCACAAATATACTAGGGGATTTCTTCACTCGTTTTGTTTTTAGAAGACTGTTTTCTTTGTGAGGAAAATTTCTGAAGCAGTGAGACAGAAAACCCATATTAATCACCACAAGCCATCGCAGGATTAATAATTGAGCTAAGTTCCATGGTATCAAACCATGACAATTTGACAGCAACTGGCCTTCAATTCTTACAGTTTTTGTTATGCTCCTGCCATGAATATGACATGTCTGGGGCATACAGCATTAAACTTGTCCGTTTTTCCTGTGCATACCTATGTAACTTTGTATGTGTTGTATATATGTTATGTACATGCATATGTCCCACAATTCATGTGTGCAACTTTACCTGCATCTTTCCATGGGCAGTTTTGAAACATGGCTGATATTATTGACATATTAGTCTAAATCTGCATATTGTTCTGTCATTGTGCTCTGACACATTTTTCCAGACTTGTATCCCATTTTATTGTTAAAGATATATACTATATGTGATAATTCTTGTGTGTGCAACTGTCCCACAGCTTTTGATGAATTCAACTGGAACTTGGTAGACATTATAGACATGAGGTTAGCATGTACATGTTCTGTCATTGCGCTCTGATATATTGTTTTTACAGTTCAGTTCCTTTTTGGTCATAATGAAAGGATCCATTGAATGAAGCCTTAAACTCAAATGTCAGTTATTTAATATCTTTTTGACTTAATTATGTAGGATAGCAATTTTCTTATTGCAGTTATTAGGTATTGTTATTGGGCCTTGTTTGAACAGATAGTGACATCTAAATGGCATTATTCTGTATTCTTTCTTCATATTTGGGTGGGTTTCAGATGGTTTCAGTCAAGTTAAATCCAGTCCAACTGCAAACTGCACAGACCCAGATCTATCATCACATAATGCGCCAGCAGATCTGGGTCTATGTAATTTGTTAGGAGTAAACAGTGAAACAAACAATATAGACCCTGATCTGCTGGTGCATTGTGCCATGGCAGATCAGGGTTTGTGTTGATTACAGATGGACTCGACTTAATAAGCAAGCATATATGGTATATGTTACATTGAGCAGTGCCAACATTAAACCTTTAGGTGTCATTTTCCTATACATGTACTATGAATTTATTTATTTTTGTAGGTATCAATTTTTGTAGATGTGCAAAAAAATTCCTTTTTTTTTCATTACTTTGAATCATGGACTTGGGAAGAGGTCCTTTTGTTTCTTCTTGTTTCCACAGAAGGATAATTGTTCAGTGTGTGTGTGTGTGTGTGGGGGGGGGGGTTACACAGAAGAATCATTGTTAACTGGGATTTTAAATTCATGGTTTTTAAGCAACCATTAGATCCACAAACATTGGTACTTCACAAAAAATAGTGATTAACAGTACTTTGTCGAAAAGGAAAAGATACATTGCCCTTGAACTGTGCATAGGCAAAACAGCTATGAGCTCAAGTTACAGGTATCAGTGTTTTGGGGTAATTTAATTTTTTAAGCAGTAGATACGTAATAGTAATTGATTATATAGATAATTGATTATGTAACAACATAGTTCACAGTGTAAAAAGGATTGCTAAAAATTGGTAAAAAGTGTTTGAATTCTTTTTCTCCTCATTCCAGTTAACATGCTAGCATAATTTAGAAAACAATTATGCTCTATATAGTTCATGGTATTTTGTTTAATTTTGTAATTAAGATTGGTTTTTTTTGTTGGAACAGATAGCTTCTGGCAAGAAGGTTGACTCTGATGGTACAGTAGCAGATCTGCCAGGGGATCAGCACATTATGACCTTCACAACAAGTGATCTGTACCTCTTCATGGGCCGAGAGCTAGAAGAACTGGACTGTGTCCCAGCAGGAAATGTTCTGGGTATGGGAATTTTGAAAGCTTTTTGATTCTTTTGCATTACCAGATTGTGAGACATAGATATTACTTATTTAGGTGGCAATTATGGCAGTGGTAGTTTCATTGTCCTTAAAAACACGCAACAAAATTTGAATAAAGTTGACTGAAAGCATCCAAGCAGGAAGAACTTTCAAGTTTGTACAAATGATGCCCCTCCTCTTTAAAATATGACCACATTACTAAATATAGAAAAGCAACCATTACTAAAAATAGAAAAACTGCTAAAATGATTCTTCATAACTGCTTAATAGAATGTGGTCAAAGTTGACAGAAAACATGCTGGCATGAAGCCCTTTCAGGTTTGTACAAATGATGCCAATCCATCATCAGATATGGTTACCATTACTAAAAAATTGGAAAAACTTTGAAAGAAATTCTTCTCCTAAACTGCTGAATAGAATTTGATCAGACTTGATAGAAAGCATCCTGGCATGAAGACCTTTAAAATTATACAAATGATGCCAATCTGCCATCAAATTTGGCCACTGTTACTAAAAATATAAAAACCTTTAAATGACTTCCCCAAAACCACTGAATAGAAGTTGACCAAACTTGATAGAATCCATCCTGGTATGAAGACCTTTCAGATTTGAACAAACTACTTCTAAAAAACTGCTCAGCTGAATTTGACCAAATTTGACAGGAAGTATTCTGGCATAGAGGGCTTTCATTTTTGTACAACTGTAGCTTTTCCACCATCAAATATATCCACCATTACTATTAATAGAAAAACCTTCAAACAGCTTCTTCACAAAAACTACTGAAAAGAATTTGACCAAATTTGAGAGAAAAAATCCTGTCAATGAAGTCTTTTAGTTTTTTTTTTTTACAAATGAAGCCAATTCACCATTCAGGTATGGCCAGTAATACTAAAAATTGAACAACATTTAAGCAACTTCTTCTAAACAAACTGCTCAACAGAATTTGACAAACTTTGCATAAACTATCCTAGCTTGAAGGATTTTCTAATTTGGACAAATGATGCCAATCAGCTGTGACTAAGTACAGAAAAAACTTTGCAAGAAACTGCTCAGCAGAAATTGACCAAATTTGATAGAAGGCATTCTGGTAATAAGGGCTTTCAGATTTATACAAGTTAACTTTTTAACTACTAGTTCTACTGTAATGACTCACTGCTCTCCCTAGCTACAAGGGTCAATACTGCAGCTGATTTGGGGACTGACTACCAGAGCCTAATGCTGCTGCAGCCAAATGATAACTTTTGAGCTGATGATTTGGGGATATGGGCTAATTGTTTTAGTTATGTTCTGTATAATAGACTGATTTATAGACTAAAACCATGCATATATAAAAGCTATAACTACCTTATGTCTGTTTGATTCTTTTATCCTGCTTATATCCACAAGATTGGTATGAAATCCATGAATAGAACACAAAACACTATTTTTAAACACTAAAATTTATCTGTCAATCTTTTATACAAATTTATTGGTCAAATATATACATGTAATTACTTAAAATATTTAACTAGTCACTATGTTCTACTACTTCTTAAGTTGCTCTTCATGGTATTTATAGAAGCAGTTATGCTTTATACACATGTAGACATTTGACTGTTTGTCAATTTCTTTCTTCCCCTCATCTAAAACGAAAGTTGGGCCAACACTTTTGGTAAACACTGTGACTTTTGGAGCACATGGCTCTCTTGTCCACACTTCGCTGTCTTCATCATCAGTTGCTGTCTTTTTCTTTCACAGACTTGACAAAGAAGATAGTTTAATGTCACTGCCAACACTTCTTAAGTTAACATTGTCAAGTTCGTCCTTGGAATAACCTGAAAATTCGGATTCTGAATCACAATTGTAAGCAAAATTCATTGTATCCACTGTCAACTTCAGATGCATGTATTAACTAACATGTGGTACAAAATTGCAAAAAATCCCTGGGTTTAGTAAGAACAATCATTTGTTAACTCAATTTTGATTGGTTAAATGTCCTTTTACTTCCCATTATTGACCAATAAGACCGATTGTAACATGAACATACAGAGTGGATGTATCCGTCACTGAGGTATAGGGAGCATAACCAGCAAGCGGATATATCAGTCACTGCGGATAGTAGTGCTTTGTTTACAAGCGGATTTATCAGTCACTGTGGAGGCAAGGCAGATGTATGCGGCGGATATACATGTCAGTCGCAGTGAAAGAGTTAATACCAATTTGCCATCAAATATGGCGACTGTTACTAAAAATGGAAAATCCTTTAAATTGTTTCCTCTAAAAAACAACTCAACATAATTTGATCAAATTTTACAGAAAGCATTCTGGCATGAAGGGGTTTTAAATTTACACAAATGATGCCAATCTGCCATCAAATATGGCTGCTGTTGCTAAAAAAAAGCAAACTTGACATAACTTTGTCTATTAAACTGCTTAACACACTTTGATCAAATTTGACATAAAGTGCCCTAGTTTGAATGCCTTTCAGATTCCTACAAATGATGCTGTTCCACCACGAACTATGGCAGCTGTTACTAAAAGTAGAAAAACATTTGCACAACTTTATCTCAAAAACGTGCTGAATAGAACTTTGTCAACTTTAACACAAAGCATCCTGACATAAGGACCTTTTAATATTGAGCAAATGATGCTGATGTGCCATCAGATATGGATTAAGATACAAAAGCTAGAGAAACCTTGAAGAAATTGTTTTCATTACATATGCATTGGATGAAATTTATACAGAAAGCATCCTCTTGACCCAAATGTCTTGGCCAACTGCTCTTGCATTTTGCTATTAAGCAGATGTCAACCAGTTGAATCATATTGTTTGTTTTTTTTTAAAAGTGTTCCCTACATGGTCACAGTATCCGCTCAGTGTGTGCTATTAATACTTCCAGCTACTTATGGAGAGAGAAGAAAGGCACCTTCAGTATTGTTTTGCTTGCTTAAATCTTCAAAATATTATTATGCTTTAAAGTGCATAATGAGTTTCTTTGATGCAGATTTTTATTCCATCCATGTGTTTCTCTAGCAGGGATTTCCATTTATCACATGACCTCATTCATAAATCCATTTAATATATTTAATATTAGACATGGGTAATTAAAATACCAAGACAGCATGTCATATGAAGCAAATTTTAGTCATATTTATGCATTTATGTTTTCAGAGTTTTTTCACTACACTATTTTGTGTTTATTTTCATTTAATAATACCATACCCACTTATAAGTCAGCTCCAAATGCAAACAACATACACACTGATCTGCCGTAGAATAATGCGCCAACAAATCAGGATCTGTGTTGTTTGTTCTACTGATTACTCCTAATAAACTGCATAGACCCAGATCTGTGGGCACAGTATGTGATGGCAGATCTGGGTCTGTGCAGTTTGGAGTTGGACCCAACTTATAAGTGAGTATATATGGTAAGTTATTTTTCTCCCCATGTGTTCAAAAGATATTTCCGTATGTGTGATAAATAGACAATACATGCTTTGTTGAGTAGATATAAGGAAATATTTCACTTGTGAAGTGGAAACATTTTATATTGTCGCTTCTTTCACTGTGAGTGACAAGACAAAATGTTTCCACTTCATGAGTGAAATATGCTACTCAAAAGATGTAGATTTTTTTTTTTTAATATATATTTTTGAAGGCAAAAAACATGACTTGCAAGGATTTTTTTCCATTCTGTGCCAGCATGTTTAGCAAATTGTACTGAGTATACATCGATATAAAAAGAAGTTTTTCAATAATTTAGGACAGCGAGATTTTATAAATTTATCTCCTACATACAATGCTTCAGATTTTGTATTTTGCCAAACTAATAACTTTTTTTCATGCAAAAAATTAACGGATTTTTTATTTTGTTAACATATTTTGATACATTGACCATTGTTGGGGTGGATGTAGAGTCATCACAGAGCAGTAGGATTCAACAGCCTTCATATCATAACATCTTTTAACTAAAATTGTTTATGATTTGTAGTTTACCTGTTAGGATTTTGTTTAGTTTGTTTTGTTTATTTCAACTGTGAATTTTGTGACCTAAGCTAGCTTGCAGTCTAGTTTGGTGACAGCCACTGTACCCAGATTTCAATAGTCACCTAATTTAGGTTTGCAATCAACACTCATCCATCAACAACATTTTTAAACATGATTATGAGTGTGGTGAGAGTTAAAATTGGTCATTTAATGCAGAGTTTTGCCAAAAATTATACTGTTTCTCATAAAGTGTAACAGGTATGGGTGACACTGAATAGGTAATATAAGTTCATTCAATGACAATTTGTACAATTCATGTTGAAAACTGTTTTAAATGCGTTTATTCTTGAAAGCTACTTGTTATTTTGAGTTTGTCTTATGGCATTTTGGGTGGCACCTCCTCATTGCTTGCATGAATGTACTGTGCTGGCATATTTTAAGAGCTGTTTATCCTAATGGAGAGATAAAGAGAGATAAGAAGAAGAAGAAAAAAAAAATCAGGTAAGTCTAACTTTGGAAATATAACATACATAAGAGCAGATATATTTCCTGGATGGGACAAGAAACTAGTTGCAGAAATTATATTGCCACAATGATACTACTTTTATCGCCACTGTGGCAACATAAAATATTCTGGCACTGATTCATTTCAGTATCTCATTATGAAATGTATAATAAATAGAATTTACATGTGTACTTATTTTGTATGAAATTTATAAAGCCTGTTGAGTATTTTTAATCATTTGACTTCAGTATAACCCAGGAAAATAACTTGATGTAATAGACTTTATAGATAATTTTTCTTTGCCATTCAAATTTACCTCCTTTGAAAAATAGTTTCTGCCATCTTTTGGGTAACCTTCTAGGACTCACAGTACTAATTATACAATACAAAAAGATTAAAACCAGTCTAGAAAAGAATGAACATAAAATAGAGAATGTACAGTTTTGGAAGGCCATGATTGGTTGTTAATGAGAAGTGAAAATTAATTAAACACATCTTTTCAAGCTGATCCTATCATTAATTCATTCACCCCTGAAGATTCTTTTCATTTTTACCTTAAATGGGGATAGGAAACACATTTTTTGGATTACTTCTGAATGCATCTAAACACATCTGCTTCCGAGAGATTTTTGTTTAGCCGGGTGCTTAGGTGTATACAAGACGTTTTCAGTTGGCTATTTCGCTTGCACATGTGCAGAAGGGTAAAAATTGGACTTCTTTTGTTTTTTGGGGTTTTTTTGCGTATTGGACCCACGATTTTCATGTCCTGGCTACTTTTACTCCAAATCTCAAACTTATCCCACTTTTGCAAAGGTTCACCTGTCCTTGTGCAGTTCGGACCAGTCTGGTTTAGATCTCAGGACAAAAAGTCTAAAATCAGGACACAAACTCCGGTGCCAAAACTGGTAATTTTTGGCCTTAAAAAAAATTGGGTCTCAAAAATTAGATTTTTTTCTGCTGTATTTTTTAATGCGAGTAGAAAGTCTACATTATTTGGTATCATTGTAGAATTTGTCTACTTTTCTGTAATACCACCAGCTTTGATGTATCATAAATGATGTTGACGTTACAGAGCTCGGAAGTAGGGTACAACCTCATGACACACAGGGTTAATAAGTTAACTGAAATATGATGGAGAAAAGGCTCTGGTGACATGTAAAAAACCATCTATTCCTTGTATCTCTTCTAATGCCTTATATTAAGTAATTTCAACCAGTTGGTTGGTGGCACCAGGTGACCCTTTGAGTGGAAAACACCAGAGAACTCACCACCATGGAAACCACCACCTTGGGTAGATGGCCATTACACTTTGTACTTGCTGGCTTCTGGATTTGCAGAGGTTCAAATTCAGTGTGTTACTAATAGTAACACCTGTCTCAAGTGACCTCTGCTATGAGTGACCACCTGTCATTTACGACCACAATCGTAATGCATTGATCGATTTTATTATATAAATGCACTGTCGTGAGCAACCACCTGCAAAACGCGACCAGCGACCACGATTTCTTGGCAAAATATGCATTTTGACATTGCTATTAACGACTGCATCGCAAAAAGAGAGATAAACAGCACTGACCTTTATTTAATCTTATGTAACCATGACCACTTCAAAAGTAAAGACTGTTCTAAACAAAAACAAACAAAAGTATAAAAAAATTAGGCTGGCTACTGGTTTCGTAAATTGTATAGGTCATGCATGTAGTGTCATATGTTATAGATTGTAAACCAGACTAAAGTACATGCAGATTGTTCTAAAATAACACTGCTATGAACAACTGTATCGTGAGAAAGAGACAAACACCACTGACCTTTATTTAATCCCTTGTAACCATGACCGCTTAAAAAAGTAAAGACTGTTCTAAACAAGAACAAACAAACAAACCAAAAAAAATTAGGCTGGCTACAGGTTTCATAAATTTTACAGGTCATGCATGTAGTGTCATTTGTTAAAGACTGTTAACCAGGCTAAAGTACTTCACTAACTGCCATTGTAGTGCCGAAGTCAATGTAGTGGTCGCGTACATCGTTTATCTTTGGAGCTAATCCGTCTTTAATACCATTAAGTGAGAATCATGTTATGGATTTGATTGTCATTGTTAAAGAGTTGTGTTGTTTGTTGCTTTTTTTGATGTTACAATAATTACAGCCAACACACCAAGCCGTCATCTGTTCATCAAAGTGCAGCTGGTTACACCCTTTGTTTATAGAGTTAATCCCTTTATGTCATTGGTGAATTAAGCCTTTGAGTTTTGTCTCTAAATAAATTTATTCTGTTTCTGGATGAGTTAATTATGTCTTTTTATTTCATTCATTGGCACATATACATTGTATATATATTCCATATTTCCCCAAAGCCTGATCAAAATCGCTACAGTTTTGTTTTTACAAATGATCACTGATAACGTTAACACCTAGCATCTTAATAACAATAGGAGAACCTCCAACGAAAAAGAGACAAATTCTAACACTGGAGGAAAGAATTAATTTAATTTAAAGAAGCGTAAAAGGGGAGGCCACTTGCAAAATAGCAGCCAGTTTAAACATTGGTAAAACTCAAATTCAGGATGTTGTAAAAGACAAGGAGCCAATTAGAAATGAATTCCTATGCTAATACATGTACATGTGATCTTGAAATATAAATGTGGTTCATGTTTAATGATAGATGTATATCTTTATTGCTATATAAAATTATTTCAGATCAATGCATGCAATATTTTAACAAGAACTATGAATAAAGAATGCAATACATGTACAGTGATTGTGGTTATTTTTCCTTCTTAAACAGCGTTGAATTTCAACCTTGGAAACTGGTCTTTTTGTACAAACCTGTTATGAGAGACTACCTGTCTTGAGAGACCGCTTTTTGTTGGCAGAAGGGGTGGTCTCTCAAGACAGGTTTTACTGTACTTTGCTTTTCTATGACATTTTCTGGCTGGTATTGATGCATATTTTAAACAATGTTTCAGGACTTGGAGGTTTGGAGGACCATATTTTAAAATCAGGGACTGTGTCAAGCACTGTGGCCTGTACTGCATTCACAGACCTGTACATTGAAGCCTTACCAATAGTTCGGGTTGCTATAGAACCCAAGCATGCAGGTATATCCATTTTCATTTGTAGAGAGGAAGTGTATGAAGATCATGCATGGTTTACTGTCTGCAAATGTTTGCCAGAGCCTTGGGGGAAGTTTGAACCCAAGGGTTCAGTGTCTTTTCTGAGTGCTCTGGCAAACATTTGCAAACACCAACCATACATACTCGCTTATAAGTCAAGTCCAACTGCAAACAACATAGACCCTGATCTGCCATCGCATAATGTGCCGGCAGATCAGGGTCAGTTTAATTTGTTCTACTTATTACTCCTAACAAACTGCATAGATCCTGATCTGCCAGTGCATTATGCAATGGCAGATCTGGGTCTGTGCAGTTTGCAGTTGGACTCAACTTATAAGCGAGATTATATGGTTGCTATTCTTGTCATATTTTTTTTATTGTGCATGATTTTTTTTAATTTAAGAACATAATTGATTTTTATATTGATTCTATTCCTAGATTTTTTTACTTTGGATATGGATGAATTGTGCTAAATGTTGTCATATTGTGGAAAACTAAAGTGAAAATGTAAAGATAGCTTGCCAAGTACATAAATAAGTTATAGAGATTGCAAAACAGCTTGGCATTAAAGCATTGTCCCTTATCAAGTGACTCCAAAAATCTCAGGCATTTTACCCATACAAAAAAAAATTGTCTGGCAAATTCAACACCACTGCATCTGCAAGTAACCCTGAAATATCCTGCAATGGATTATTTGTAATAACTGACTCATAAAGAAGTCATCACAGAAGTCAGGTTTTTCAGATGCTTGCAAAGTGCCTCGGTGTATGTAAACTGGTTCCCAATTTTTACTTATTTTCATGTCGAATATAAACTGCCAGTACATGCATACACAGGATCAAAGGACAGTTTCATATAAAACAGATTAAAAAGGAAATATGAGAAATTATTTCATGGTAACAGAACAAAAATAAAAAATCAGTTTATTTTTTGATATTGAGAATTCAACTTAGATTATCATACTAAATAGTAATGCTGTATTTTTAAAAAATTGTTTAGTTTCTTAGTAACACTCAAGCCTACCGGCAACAGGTTCTTCCACTCAGATATGATGTCAAGATATAATATTATATCAGTGTTTTCTTCCTTGATGCTGGAAATTAATGATAAATTGACATGTTATAATTGCCAAAGGTTATTCCTCGTAGACTCGCTCACTTTTTTATATTAAACTCTGGTCTCAGTATTATAGAAATCAAAATTATAATAATGCAATGTCAGACTAATTAAATTTTAAAAAAATTGTTGTTTGTAAGTTGATCTTCATTCATATAATGAAATTTTACTCTAACCCCCATTTTTATGCAATGTGACCCAAATTAACATGCTAGTGGCAACTTCTAGTATTTTTGTTGAAATGAACACGTCCATGGGTATCATTATTGCTGTTGACCATTATAGATTGGACTATTATTTCTTTATTTCACTGTTTATTTGCAATGGGACCACTTTAAAGGGTATTTTTCATGGCTAAAAGACTGTCAGATAGACAGACAAAAAAAGTGACAGAAAAACCATACAAAATCAATCTTGCTCCATGTCATATAAAAGGTTCAGCAGCTTGTTCTAGAGAGACGGACAAGTAAGAGACATAGTCATGTTCTAGAGAGACAGACAAGTAAGAGACATAGTCATGTTCTAGAGAGACAGACAAGTAAGAGACATAGTCACTTACACAAAACTAAATGTTACCATATTTTATGTAATTTATTACAGGTAACACATTTTATGTAATTTATTACAGGTAACATAATTTTTTCTTCTCAAAGTACAAATAAATGATGTGTAAAAAAATTAATTACCATTTTTGGGGTGATTGTGTATGATAAAAATGAAGGACAAAAATGAAGGACCTGATATTGAGGAGGACTCTAAAGCAGCTACTTGATTGTCTATTAAATTCATGTACATAAATGTAATTGTCTAAAAGCATAATGCACATGTACAGTATGTTGTTTGAATTTGCTTATATATGTGTATTACGTTAGATAAGGTTGAAAATGGATAACTATAAGACTGATAGAGGTTTCCCATCATCAGACCTTTATTCTTACACCCCGTGATCATAGTAATTACACATTGATGATCAAAAAGGACTTAAATTCAAATGAGTGAATGCAGTTATTTACTTTTGTATAAGAGAGAGAGAGAGAGATTTCAGCCCTTTTCATGCCACTTAGCCCAGAATTCTTTACTTGTAAATGTCCCCATTTAGCTAAGCTTTTATCAAAGAGAAGACAGTAATAAAGTAGTAAATAGAAATTTATTTGAAAAAATACATGTGATACTACACCTTTGTTTTTCAGAGATATATATTTTAGATTTAAATATTCACAATATTCATATCCATATGTACTCCATTCAGTTTTAACCCCCAAAAGGATCATACATGCTGAAAAATTAGCCACCTTAATATTAAACATGCTGTGTTGTTTTCTCTGCAAGTGAAATGACATCTACATTCCTACAATAACACCCTTAATTGAAAAGTGCATGTATACTTTCTGTACTTCATTGGCATATGGGTCTCTCATGTCTACTCAAGCCAAGCTAAAGTTACTTTGTATTCATTGATTGGACACTTCTCATAGTGATACAAAGGTATCACTGATCTGTTATGAAACCTATAAGAGCAGCACCTGGCATACTCAGTACCATATACATTGCAGTAGACTCACATTGTTACAATGAAACAAAGAAAGATTGAACATATTTACTGAACAGCACCTGTCCCAAAAACCGATTTAAAATAAATATGTTGATTAGTAAATAGTGGTAATTGTCTGAAGCAATAGTCCTGGGAAAAAGGGTGGGATAGAATTGGGGCTCTCTATAGAGAAATAATGTACTTTTTAGGACACCTATGGTATTTAAAGCAAGAATATTGAGATTACATACTTCAGCTGTTATCATGATGAATTCACACAAGCTTTACATATTTATACTCAAACAAGCTTGTTCATTCAGTTCTGACTGTTTCATAATTGTTTTAACTTACAAGAGGCTTTGATTGCTATAACATAAAACTTGTATGTACAGAATCATCATGTTATTGTGAAAAAAGATGCTGATTTGCTTCTGATAATGGAGACTGTTTCATTATGATTTGTATTAGGATCATTGTCTCAAGCCATGGACGATAATCCACTATGCTCATTGATCACCTGTGGCCACCTGTGCAGAGATTTCCTCGTTTCTCATGAATAGATGTACATAAAAGGTTTAAATTCTTGTAGTAATTTCAGTTTGATGTACATTCTGCTGAAAACAGCTAGTGTCTTTTCTCACAGAGAAATTCTTAGAAGAAATATATATGAAAATGTCAGGAAATAAATAAGTATAGAACAAATATTCAGTAAACATCCTTATTTCTGCCATTTTTGTTACAAAATTTGCATATATACTTTAATTCTCAAACATGTCTGTCTTCTGATTTTTCGACTTCTTTTGTACCAAAAAATTAGAATTTTTCAATAAAAAAATTAACGTAATTGTTTGAAAAATGTTAATACTGAAAATAACTTGGATTTTTATGCATCAACTGTGTACAAAAATATTTATGCATCAACCGTATACAAAAAATTATGGTATGTTCTGAGTCAGGAGAAAGAATTTGTTTAGTATGGTATAAGAATATGTTGAGGTATTCTTACACCATATCCAATAAGGAGTTCTTTCCCCTGACACAGAACAATTGTTTGTTTTGTTTGTTTTTTTTTTTTGTTGTTTTAACAGCATTTTGAACACATTATTGGCTATATCATATGGAAAAAATGGGAGCTAAGTGCCTTTCCCAACAACAGACTAAGGCAGCTGACCCGGCTGGCCTGTGTGGGTATCAAACCTGCAACCCTTGAATTACGAGCCAGATGCTCAACTAACTGAGCCCCCCCCCCTTTTAATGCTTTACACCCACCCACCCCTTTTTAATGCTTTAAACATATTTTTAGGCATAGAGTTTGAAGAGAATTAGGATATCGGGATTTTTTAAAAAGTTTGACTTGGTTCACCTTAGAATGTCAATGTGTGAAGTTTAATAAAAACACCTAAATTGTTCCATCCTGGGTGTGCAGCAGGGAAATACAGATTAAATATCCATATTGAATGCCATATAAAATATGTGAGAGTACCCTGATACTAGTGAAAAGCTGAGGTAATCAAATCAATATAGAGTTTTTCAAAAATACTAAAGGACAGTGTTCGATAAGGGCCAATTTTGGCCTTCAATCAAATTCAGATGAAACTCATACAGATAAAAGAGTTCCCTCTCTCTTCCTTAAATATGTATTTCTTATCCAGAGCAGCTTTTAATAAAGAAAATCGACCATTAAAAAGCCAATGGTTTTCTTCTCCATTATGGCACCTTTTTTTGTGTGGGTTATTGACATTTTGGATTATAAACCCCTATCAAGCTGACTGCCGAAAAGGATACATCTAAAATTATGCCTTTGCACACAGTATGTGTAATAGTCAATGATATTATGTATAAATCTTGCTTTTTGTTTTGCAATATTGTTTAAAGGATGTGTATATTTACATTAAGTTGATTACCTCTCACAATTTCATTTAAAACATTTTGCTTATGTTTATGTTTTGCAGGGACTTGCATGTCAAAATCTGCCAGAACTGCCACAAAATAACAATTTTGTACATTATTAATAGCCAGATATTGCTACAGTGTATAATTAAGAATGAAAACCAAATGTTCAGAACATCAGTGACCAAATCGACTTTGTGTATGTATTGGCAGGGGAAGCTTACATTATACTTTATTTTAAAAATTATTACTTATATTGATCATTGATCACAAAATTGGATACTTTTATATAAGTTTTATGAGAGAGTGAGAGAGAGAGAGAATGAGAGAATACATTAGCTGTAAAGCATCTGGCATGCAAGCACTTGAGCATTATGTATAGCACAGTTACTGCACAAACCGAGGATATCAATTTTGATATATTCATTGTTAAGACGATCAGTTTGTTATTATTTATCAAATGGTTCTCCAGAATGAAGGGAAACAAAATAGAACTAAAACAGTAAGCAGATTAATACAATCTATTTGTTCCTGTGAGCACTCACCCTCATTCCTCCATTATTTTATTGATGTCATTACTGTACTTAACTAGTTAGAAGTCGTCATTATATCATTTTTAAAAGAATACAGGGCATTTATCCCTAAAGTTTTTCTATATTCATTGGTCAACATAATCATCAAATGGCACTAGATTTTGATCTTGGAGAAATTAATGCTGTATTTATACATTTATTTCCACAATTTTCTTAACTTTATATTTATTTTTTTTAATTTTAAATTAAATGATTAGGAAATTAAAGTTGATCCATTATGAATATCCAGATATACACCATATTGATTTCTCTATTTGTAGTATGTAGTCTATATATTGCCAAAACCTTGTACTTTAAAAAGAAACACTTGGTCAGATTGTGTTGAATTTCAAATTGGCATTGTAACATTTGCCCATGTTTGTGCATGTGAACATAGAACCAATATACACCACTTGTGTGATGTTTGATTAAATTATGAAACAGGGAAATCAAAATGATTTCAGGTTTGAAAAATTTCAATAATGCTTTTCTTGTACATTAATAGGGAATCCATTCCTAAGAAGAATTTATACACACTCACACATGTATGGGCGCACACTCATAGACATACACTAAATTTCAAATGCACAAGTCTCATGCAACAAATGCGCATGTCCATTAAGGTTTGTGTAGTCATATATTTTTTTGTAATTTAGTGGAGACCTCATGAAAAAGGCCAAAAATAAATCCAATCTTTTTCAATTCAATTTAAATGAGACATATGCCACCCCCTTATTATGAGATTTGCTGGTTCTGCAATGTAAACATGTTTGTAAAAGATAGTTGGAGATCTATACATTGTGTTTTCCTTACAAACACTACTCCTCTGGAACGGACTCACCATTGTCTGAACTGTCATTATCAGGCATGTCTGTGGCATCGAGCAAGGATGTTGAAATTACAGTACTTTAAAGAAAATACTTTTATTTTTAAACTTCTAATTCAAATCTTTGAATAGATAGCAGTTTGAGTTATTCATCAGAAACATGTAACATGAGAAAGAAAGACTGAAATAAAGAAATAGTGCAGCAGGAATAAACATGAATCACTGAAGGGAAAATAAATAGAAACTTATTTATATGCATTTATTTATATGCATTAAAAGACAAGCAAAAGAAAGGGAAAAAACAATTAAAAAAAGTAAGGTTGCGGGAAGGCTCGAACTGCAGCTTTTGACTTTAGTTGTGACTAAATAGTGAATTGTCTTACCTTTACACCATTGAGACTGCATATCTAGCTGTTTGACAATTTACTATATATATATATATATATATATATATATATATATATATATATATATATATATATATATATAGATAGATAACATGTGGCCTGGTGAGGTTTGTTAGTGTAACTATACATATATCCCAAAACTGCATTTATCCATTTTTGATTTTTATTTTTTTTCATACAAAAAAAAAAGAAGATTTTATACAAATTGTTGCATTAAAAGTAGACTCAAATTGTACAATTAAATCTTTTTCTTCAATGAATATTTCTTTGAAAACTGCTGTAATCAATTTTATTAGTCCATGTTATACTGTGCCAGTAGCCTGCTGAGTATGCCTAGATCTAATCTACATGGAATAATTTGAAGTTATGTATTAAAACAATTAATGAAATTGAAACAAATGAACAATGGTGCTAACTAATATTGTTTTTTACTTGGTTCAGTGCTGATTTCATAAATTTAATGTATGGGTGTGATTCACATTATTATTCATATTCTGATCCTGTTTACCCAAGTTCCAATATATATATGAAATCATAGAAGAGTAGAATAAAGATAATAAATGCAACTTAAAATGATCACGATAATGAAAAATACATGGGGAGTTTTATTTCTTACCATGATTCCTTTTTTCAGAACATTTTAATCCAAAATGGCATAATCGGCAGCTTTTTGTTTTTGTTGTTGCTGTGGATCTCATTCCTTCATGTGCCTCTTCTATATTTAGCAGCTCTCATCCAAATATTATGATTGATTATGATTTGTGCTAAACGATGCCACAAAACATGATCAGAAACAGAAAAAAATTTGCTTATATTTGTGTGTATTACGTTAAATAAGTTTGAAAATGGATAACTATACGATTGATATAGGTTTCCCATCATCACACCTTTATTCTTACACCACATGATCACCTCTCATACAAATAGCAATCTTCATATGAACATCAGTTTTGTTTAAAGAAACATAAAATGTCATTTTTGTGATACTGCGAAGTAGGCCCGTATGGTGGCAGACATATAACAAGTGATCTAAGAAACACAGTTTGTCTTCATTTTTCTGTTCATTAGAGAAGAGCACAAACAAGAACATAAATAAAATGTGCATATGTGTTTGATGGTTACAAAAAGTGTCTTGTCTCAAAAATGTAACGTGTTCTCGACTGTGCTGCTAGTTTTTGAGGACTTTGAAGATGTGTAAATCAGCCACAAAACTTGAGTTTTTGATTGAACACACCTATTTAGGAACAAAATTAAGTGTTAATTTCACACTATTTCATTCTATCTTTTGTACATATGTTGCAGTAGACATATAGTGGATATGGCATAACCGTAACAAATACTCTTACAGACACTTTAATTTATCGCTAATTTCTATTAAGTTAGAATGAATTAATGTTCTGAATATTAGGACATTCAATGTCTACATTAATATTTTTGCTTCTATACATATATTAATTTCTCACAAATGTGTCCTTTTTTAATGGTATATAGTGGATATGGCATAACCTTAACGAATACTCTTACAGACACTTTAATTTATCGCTAATTAGGGGACCGGAAATGGCCCTCGAACCTTATCCTTTATTTGTTTGTTTATTTATTTATTTATTCACTTGTTAGGTTCTCACTCAATAGTTTCTTGTGTGCATAATTCTGGAACCTGTTTACATTATTTATTCTAATCTGGAAATAAAGTTGCCTTATTTGGAATACCTTTGATGTTACCCTACATACAACTTTGTACATGTCTGGCTATTCCCTAGGATCTTGTGTTCATCAGCACAGCCTCAGTTGAGACCAGTTTACTGGTGACTGATAAAAGAGTCTATGTGTACCACAGAGTCCCAGCTGTGAGTGTGCTGCATGCTAGGACCCTAGGGGAAGTTCGCTACAACCTAGATAATATGTCTCATGAACTCGGGATTTCAGATTACCATAATGAGACACTGGAAGGGTTAAAGAGTATTCATCAAAGGTATTTCTTACTGGGGGTTATCTCCAAATCAGTGAGTAAAGCGGAAATTGCTCATATGCAATAAAAAGGTGATTCTCACTGCTTTTTTGCCCACCAGTTTGAGCCCTGTACGTGGACACCACAACAGTAACAAAAGACAGGCTGAGATAGGAAAGATAAAATGACATTTAACATTTTTACAGGTGAGATGGACCAGCTAGTAAAAGGTTTGCGGTTGTTGAATCAGGCAGATCCATGTGTCCAAGTTCTGGTTCAGGAGACGGGTGAACACGTTATAATTACAGCCGGGGAGATCCACTTGCAGAGGTGTCTGGATGACCTCAGGGATAGGTAATTAAATTATCTAAACAGTTAGACACATTCAAATATTTGTTGGAATGAGGAATTATTTTGAATCCAAAGATGAAGCCTGAGAACTGAAACTATGCCCATCTATCCATTTAACTTTGACAACTGTGTATGGTTGTTATTCTTTCAAAATCAATTACCTTATTGGTTAATTTTGCACAAAAAACTTTCAAAACTGAGTTTTACTGCAAAGTTGGTGTTGGGAGTAGATCTAAAAAGTTTCACAAGTATAATTAGTTTACTAGGAGAAGGTTCAAAGTAGTAGATGGGAAATTTTAGTTCAGAGCATTATCAGAATCAGCAGCTCCCATTGAAGGAGCTGACATTACAAGCCAAACTTGCGAGGGAAATCCCCCCCCCTCCCCCAGCTTTCAATGAAACCCCTGTATAGTGTTCAGAGAAATGCATGGTAATGTACACATGGGACTGGATCCTGTCTTGCATCTGTCTTTGCCTACACTGTTCTAGCTAGAATCTGAAAAGGGCAGGGTGCCAGTCCCTCCAAAAGAGCACAGAGTGCATGAAATTCTTGTAAAAGGGCATGTAATTTTGTGACATTGTGCAGGAGAGAACACATATCTAGGTATAAAAATTAACCAGTTTTAAAATATATCAGATAGCTGCAATTAATTAATTGCACAAAATTTAAATGTCAGAATAATTGTTGAAACTTAATAATATTTGATATTACTAGATATAAGAGGGTTTGAGTATTTCATGCATAGCATCATGAGTAAGAAACAGTTTACATCCAATACTACTCTACCAACTGGGCTACCACAGTTCCAGTATGGATCACTGTGAAACTTGGTACGTATTTTGGTCATCATCTAAAGATGCACATATTGACAAACCTTTGTGCTTCCATGATTTGGTAAGAGTTATTGCCCTTTTTACTTACAGCAGGATGCACTGTATGACAGAATTTTGTGAACATAGCTACTCTTGCAGGTTTTAGTGGATTGCAGTGAAAATTAGTACATATTATGGTCATCATTAGTAGATATTCTTGTTGAGCAATCATTTTATTCACACTATTTTCAGATGAGATATCCCCTTTTTTTGACTGTAGACTTTTCTCCTTCATGGGATATGGAGGACAGGTTGGTGTATATTTGCTCACCATTCCTCTACTTTTTTTTTACATTTTAAGAATTGTTAGATTATCTTAACCCTTTATCTTTGAGGATTATATGTTTACTTTTGTTCAGACAAGGTTTATCCTCTACAAGATTTGAGCTATTTTTCAGTAACACCTTTGCCTTTTATAAAGTGTAACTTCTACTCAGCACTATTTAGCCAGGATTATGCTGATATTCCATGCTTCAAAGAACATTGCGATGTCTGTAATTTTGGGGGTTAAATTAATTATTTTCTCTGGTATGTAAATAGGTTTTTAATAATTTTCTTAAGTAAATGTGCAAATATATGAGGACAAAAGATAATTATTACTTTAATGAAATAATGGGGAACTAAAAATCAGAGGGTACAAAAACTTACAATTTAGTAATTGAGGAAATCTGTTCCCAGAAATTGTGTGATGGACCCTCACATTCAGATAATAGAGTCTGTATCAATAAGTCCTCACTGTATCACACACTTCAAACCAGCTGTAACTGTCTATAATATATAAAAGAGTCGTGGTTAAAGTCTTCACGGACTAAGTAGTAGCCTGTAGAGCTGGAACTGTCCAGCTTTCCAAGCCATGATATGACTAAGAGTACAAGACTCCCCATAGGTGGGATACCAGTCAGTTTTAAGTGAAATTCGGGTGGAACGCCAGTCTGTCTAAAGTGACACTCAGTTGGGATACCAGTCTGTTTTAGGTGAAACTCGGGTTGGATACCAATCTATTTTAGGTGAAACTCAGGTTGGATACTAGTCTGTTTTAGGTGAAATTCAGATTGGAAATCTGTTTTACCTGAAACTCAGGTGGGATACCAGTCTGTTTTAGGTAAAACTTTTACTTAAAGCTGGTAGCTGCATCAGTTGAGGAAAATAGGGGCAATTCATCTTGTTTAAGGGTATAATAGCCATATCTAAAACAAATTAAACTCACAACCTCCAAGTCCATATGTTACAGTGGTATAGAAAAGCTTTGTAAAAGGAATCACATTCAAGAGCATTTGTCATGCAACAGTATTTGATTGTTATGGGGTCAGCATGTTTTTCAGAAATGTTTGGCCTCTGATTATAATATTTAGGCCTTTTGTATTCTTTTTTTTTTCTTTTCTTTATTTCTTTCTTTTTGATGCCTCTCCTTACTTCTTTTCTTTTTCTTTCAGGTCTGCTGATATAGATCAGAAGAGCTTATGCTATGGTCTGTTGATCATTGTCCATCCATTAGCACGAGTTTGCTATTGCTACTCTTCCTAACTACTTGAAGGATTGCCATGAAACATTATACAAACGTATTTCACAAGTTCTAGTTCGTCCTAAATGAAAATGGTGCCACTTGAACATCCAGTATGGCCACCATGATGGCCATCTTGATAATCTTGTTATTGCTTCTCCTCCTGAATAAATGGTTATATCAAGAATGGGTTTCATTAAAAGTCTTCTTATGATGTATTGTTTGTCCTAAATGAAATTGGTGCTGTTTGGACATCCAATATGGCCACCATATTGGCCAGCTTGAAAATCTTATGTCATGTTGGCCAACTTGAAAATCTTATGTCATGTTGGCCGACTTGAAAATCTTATTTTAGTTGGTCCTAAACGAAAATGGTGCCAGTCTGACATTCAGTATGGCCACCATAGTGGTCATATTGAAAATCTTGTCATTGCTACTCCTCCTGAATTGATGGTGTTATCGACATGGGAAAATACATCAACAGACTTCTTATGATGTTTAGCTGGTCCTAAATGAAAAATTGCATTGATCTGACATCCAATATGGCTGCCATGGTTCCATCTTGAAAATCTTATTGTCACTTCACTTTGATGGATGGTCATATTGACGTGGGGTTTTCAATAAAAGACTTCTTATGATGTCTAGTTGGCCCTAAATCAAAATGGTCCTGATCTGACATCCAGTATGGCTGCAGTGGCAGCCATCTTGATAATCTTATTAATGATCATTCTCCTAAATGGATGGATGTATGAACATGAGATTTTCAATCAAAGAATTCTTATGATGTCTAGTTGGTCCTAAATGAAAATGAAAATGTTGCCCCTCAGACATCCAGTAAGATTTCTTATAATGTCTAGTTGGTCCTAAATGAAAATGGTGCTAATCACACCCCCAATTTCATGACCATGGTAGCCATCTTTAAAATCATGTTATTGCTACTTCTCAAGAAGTGATAGTCTTAGTGACATGGGTTTTCACTAAAAGACTTCTTATGATATGTAGTTGGTTCTAAATGAAATTGGTGCCAATTGGACCTCCAGTATGATTGCCATGGTAGCCATATTTAATTTTTTTTGTATAGCTACTTCTTGTGAACAGATAGTCTTAAAGATGTGTGGTTTTCAAAAATTTCTTGTGATGTCTAGTTAGTTCTAAATAAAAATGGTGCTGATCAATGATGGCCATCTTTAAAATGTTGTTATCACTACTCCTAAATGAAAATTATGCCAATCTGACCTTCCAAAATTTGCAAAATCTCATAACAGCTACTTCTCCTAAACCGATGGTCATGCCGACATTTAAAAAAAACTCCAAAATGGCTGCCTTGATGGCCATCCTGAAAATCTTTATATGGCTGTCCCCTGAGTAGATTGTAATATCGAAATGGAATTTTCACTAAAACACTATTATAGCAATATGTACTACTACTTTTGAATGAAAATGGTGCTCATCTGACCTCCAGCGTGGTACCAATGCAGTAGTGGCCATCTTTAAAATCAATATCACTATTCCTCTTGCATGAATGGTTGCATTGATGTGGGGTTTTCACTTATACTCTTTGTGCATTATTTAATTATTTCTGAATGAAAATGGTGCAGCTCTGACCACCAATATACACCACTCCCTGGATAACTCGTGCTCGGATTACTCGAAAACCCACTTATAACGCGGGGTCAGGCATGGATCCCATTTCATTTACTAGAAAATACCACAAAAATTGGCCCCTATTTGTAAAAAAAAATCACGATCAAAGTTAGTTTATGAATCCTTGATATATCGCTCATTTTATCGTCGAAAACAGTGGTTAGTACCCGGAAATTTGAATCAACATCATGAAATTTTCAACTTTTAATAAGAATTCATATATTTTGTTCAATTTTCTTTCCAAACAACATTGTCAGTACGCTGTTAATAACAATATTCGACGAAATTTCGATGAATGAAAATGTCAATTATGCCTACTGGTGGCAATACTAAAAAAAAAAATACCAATTAAATAAGTTTTGTGAAGTGAAATTTGTGTTTTTGTTCTATCTTTTAATTCGGTTTCAGTGTAATAATCATAAATGCAATATGCCCTCTTGTATTCAAATGTGAAAAATATCATCCAGCCGTCACAGCTACGTCCGCGAGCATTTCTGTGAGGACCTAATTAAGTGCCGACCGTTTTTTTATCTCCGACATACGGAAGTATTTGTTTTGTTGTTACACTCAATTAAAAGCAGACCTGCTTTGCATTATCATGTTAATTATGTCTTTTGTATCAAATCAAATAAAGGGGGTGGAATAAAAGAAAAGTTACAAGGCATGCAAATCCTACCTGCGTAAGAGTTGGTGGTCACGGCCGTGTGTCAGGTCAACTCATTTCAGTTGATCAATTGAACACCGTTATAAATATTATTGTGAGTAATATAAATAGACCACCTGAAATTAGCCTACTCATTCACAATGATATTAAGGCAACCAAGTGAAATGAGTACTTGGTGAATATAAAGCTTTGTTTCACAGATACAGTTCATTATGGAGAAGCTAGTTCCAGAGTTTGTATTGAACTTAAAATTTCTAAATTGCCGCTCAGAGATTTCCTCAGGGATGAGAAGTTTCACTATTACTTGCAATGAAATCATGGCATCCATATTTTATTAATAGAACAATAATTAAATCGAGTTTCGACCTTGATGGTTGTTTCATGAAATAAATATCCCTAGTTTAAAAAAAAAAGGAATCTTGTTTTGTTCTGAATCAACAACAGCAAAAAGCAGTGACGTGATACACAATATTTTCGCGTACATGTGTTGTTGAAACTCCTTGGACTAATGTTGTTAACGATCTTTCAGAGGTTGGGTATCTTGAAAATAAAGGTAATTTATAAAAAAAGTGAACAACTACATTAGAAAAAAGCTCTTTATTGACATTATTCCCAATGCAATTATTAAATGAGTATTCAACCATTAAACAGCCCCGATACGCCCCCCTGCGGTTTTCTCGATGTCCAGCGGGGATGGCATTCCTTCTTAATTTTTTTGAGGTCCCTCGGAAACTCGTGCCCTCGCTTATAGTGCGGTCTATGTTTTTGGACCCTGTTGTGCGCGAGTTATCGAGGAGAGGTGTATCTATACTTTTGGTTTTGAAAACCAGACCTAATTGACCTAAGGGTCAAGTCAGAGGTCATTGCTTGCATTTTTGTACTTAGTTGAGCTTTTGAACACAGTGACCTGTACATATACAAGTGAATTGAGACCCGACTTTGTATTTAATTGCATTCCAATGAACAAATTGATAGTCAACACTCTGACATTGATTTCGAGGTTAAAGGTCTTGACTCAGGCTTTTAGCTATACGGGCTTGTGATCATGATGACACAAACAAGTATGAATGGATTTTTATTAGTGGATTTATCTGATGAATATCTTGAATGATGCCACTTAAATAACTTCTTTTTTTTTTGCTCCAAAAAATTAATATAGGTTTATCCAGACTTAGTATGTGGGTATATCTTGAAATTGTCTGAGAGAAGTTAAATGATTTCCTGTCCATGATATCAGGTTCAAGGTCAAAGGTCATGACAAAGAATTTTGTACTGCATTTACAGGTATCTTGTGAACATGTTAATTCAGACATGTAAGAAAATATTTTTGTTACCAAATTTGGTATGTTGAAGTTTCTCAAGAATATCCGAGATGGTTTAAATACTTATCAGTTAATAAGAATAAATGGACAGAAGAAATGATCTTATATTGGATTCCTGGAAATTCTTCTCACCATTAGAGCATCAGTCCCTTCAAGAGACTCGTGTTTTGTGACTCAGTTGACTTCATCATCAATCAAAAACTAACTATGTTTGAATGATGCATCATTAGTTGATAGATTTTTTTTATAAAAAACTATATATGCAGGCTATGAATATTTTCTTTCTTAGAAAAGTCCTGAGAAAAATATAATGGAAGCTTAAAAGAACTGAATTTATAATCTCATCTAAGCATTGAACTTGTTGTGAGACCTGTCTTATTGAAATATTTCCATAATACTGTCCAAATCACTTGATCCTCTTTAGTCAGTTGTATAAATAGAAGAAGATAGAACCCCCAGCCCCTTTTCAGACCAGCAGAAATTAATGATATAATTTGGGCTACTCTGACTGTTATTAAATTAGGACTTTAATTCCTTTTTAACATTTCATTATTGATACATGCTGTTACATTACTTTTCTTTTTTCGTTAGATATGCTAAGATAGAAATCAATGTCTCAGAACCGATTGTCCCTTTCCGAGAGACTATTGTTCCATCTCCCAAATTAGACATGGTAAATGAGGCTATCCAGGATCAGAACCAGCCAATCAGATCACAGAGACTGAAAGAATTTCAGGATAACGATGAGGTTTTGGATGAAGGTCTAGTGCAGATTTATACTCCCAACAAGAAACTTATGATTCAGATAAAAGCAGTTCCCCTACCTCCAGAAGTGACTGATATTTTAGATGACAGCCAGTTTCTTATAAAAACAATGCACCAATACTCAAAACAATCAGATCATTCTAGCCATGTTCAGAAATCAAAGCTCAACCAAGAAACAGCTGAGGCAATTCAAGAATTCAGGAAAAAACTGGAAAAAGCATTTTCTGATGTAGGCAAGGAGTGGAAAGAGTTTGTTGACAATATATGGGCTTTTGGTCCTCGAAGGGTGGGACCAAATATCCTCATAAATGGACTGGAAAATCTGAATCATCCTTCAATATGGAGCTGCATTCAGGAAGGAAATAGCCAACAGAATCCATTACAGGAGTTTGACCAGTCAATTGTAAGTGGTTTTCAGTTAGCCACCTTGACCGGGCCACTGTGTGATGAACCAATGAGAGGAGTTTGCTTTGTGATAAAAAAGTTGGAATTAGTTCATGAAAAAAGCAGAAGAGCACAGTCCAACAAATCCTTAGTGTCACAAATGTCCTTATTGATGGTAAATTCAGCAAGTTTAGAAGGAGACAGTTCTAGAGGTGTATCACATACATCAACTTTGTGTACGAGTGAGGTAAATATTCCATCAGGTGAAATTGATTCAAATCATACACCTGGTCATGTGACTGGGTATGAGGTTGGTCATGTGAATGATGATGAGGATTCTGAAAGTAGTGCTGGAGATGTGGCAGACAGGGAAGGCATAATGATGCTGAAGCAGCAGAAGAAATGGGAGACATATAGTGCTTCAGCAGGCCAGTTGATTTCTTGTGTTAAGGATGGCTGCAGAAAGGCATTTCAGACCTGCCATCAGAGATTAATGGTGGCCATGTATAAATGTAACATTCAGGCAACAACAGAAGTGCTCGGTAGGTATTCTGTTATGTATTCTGATCAAAATGCCACAAATTTGCTTTACATATGTTTTCATTGCTTGGGAATTATTATCTTTTCAAAATAAGGCTGAAAAAACCCTAAAACTTTTCCACAGACCTGGAATTTAGAATTTCATTCATGGCAGGTCTGTCCTGCAATTGAAAAGGGGGGTGGGGATTTCTCCCTTTATTTGAAAGAAAGGGTGGAATTTTCTAAATATATTAGCCTGGATGACTCATGAACCCACTTATAATATTGGGGTAGATGTGGATCTAATTTTTTACTATAGAAAATATCCAAAATGGGCCCTTATTTGCTGAACGTGAATACAATCATGATCAAAATTGGTAAATGAAACCTTGATATATCACGCATTGTATCATCAAAAATGGCAGTTAGTGCCTGAAAATTTAGAATCAGCATCATGAAATTTGCAGCTTTTAATAAGAAGTCATATATTTTCTTAAATTTTCTTTTAAAAAAGTTCTCAATACACTGTAAAACACCAATATAGGATGAAATGTCGATCTTTGAAAATGTTAGTAATGCCTATTGGTGGCAATACTTTAGGAAAAAAATACCAATTAAATAAGTCTTGTCAAGTGAAATTCGTGCTTCAATTTTATCTTTTAATTCCGTTTGAGTATAATCATAAATGTGATATGTCCTCTTGTATTCAGACTATGAAAGGTATCAATCGACCATGAAAAGTGATCCTCACAAGTTTTTCCATGAGAACCTGATTAAGTGCTGACTGTGTTTTGATTTGCAATTTACAGAAGTGTTTGTCACATATTTGCAATCAATTAAAAGTCGACTTGCTTTGTATTATCTTGTTAATTACATCTTTTGTATCAAAACAAGTAAAGGGGGTAGAATAAAAAACTTAAAAGGCATGCAAATCCTACCTACATAAGAGCTAGTGTCATGTTCATGTGTCAAGTGAACTCATTTCATTTGGCCATTTGAACACTGTTTTAAATATTATTATGTAAGTAAGATAATTAAAGTATCTAACATAAATCAATGGTTTATTCTAATCATTTACAGATGAGATCGAGGATAGCAAGGAAACCAAGCAAAGGCATACTCAGTGCATGAAAAGCTTTCTTTCATTATAGAGAAATGAGATCCAAAGTTTGTTGTGAACTTAAAATTCCCAAATTGGCACTCAGAGGTTGAGCAAACATTTTGCAGTTACCTGCAATAAAATCACAGCATCAGTATTTTACTGATGGATCAATAAATAGTTGAGTTTCCGCATTGTTGTTTCTTGAAATAAATGTAGATCTTTTTTGAAAATAATCTAGTACTATTCTGAATCAACAACAACTAAAGTACCCACATTCACATGCAAAAGCAGTGATGCAATACACAGTGTTTTCACTTGTACACGTGATGGGTATTGAAACCTCTTGGAGTAGTGTTTTTAAAGCTCTTTCAGAGATTGGTTATCTTGAAAATAAAGGTAATTTATGCAGAAAAGTGAACAACTTCATTAGAAAAAAGCTACAGTGAAACCCTACTATAATACGCTTTATTATAACATGAATTCAGATATAACATTATTGTGATGTGGCTCCTGAAATTTTACAACAATTTCACCAATTTCTTGAAGTACTAAGTTCATTAGTGCCAAAATGAACAAGAGTTTGATTTAATAACTTGGCAAGATGTGTTGTATTGGAAAAGGCAGAAGAGCATCAGTTCAGAGAAGACACTAAATCAAACAACCAGAATAGGTCTTTTTCTTCTTCTTATGGAATTTTAAATCAAACTGGCTAATTATCTCAACTTGTTTGGTCTACTCAAGTTATAGCATGTATGATATTTCAGTACATTTTAGTCAGGTTTCCCCATTTAATCTTAATTCTTCTTTACTCTTAGGCAAGCTCTATGCCGTGATAGGACAGCGGAATGGGCAAATCTTGAGTGAGGATATGCGGGAAGGCTCCCAGACATTTAATGTGAAGGCATTCTTACCAGTGGTGGAGAGTTTTGGACTCACAGAGACCATTAGGAAGAAAACTAGTGGTCTTGCCAGTCCTCAGCTTGTGTTTAGTCACTGGGAGGTAATACACTTTATAGTTGGCTAATTGTGCTAATGTATAGTTATGACAATTTTGAATTAGAAACCTTTCGTACTTGCAACCATATCCAGAAAGGATTGATCATATGTAGATTTTACACATGTACAGATGAGAGGCACTTGTGGACAGGATTGAAACAGCAGGAGTTGTCTCCCTTGCTATCAGCTCACTTGTGCCCAGTAAAAAGCATTGGATGTAACACAAACTCATTCCCCCAGTACTGAATGCATTTACATTGAAAGTTTGATGAAAAGCAATGTATGTATGTATGTCTCTCTCTCTCTCTCTCTCTCTCTCTCTATATATATATATTATATATATATATATATATATAAGAGCTGTTTATTGCTATGATTTCACCATAGTTTCAACAGAATATTTCACAAAGATATGGACTGCAGTTCAAAGTATTGATTTTACAGGTAGTCTTTTTTCTGCAAGGATACTGCATACCAGAATTTTGTTCATTTATTAGACTCCTCAGTACTGTCACTGAAGTGGATGAGAATGCAGTACTGCACTCAATTCAAGTATCTGTATGATTATGAGTGAGGCCATCATGTATGAATCACACGAGTTTGATGTTGCGATGAAATGTTGACAAATAAAATAGATCCATGGGTTTATGATCACTCTAAATAACTGATGAGATGGTGTTAAAGGTATGCACAAAGAATTGTGACCTTGCATCAGCTAATTCATGCAAACTACTGATGGTATAGAAAGAAGAGCTTGTTGGCTAATTAGATCAGTTATGCTAGAAATACCCACATGCATACTTTGTCAGTTTATTGAATAACTGTTGACAGGTAGCTAAAATTGTAGATTTGACTTGGGCTAACTACTGATATACATCTATTGGGGTAAACAGTCTGATATCTATCAGGGTAAACAGGTCATATATATATATATATATATATATATATATATATATATATATATATATATATATATATATATATATATATGACAAACAATAACCTTAGCACCACACTAGATCTTTGTAGATACACACTGCAAAGAGTAATATTTATAAATGATACAGACAAAAATAGCTACTTTGCAAAAATTTCAGAGTTTTTTTGTGTTCAAGTTTGTTAATTGTCGAAAGTTTCTGACATGGGGAGTGTGGAGGGACATTGACTCCAGCAAGGTCCTTAGTCCAACATTGTCTACATTTCTTGAATAGTAAGAAACTGTATCCAAATTAAAAAATGGTGACATGACTAAGCATTCTAGTGTAATGACCTAGAGGTGCTGACTATAGTGGGTCACTAGGTCACTATAATGACACAAAAATTGGAGAACAGTCCTGGAAAAAAAAAATAAAGTTTAATTATGTGTTGACCTAAATTGAGGTCTTCCTCATGGGACAATAAATAACACAGAGAAACACACACACAAAGAGTGATACTCGTAGAATGACTAGTATTTATATTTTGGCACAGAGAAACAAAACCATCCGGAATATTGAAGAGGTCTAAACTAAAGAAAAATAAGAGAATAATATGAGAAATAACTGCATGACTAGAAAAGAGCTGTTATCTGTGAATAAAACAAACAAATATGGATGCAAGTTAGCAGTACAATAGCATTATACTGCTTGGCTTCATCTAGTTATCTACATAATTCCACTATGAGAAACAGAGGTATGAATGTATTTACATTACAAGGGAAGGTGCTGGAAGAATTTAATAATAATAATAATAATAATAATAATAATAATAATTATAACTTGATGTCACTAAAGGAGGGTGAGGCTGAGCAAACAGACAGGAAGGAAACTGATGCATGGTGTGTTAATCAGAACACTTCTAAACTGAAGTTTTTTAGTCTAAGCCAAATTACCATGTGTTTGCAACTGCAGTATCCAATATTTCTCTTCAGGGCCACATTCATTGACTGTTTACCTTTGATTTGACTCAGTGGGCAGCATTTCAAAAGACTGGACCAAGTATTTAGCTGTGTTGAAATGGTTGGCAGGTTTTAAGTTGGCCTTGTTTCTGATATGGCTTTTTTCATTGTTCATTCTTTTTCTAAGGTCAGCTGTTGCAGCAAAATATTGGATGGCACAATTCTTGCATTTCAAAACATAAATTATGTTTTTACAGACACATCCTAACCTTTGGTTGGTATTGTAAGTAACTCATGTTGATGAACTATTAAAAATAGTCTTCTTATTTGCTGACAGATCAGATGTCTGTCTTTACATCTGTATGTCCCTGCTTCCATACTGTGGTTTAGCTGTGCATGCACAAGGTGGAGGTTTAAGTTTTTTGGCTGTTGGTAAGCGACCATAGGTGATTCTTTCAAAATCTCCTTTAGACATGCAGAGGAGTCAGTAATTTGACAGTGTCTCCAGACAATTGCCATGTGTTTGGGTCATCTGGGTGGTATGTTGTTACCAAAGGGATATGATTGTTGGCAGTCTTAGTTACTCTGGAGGTCATATTTCTGATCTGATTTTAATCAGACTTGGAATATATGCTTATATCATCAAGATCTTGCTTGATTTTGCTAATGAGCCAGATCCATACTAATTAGGTGATCGTGCATCTGATTGGCTGAGCTGTAACCACTCTGGAGTTTATGTTTCAGTTTCGATTTTAATCAAACTTGGAATATATGCTTCTGGAAGGTATTTTGATCTGATGTTGATAAAACTTTGAATATAGTCAAGATCTCACATTAGTTCCATTATGTGTAGGATCCACTCAAACATAAGAAGCTAACATAGTACAGTGACGGACTATTGACATGCTCTGTATTTGCAATGAACATTCAGAAATAGAAACTTATAACAACTTTATTCATTTAAATACACACAAGTATAGGCTTTCCAAAAAAGCTTGTCTACTGCGTAGCACTTAACCCAGGGGTGCAAGTCATTCATATGGTATACAGATTTTGACTGTGTAATATGTTGAATATAAGATCTTTATATATTATGATTGCATTTTGAGTTGTCTGAGTGTATTCCTAATTGCATTTTGAGTCTGAGTGTATTCCTGATTGTTTTTTGAAAACTCCATAAGAATTTGCACATCAAATCTCATTTGGCAGACAGTTCCAGACTTGGGGAGAAGCAAACCTGAATGAAGCCTTGCCATACTGTTCTGTTCTCACCCATCATAGATTCCAAAATATTATCGTACCTGAAATTATAATGAGAATGTTTTTTTGTGAACAAGGTTTGAAAGATGTCTTAGAGTCATGTCATACACAATTTTATAAACTTCTAAGGCCATAGTTTGAAGTAATTTTAAATGGAGATTTTGAAGTCCAGCCCTTGCAACAAATTCATCATGGGAGCTATTTGTAGTCCTTATAGGTGAAGCGCAGGGTTTGTAGTTGTATTTTGTTTCACTTCTGCTTGTTACGAAACTGTGAGTCTACAGTTTAGCCCTTAGTTCAAGTCCAAATTTTGGATCCACATTTTCATAGTAGAACCAGTCTTGAAACAAATACAGCCAAACCTGGCCTAGTAGTCACCTGTGTTCAGCGGTCATTCTAATTTCCCCCTGGCAAATTTCCTATATAAATGCCCTGTATTTAACGGTCACCTGCTTTCAGCGGTCAGCTGCCAGGTGTTTCTTAACCAAACCATGGATTCACCCTGCTTTAAGCGGTCAATGGAGCCTATCAGCAGTGACCGCTCCAAGTATGCAAATTAAACACTTCTTTTGTTTGATGAGCAAGGCATTGTTTAGATAAAGGTATATCGTGTGAATCAATGTTTAAGCATTTCATATCTCGATTGTACTTACCGTGCTCCAGTCATGCTCTCAGTCAAACTCAAAGGTGTCAACATATCGGCTTCAAAAGCAAAGCGGTTTTTGTCCTTACATAAGAGAATTGAAGCAATTTGATTCCTGGATAGTGGACAAAGTAGTCATGTAGTTGCAGCAGAAATGGAAGTCGGGCGAACTCAGATCCAAGTGATTATTAAGCATAAGCATGATATTATAGCCAATTTTGAGAACAATGTTAATCCAGATTAAGAGATTACGTACAATCACACCAAATGAGTAGAGATACTTGTACACTGCACTTGTGATATCACTTACAGTTTATATGCTACTAACAATAGCCACAACAAGCTTCATTTTTTTCCCTAATCATCAAAGATCTTGCACAAAAGTCGACTGTCTTTTGAACTCAGTGAGTTTGAGCAACTGCCTAATCCATCAGTTGTTTGAAGTGTGAACATTTGTTTTCATGCCTAATTATACCATCTGGTGTAACAAAAAGTCGGTCGTGTTTTACACGAATCACGCCTTAGCTGTCAATTAGTAATTTTATTTAGATGCCGTTTCTACTGATAAGTGATGATTTAATGTACATGATGGATTAAAATGGTTCTTTTTATTTTATTATTTTGTTATTTTTCTTTTTGCAAATTAGCTATACTACCTACATATATATGTATCCTGATAGCATACAGCTACTACTAATAATAATGCTAATGCTATTCGGTGCATAGTACATGTATTTGTCATGAACCAAGTTGGAGAGCTCAACCTGCCTTCAGAGGTCACCTGTCTTCAAAGGCCACTTTGGCCCTTTCCATTGGGTGACCGCTGAACACAGGTTTGACGATACATCATATTAGTTGAAGTACTTCTAAACTCTGCAGACAGTGATAAGGCATCTTTAAAGGCCTGCCCATGTTAGCTAAGAAATAAATGATTTTCATTTGTAAGGGTAATATTTTCAGGTCATTCAGTTCTTGTGAATACATTAAGATCAGCATATTTGCAAAATAATTATTTTGGAGTAAGCAGTATGCATATTATTTACATGTAATACAGTTGAGAAAAAAAAATCTGCAGATTTGGATATCTCACATGATGGGTAAAAAATGCTTGTAAAAATTTTGTTTACAATAGATTATTATCATTGTGCAGTTCCTCATGGTTGCAGAATTTCAGGTTCTATAGATGCAGCATATATTACTAGTATCTCAGTTAAAGCAAAAGACAAATTCCTCACTTGTTTTCTATCTTTTCCCTTTGTGCCGCATCAATTGAACTTTGATTCTGAGAAATAAACATGAAATAATGCAAAAGAGTTAAATTATCAAATTAGTGGGCACTGTACTTTTATTGCCTTTTAGTTTGTACTCACAGTCATTGGGTAATTTTGCAGACCTATGTTAGCTCCTGAATGTGAACACTAATAAGGAGTTAAACTGTAAAACGTCTTCCTAAAAATATCAAAACTTGATAATAAAGGAAAATTTAAAAGAAAGAAAGTTTTCCTTTAAATTAAAATGTCCACAAATGGTTCTGTGACATTGCAGTTCAGCATGTAATGCAAAAGAACCTTTTATATTTGCCCAAAGTTTTAATGTGCTGGGTTTCTGGGTGAGTTTTTTGACAACAAAATTAAATTTGGTTATTAAGATTTAAAATTGATGTGAGTAATGATTTTATATATTTTTTTCAGATTCTTTGCTATATGTGTATTGACACAAAATCTAAAACTTGATAGTATTTTTCTTCCCCCATCAGTTTCTTGTGAAATATACATATTTTATTTCCTTATTTCTTATATATCTGTTTGTTCCCACTGTCTTTTTATGACATTGTCTGTCTTGTATGTACATCATTCCATCTGTTACCTTTTTTCTGCACAATAACTTTAGATTTACATGATCTTCCTTTACCAAACTTTGTGGATGGCTTGCACTTGGGGTAAGGAAGAAACCTAAAATAGTATTTATTTTGGGTTCAAAAGGCCTAAGATCAAAGTCACAATGACTGAAAGAATAAAAATGGTTTCTGCACAATAACATTAGTTCTAAACCTGGATTAAACTTTGTGGATGGCTTGCACTAGGGGTAAGGAAAGAAGCCTATACAATTTGGAGTCAAAAAGTCAGTGGTCAAAATCACAGTGACTGAAGGAAGAAAATGGTTTCTGTACAATAACTTTAGTTCGACATTACATGCTTGGACTAAACTTTGTGGATGGCCAATCAGAGATCTCTACCCACTAAATATGTTCACTATCCCAAGGTAGTAGTGTAGGTTCATAAATTATCATATATTCTCACTTATAAGTTGAGTCCAACTGCAAACTGCAGAGACCCAGATCTGCTGTCACATAATACGCCAGGAGATCTGGGCCTATGCATTTTATTAATAGCCATCAGTAGAACAAACAACATAGACTCTGATCTGCTTGTGCATTATGTGATGTCAGATCAGGGTCTATGTTGTTTGCAGTTGGACTTATGAGCAAGTATATATGGTAATTGTCCCTGGGTGATCTTAGTAATCCCCAAAAAGCTAGTACCTTGAAATTTGTGGTAAAGTCTAGTTCAATGCTTCTCCACCTGTGATTCTCAATAGTCCACATCATGAGTTACTTCCCTTGCATCACTTTAATGTAGAGAGAGAGAACAGGTATTTTAAAAGCAAAACAGAATTCTTCAAATCCCATACAATTTGGGAACTGTTTCTAACTGTGCAGAAATTCATTAATATGTGCAGATCTTGCTCATAATAAAACTCACTGGACATATTGATGATTTCTGTTTATTTACTCAGTGAAAATCAGATCAAAATACACTTTCTACAGTGGTAACAAGTTCAGTCAATCAGATGCAAGATCACCTACTGGTACTAATATGTGTGGATCTTGCTCAATATTGAGCTCATATAAGATCTTGATGATATTAACATATATTTCCAAGTTTTATCAAAATTTGATCATAAATATGGCCTCCAGAGTGGTCACAAACTCACAGGGATCGACGCCTGCCAGATATATTCACTATCTTAGGAGACTAATATAGGTTAAATAAACTACTAGTCCCTGGGAGATTTTAGTGATCCCCAAAAAGCTAGTATCTTGCAATTTGTGGTAAATTCCAGTCAGATACTTCTCCATCATGGCACAGGAACCTGATATTCTATCTTTAAAGTTTGCCTTGAATTAAAAATTCCAATTCTAGTCCATTTTTAAAGATAGAATGTCAGATTCCAGTGATCACAGTTCCAACATGCAAAAAATGTGGTATCTTGTGAGGGTAGCAAATTGCAATACTCAGTAGCCAATCAGATCTCATTAAATTTGATCCTGGTCTTTAAGACATTTGACCATCATGTTTGTGTGCAAAAGTCAAGTATCTTGATAACCAGGAATATAGTTGGTTAAATCCTGTGATGATTTGAGGTTTCATAGTTTTTCCACTTGCAGAAATTATGAAAACCAGTAACAATTACAGATATTTGTTTGCAAGTAATTGTCTTTTTCTCTAATATTGATTTGCTAAAGTAAGAACATATTTTTTTAAAAAATCTATGAGTTTATAAATTTATTTACAGAGAATAATATCTAAAAACTTTCCAGGTTTGAAATTCTTAAATATTTGGAAGCAAGTTAGATATATTTGGTGAAATAGAGTTTGACAGTTGCTTGTATTGCCATATTAGAGTGCTTGAAACATTTGTCATTTATATGTTATCACATGTATTGTGCATTATGGCATTTCATATATTCAGTGCCATTACTCATGAATTATTTGGAATTTTTTATTTTGTATTTCTAGATTTTAATTTAAACAATAGTTTAATATGATTTTCTTCTGAAACACTTCCAGATATAATTACCAAGAGCAAAGAAACCAGTGGCTTTATATAAAAAAAAAAAAAACAACCTTAAATTAGACATGTGACTCAGTTGACCACAAATTAAAGCTTCATTTGTAAATTTAACTTGTAAAAATCTTGGTCAACTTTGATTATGGGCAAGAGACTATGCATATTAATTATGCCTTTTTCTTTGGATTTTTTTTAATGAGACATTACTAAAATAGGTAACAGTGGCATGATGTAAAGTTTGGGAGATAGTTTATATAGGTTTTATTTTCACAATACTACATAATCTTACTCAGTGAACTGATCATCTGTTAAGATATGTAAGCAGCTGAGTGATGTCAACCCCAATTGAGCCTCTTGTTTCATTCTATGTTCACTTTCAGTTTTATTTGATGACTTTATATTCTACATATAATTATGGTGTGAGTGTTTGATAATGTGTTTGGACGTGCTGAATGTTTTTTTTTTTCTTCTTTTTTTTTTAATAATACTTTGTAATAAGTGATCTATGCTCACTTGATATATATCGCTTTGGACCCAGCTCGACATGCATTACATGGTCAGCAAATTATCAGTAGTTATTGATCCTGTGTTTCCAAGATTGTTTCCAATATCTCAACAATGTAACAACAGTTTTGGAGTTTAACCATGAAAATCCCATTTCATATTTGGAGTTTATACAAAATTACAATTGAAGTTGAAATTGAAATGTTTTTATATTTCCATTGAGATGCTGATAACAAATCTCTTAACAACATGAATATTTATAAACATATACAACAAATTATGCTGTGCAGTTATGGAACTATATTTTCTTCATGACACTGCTTATATTACCATCATTTTGGTATCCAATGTTTTATTATACACCCACCAAAAGGCATTGTCTATTAAGTTATGATGTTTTCATCCATTGGTCCATTCGTATGTTGATCTGTTACCAATTTTGTTTCTGTATAATAACCTGAGTTTTCCACCATCTACAGTTGCCAAACTTGTGGATGGCTTGCACTTGGGAAGAACCTTATTGACTTTGGGGTCAAAAGGTCATTGGTCAGGGTTACTGTCTGAAAGAAGAAAAATGGTTTTAACACAATAACCCAAGTTGTTCACCATCAACAGTTACCAAACTTTGTGGCTGGCTATCATTTGGGATAAAGAAGAACCTTATTGATTTTGTGAACAAAAGGGTATAAGATCAAGGTCATTGTGACTGAAAGAAGAAGAATAATGGTTTTCACACCATAAAATTAGTTCAACATCACTGATCTGTACCAAACTTTGTGGATGGCTTGTGCTTTGGGTAAGGAAAAAGGCCTATTGATTTTGGCATCAAAAGTCGAGGTCACTGACAAAAGAAAATAAAATGGCTTCTGCACAACAATTTCAGTTATCGACCATGTACCTTCATCAAAGTTTGTGGATGACTTACTCTTTGGATAAGAAAGAAGCATGTTAATTTTGGGGTAAAAAGTTCAATGTCAAGGCCACTGTTACTGAAAGAAGAAAAATGGCTTTTGCATAATAACTTTAGTTCTAGACCACATACCTTGACCAATGTTTGTGGAGAGCTTGCACTTAAGGTAGTGAAAGAGGCCTGTTGATTTTAGGGTCAAACAGTCAACAGTCAGTGTCATTGGGATTTTTAAAAAAAGGGTTTTACAGAATAGCTTTTGTTCTAGTGTAAGTTCCTTGATGAAACTTTGTGGATGGTTTGCACAAAAGGTAATAAAGAAACCAATAGAATTGGGGGTCCCAAGCTTTGAGGTCATGGTCATGGTAAGTCTAATAAGAAAATAATGTCTTCTGCACAGTAAATTTAGTTCAAGGCCACATACCTTGGCCAAAGGTCCAGGTCATTGAGACCCATTGGTCAATAATCTATAGAGTCAACCATGCCCTATTAGTGCCTAGATAGAGTACTATTAAACATAGGGTGGGTGTATAATGTGTCATTCATGGTACTCTTGTTTAACATGAATTGCCAGATATATTCGTATACATAGTTATTTAGCTTTATTAGAGAGATAATTTTGCTTAAATATAGTAATAATTTTCATTTGTGTATATATGCAGTATTATATGTTCCTAAAGACGTAAAGGTTTATCTAGGATTTAGATATTGAAAAAGCATTGGGTATAGAGTAAATTAACATTTTGTTTAAGGAGCATCAATTTTGTGGACTTTATGATAGTCCCTCCATCAGCATTAACCATATCTTTAAAGATAATAGGACACCCCCTCTACTTCATTTAGAAGAATACATACAAACATTTACCACCCATCATCTGTAAAAATGACATCATTTGCACACCAATTTAATATTTTTACTCACATAAATAAAATATTTCAGTTTGTGGCAGGTGATTCTTTACATTTGATATTGACATTTTTGAATACTTTATGTGATTGTACATGATTGTCAAAATTGTACAATCAGTAAACCTTAGTTTCTGACCTGTAAGTGGAAATGATGAAGATTGTCACATTAAAAAAGGTTAGTTGGAGGAAGAAAAAAACAAGGTCATGGCAGTCAGACCTTGCCATAGTTGCCAGCTATAGGTTCAGAATGTATATGTTGCATATAGGCTGTCAAGCTTGATGCTGACATTCTGATGTTGAACAATCACTTGTTTTCCTACCATTGTAATATTCTTTGTGTATATTTTTTTTATACATGTGCCATAAGGGTATTATGTTATGATGTACGTTCATCTGCTTCCTATTTCATTTCTGCCAAAAAACTCAAGTTCTCCCCCATGCACAACCATTACCAAACTTTGTAGATGGTTTGCACTTGGGGTAACAAAGGAACCTATTGAGGTGGGGGTCAAAGGTCAAGGTTACTGTGACTGAAAGAAGAAAAATTGTTTTGACACAGCAACACTAGTTCTGCATCACTGACCTGACCCAAGCTTGGTGGATGGCTTGCACTTGGTGTAAGGAAGAAGCCTATCAATTAAGGGATCAAAAGGTAAAAGGTCAAGCTCACTGTGGATGAAAAATGAAATATGATTTCTGCACAAATATGTAAGTTCTTGACAATCAAAAGATCAAAGGTCAATGTCACTGTAAGTTCTTTTAGTAAACTTTGATGATGACTTGCACTTAGGGTAATAAAGAAACCAATAGATTTTGGGGTCTAAAGATCTGAGGTCACATTCATGGTAAGTCTAATAAGAAAATAATGGTTCAGACACTTTAAACAACAAAATGCTACTTCATATAAATGACTCTCAGTCTCTCTTTGCTTTTGTTTTTCCTGATCCCTGCTGACACCTCCCAAAAACATTTAGCCATGTGCACAGTGGGAGTTAAAATTTTGGAATGGATGAAGAAAGAAAGAAATCAATCAATATGATTGCTTAGTAACTTTGATTTGTTGTTTTTTCTGATTTCTTACGAGAACAATCCTGGTAGGAATAAAATAAGTTATTGTAGAAACTGCATTTATATTTCTTTACATGCAGTGGTTCTTGATATCAGAGTAGAGACTGTGCAACAGCAACAAAATGCCAGTGCTGTGTAGACAGTAAAACATGTTAATTTTTTGCTGGCGTCTACAAAGTCAAGGAGAGCTGTTGTATTGTACTACCCCCGGCATCAGCATTGGCATTGGTTTCCGCATAAGCATCTGCACAGATAAAAGGATATACATATGTACAGCCTCAGTGAATCTCAAATCCACACGGATAAAAGCATATACATATGTACAGCCTCACTGAATCTCAAATCCACAAAGATAATAGCATATGCATATGTACAGCCTCACTGAATCTCAAATCCACACAGATAAAAGCATATGCATATGTACAGCCTCACTGAATCTCAAATCCACAAAGATAATAGGATATACATATGTACAGCCTCAGTGAATCTCAAATCCACACAGATAAAAGCATATACATATGTACAGCCTCAGTGAATCTCAAATCCACACAGATAAAAGGATATACATATGTACAGCCTCAGTGAATCTCAAATCCACACAGATAAAAGCATATGCATATGTACAGCCTCACTGAATCTCAAATCCACAAAGATAATAGCATATGCATATGTACAGCCTCACTAAATTTCAAGCATTCTTTCTTCCAAGGTCCTAGACAACAGTTTGGAGTTGGTTTCATACCACCAATAAATGTACATTAGTTGTACATTCTTTGTCAAGTTTTTGCATTAAGTTCAGTTTTTTTTTTTACTCTGTATATGTACTGTTATACCTGGAATCATGAAACTTGATGATGAGATGCATCATGATGAGTACTACACCCTCATCACAAAAGTAGGTCACTGATCCATATTTCACACTTCAGTGACTTTGGTTAAATTGTGTGTTTTAAGTTTATTTTTCCAGCTCTATTCATGCTAGAATCATCATGCTAAATGATTGTATGTATCTCTATTATTACCACAGCCTTACAAAAAAAAAAAGGTCACTGTGACCAACATTTAACATTTGACTGGGTGAGGTTAAATTTTGAGTTCAGGACCAGATAGGTTTTTTTTGCACCCTGTATAAATACTGTGATACGTATATTCATGAAATTAGTACTACACCCTTATCAGAAATGTAGGTCACTATGACCCATATTTCATGCTTCACTTGCATGGATTCAATCTCAGACACTATTTGTGCGAAAAATCATAAAACTATACAATTTTATGCATCTCTGTCAGTGCAGTATCCATACAAAACAAGTTCACTGTGACCTACATTTTATATCTTGTTGGCTTAGGCTAAGTTTTTGCATTTAGCTCATTATCACATAGATCTTGTTACCTCCTGTATTATACTGTCATACCTCGAATCTTTAAACTTGGTGAGAGGATGTATCTTGATGAGTACTACCCCTCATCTTAAAAGTAGGCCACTGTGACCTATATTTCATGCTTCACTGACTTTGGTTACAGTTTGTGTTTTTACTGTTCATTTAGACTCATTAAAATAGATGATTCTCTACACCTGTCTTAGTACCACACCCAACCAAAAAAGGTCACTCTGTCCTACATTTCACATTTTACTGGCATAGATTAAGTTTTTGCATTTAGCTCATGATCATATAGGTTTTTTGCATGCTATGTATCCTATACTATTCTATCTAGAGTAATGAAACTTGGTTAGGGGATGCATCTTGATCAGCACCACCTCCTCATTTCAGTAGTAGGTCATTATGGGCCATATTGTATGCTTCACTGACTTGGGTTAAATTTTATGTTTGATCATTTTTCAGGCACTGTTCATGATAGAAGCATGAAATTGATGATATGCATCTCTGTTAATATTACAACAAAAGAAGTTCACAAGGACCTATATTAATCTTCGCTTGGCTTTGGTTAACTTTTTTACATTAGCTGTGTTGACCAGGTGAATTTTGGGCATGCGATATGCAATCTGTCCCACCTAGAATCATGAAACTCAGTGAGTAGATGCATTTTGATAAGTTCTATATCCTTACTGCAAAAAGAGGTCTCTGTGACCTATATTTCATGCTCCATTGATTTTGTTGAAATTGTGTATTCAAAGTTCTTTCATTGGGTGCAGTTTATGTTCCAATTATGAAACTTGAAAAGAGGATGCATCTCTGTTAGTACTATATCCTTACAACCAAAGAAGGTAACTGTGACCTATATTTTATGCTTTACTGACATGGGTAAAGTATTTGTGTTTATGACCACATATATTCTTCCTGGCTATATACATCCTATCCTACTCAGAGGACCTTTTTGATAGTGCAGTTGCAAGTAGGAATAAATATGATTATTCAATGGTAAACTTTCCGTAATAATGACTATACATTGTATGTTTTGATAGGTTACCCTCAACTGGTTAATTGTATATAATATTGTACATGTGAATGAGTTGAGGAATTGGATGAGTGGACTGCATGCCTTTGAAGTCCCTCATTTGTAGTGGCTAATCAGGGTAATTACTGATGCATGTACTCTGCTTGTACTACTGGCAGTCACTCCAAGGTTACTCAGAGCCTCGGACTTTCACCCAGTAGATCTGGCTTCAGTTGGTGGACAGTGATAATAGTTTTGAAAGTAGAATTGAAGAGCAGTGATTTTAACTATGCAAAAATGTCATTACTCTCTGGTTTTTATCAACTCATTATATTACCTCTACAATGATTTTAACTATGCAAAAATATCATTACTCTCTGGTATTTACCAACTCATTATATTACCACTACAGTGATTTTAACTATGCAAAAATGTCATTGCTCTCTGGTTTTTATCAACTCATTATATTACCTCTACAATGATTTTAGCTATGCAAAAATGTCATTACTCTCTGATTTTTATCAACTCATTATATTACCTCTACAATGATTTTAACTATGCAAAAATGTTATTACTCTGATTTTTATCAACTCATTATATTATCTCTACTTTGATAACATAGAGAAGATTTTTTTTTCTTTATTGTTTTATGTCTTGTATGTCCTGTCAAAGTTTGCATGCATGTATGTATTTTAACTAGGTAGGTAGGTATGTGCTTTAATGGTATATCACCACAATGCTGACTATATAATGCAGAATAAAAGTAAAAATTTAAATTTCTAAAAGGTTAAAATGTAAGAGAAAAAACTGCATTAAACATTAATTAAAAAAGGGGATAACATTTCCTTGTCAAGATTACTTCAGTCTCAACTTATTTTCTGCATGATACTTATTGTTTACAATGGTTACTAGAGATTAAAAACAAATTCTTAGAGATAATTGTTGATTACACTAATAATAATAATAATAATAATAATAATAATGATAATAATAATAATGTCTTTATTTAAAGAGGGTCATTCAGTTAGTTAAATACAACTAATCTCTCTTAAGGCCCTATACTATATAGAAACGAAGAAGAAAAATTAAAGTATTATCAGTCATACTTCATGCAAGTTTTCTCTCTTGCTCTCTCTCTCTCTCTTTCTCTCTCTCTCTCTCTCTCTCTCTCTCTCTCTCTCTCTCTCTCTTGAAAACGGGTAAGTATTTACAAGTAAACACATATGCAAATACATACTAAAATACATTATGAAAGGAGGAGGATTGAGCTGCATATATAAATTATAGTTTCATTTCTCCAACAACTGTGTTTTGAAATGACTTTAAGCAAGATCTTCAGGTATAGATAGCAGTAAATGATCACTTCTGCTTAGATATACCATTTGGTTATTCTGCAAAAATGTGGCATGTAGTCAAGTTTATATCAGTGTTATACTTTGTCAGAAACCATTATTATGTACAAAAGTAAAGATAGGTTTATACACTGAGTTTCACTAACTTAACATTATATATATATATATATATATATATATATATATATATATATATATATATATATATATATATATATTACATTTTTATACATACATTTAAGAATATGTCAATATATGACACAAAACAAGCAACTAATAAATTGTATAAGTAGTATTACAATAAATCGCAGAACCCAATCTCAAACTTGAGGAAAAAAAACAACTTAAAAACAGTTGTAAAGACATTTTTCTTAATAGTTCATATATAGGCTTGAAACATTGCATGTGGAAGATTTAACTGAATTTTCAGATTGAATGTAAGCAGGAAGTGAGTTTCATATTTTAACCCCCTCCCATTCCACTGTGGTTTTCCTTTGAATTGTTCAATGCAAGATTTTGGTAATTCTAAATTTTTGTTAAAAATTGATCTTAGATTCTAAGTAGAAGAAGATTTGTTGAATAATTTATTAATAATTTAGTCATGTTTTCTGGAACATCTTTGATACATTAAAAAACCATAACTGCTTTCAAAAATTATATTCTCTTATATATTTTTAACCATTTTAATTCTGTGAACAAGTCAGATGATGATGCATCAAAAGGGGCATCAAGACTCACTTTTGAAGCCTGTGAATTTTGTCTAGTTGGGAACAAGTACAATTTCCATAGACTGTTAAACAGTAGTCAATCACTGGAGGTATATAAGTATTATAGTAAAGAATTATGTAGTCCTTTGATAGCTACTTCTTAATTCTACTAAGCGATGAAATGTTAGATGTGAGGGACCTACAGACACTGTCTGCTTGTTTTTCCCACTTTAGACTTCTGTCAATGATTACTTCTAAAAGCTTATCATCCTTTACATTTTCAATTGCAGTACCGTTATTATTAATGTGCAGTGATACATTTTTCTTTTCTAACTTTGCAAGTTTTTTTTAGATATTCTCATAAGCATGCATTTTATCTTAGGTTCATTTATTATTATCTTGTTTTGTTTTGATCGCACCTCAGTTGACTTAAGGTCTGAAATTAGTTTGCATTTAAGGATATAGACATTGTTGCTTAATGAAGAGAATATTGCATCATCTGCAAACATGTCAGTATGTGAATGTTGAGAAGAGAGTGGAAGATCATTGATAAAAGAAAGGAGGGGACCCAATATGGATCCTTGAGGAACACCATGCCTTACATGACATGGGATAGAGTGGATATTTCCTGTAGAGACTTGCTGATTCCTGTCACATAAATATGAATTGAACCAGTTTTGTTATGGTCATGTAATCTATAACAGTGTAACTTACTTAGTAGAATATCATGAGAAACTAGATTAAAGGCTTTCTTTAAGCCAAGAAATATTATTTTGATATTTTGTGATTATGTGAGACCTTTTTGAATGCTACAACTCATAATAACATATCAGTATAGATAAATATTTTGTAGCTTTTATATGTTAATAACAGTTCAAATAATGACTGGAACCTGTTTACTGAATTATTATTACATTCAAAAGTGTACACATATTCTAATCCAGCTTGTTGCTGCTTATGTTTTGCATAGGCCTGCACTTCATTGCCTTCTACCTATTGGTATATAAATGACTTTTGTTTATATCCTAGTTCATTACAAACATAGTCTGTTTTCCATGCAGATACCTCTGTGTTAGCTCTCCACAACACAGACAGCATTCTGACTAATGTCTAACCCCTTTTATAATTCCAGTGTAATGGTCCATGTTCTTTTGGAGCAGGGAAGTACCTTTATTGGACAAGTGAATTCTGTCTCACTGGTATAAATTTAAGTTCACTGTGCTTTGATTGTCTTTGAAGAAAGTACTGTATTGTGGAACAAAGAGCAATTGGAAGTTTTCACACAAACTATCATTTACTGAAGACACCAGTACAAACCTTCTTGGTGGTAGACCCGAGACAATAATAATAATAATAATAATAATAATAATAATAACAACAACAATAATCATAAATGCTTTATTTTATGAGGGTAACTCAGTTAGTTATAATAAACTATTCTCCCTTGAAGCCCTCAGGATGAACAAACTAGTGTAAATACAAAACAAACAAATAAAAAGTAAAGCATACTTAAATACATTAAGTATAAAAGCACAAAGTGTATATGATATGCATTAACAGAATAAATTGGAGTGCATGTATTTCAATGTTTACAATGACAACTGCCTTTCAGAATAATGGTCATACAAGTTTGTTTTGAACACATTTAGATTTGTTTCTAATCTAATAGTTTTGGGGAGTTCATTCCATAAAATGTCACCAGAGTAAGCAAATGATTTTTTAAAGTATTTGTTTTGGAAATGGTGTTCTGCAATGATCATTTATAATGATAGTCTCAATTTAGGTTTTTGGTACTGTTCTTCTGACTTGAAATGAAACATACTATGCAGATATTGTGGACAAAGTTCATTCTTTACTTTGAACATTAATATGGACTTTTGGTAGACTAATCTGTATTCAACTTTCAGCCATTTCAATTTCAAGAATAAAATTTTGGAAGGTGTATCAAATGGTAAATTGAGGATAATTCTTGATGCCCTTTTTTGAAGTTTGTGGATCATTTCAATATTACTATCAGTTATATTTCCCCAAATTGTGCAGCAGTAGTCCAGAAGAGGAAGAATGAATGCATTGTAAAATAATTTCCAATAGCTGAGTGGTTGATAACTTTTTATCCTCTGTAAAAAATAAATTCTTGAGTTTACTACAGAACAAACATGTTTCACTTGCTTACACTGGTCTAGATTCTTGTGAACATGAACTCTGAATTCAAAATAGAATCCTCAGTGCTGCGTTTTATATCAAGTGGAGTAAGATTTTCAGAATAATATTCTGAGATACCATTTAACAACACATTTGTATGACTTCCTAAACTGAGAGTTTTGTTTAGACTGATTTATCTTTTCAGTTCATAAAATACATTGGCAACATTTGTCCATAAAGTTTCTATCACCTTTGCAATGAACTGACACCTTGAATGTCCTGACAAAGAAACGGGTTGAAATAAAGTCCCAGGTTTTCAGGAAAGGAAGTTTCCTTTGCAGATGAAAACTACTCAAAATTTGAAAGCAGTACTTACTTTACACTATGCACTAAATTTCAGATGTTGATGGCATAAATTGCCAGTGATGTTGATCAATATTTGTCACTGAATCAGAAGCTCCATAGTGTCATGGCAGCCAACTTGCATGCTGGTTTACCACAGTGTCATGGCAGCCAACTTGCATGCTGGTTTACCACAGTGTCATGGCAGCCAATTTGCATGCTGGTTTACCACAGTGTCATGGCAGCCAACTTGCATGCTGGTTTGGTTTTTAGATACCAGTGCAGCCTTGCTCCACAATGATACTTTGAACATGCATTTGTTCATAAGAAATATACAATCTGTTGAAATTTCTTCATGGAGCTAGCCTGTGCTCATATCTGATTTGGAGTTTGAAAATGCTAAATAAAGCATTTATTCTGTGATTTCCAATACCAGCCCATGTTCAAAGGTAATATTTTGGTAACAAATAAAAATTTTAGTCATATAAACATAATGAATGTATCAGAGTTTGATTTGTATCTTAAATAACACTTTGAGACAAAGAGTCGTGAAATTTAGTCAATATTGTTTCACAACAATGGAGCCAGAAAATGTGCAGATGGAAAGGGGAACAAGTGTGACTTTTACCATACTGTCCAATAGTGCTGGTGATACAGAATGATGATTTTATATGATCTAATCACAAATCATACTTTTTAATTTAGTCACCAATCATATGGGAAATCCAGTTTATTTCGGACACTTCTCGCATGTATTCTAAACAAATATTCCTAACTAGAATCACAGGCACTCAGAGTTGAGCTATTATGATAAGCATCCAGGTGACTCTTTTTTTAGTTGGGTTTCTGTCATTCTAATGGGAGATTGTTTCAGATATTATTTGCAAAGTGGGTACATTTGGGCAGCTTTTGGACAAATTTCAATTGGCAACTTTGGACAGGTGAGAGGTAAATTTAAACATGTGCAGCAACAACAACATAAATAATACTAATGATGATTATGATAATAGCAATGATTGTAGTGATGGTGAAAATGAGGATGATAATGGCAATAACAAAAAAGCAAAAGAACAAGTATAGGATATATAAATTCAGATTGAACTCTATGCAAGGATCTGTAATTAGAGAGAGATAGCTGGGGTGTTTTTTTACGGTACACTAACACATGAACATTATATATGTTGAGGAAAGGGGAACAAAGTATCTTGCCCTAGGAGAGAAAGAGGCAGTAGACCCAGGGTTGCCTGGGTGGATATCAATCCCATGACCCATGGATTACAAGTCCAACACTTTATCAATGGAGCTACCAAGAGAGAGAGAGAGAGAGAGGCATCAACCATTATTTTACCTAATATTTTGTATCTTTTCGATATAATCTCTCACTCTCTCTATACCTCTGTGTTTGTGTAGATAGAGACTGAGAGTGAGATTATTTTAGCCTTGTTACATAATATGACAAACTCTGCATGTGTGTTTTAAGATCAATAACAGCAAGAAAAGGTGCTGATTTAAATGCATGGAAAAAGTTTAATATTTCCATAAGTTTAAACTGAAATGGTGTGTGTGTGTGTGAGAGAGAGAGAGAGAGAGAGAGCATTGTTTATCAGCTCACCAAAAAGATTGTTTATCAGTTCACCAAAAATTTTGGTACATTTCAGGCCTGGAGACCATTGCATCTGATACTTTATCTTTAATTCTCACTAAGAAATTTTATTAAGATATTTTTTGAAATTGATTTATTGATTGTATTTTAATCACCCTGTATTAAATTACTGCTTTTTACTATCTTTCTTTAAATTTGCAAAGTTTCAGAGATTTTCTAATTTTTTTTTCTCAATTTTTATTTTTATTTTTCACACTTTTAACAATAGTTATTAGGGGAAATCTAGACTATTTTGGACATTGGCTGAACTGTATTTTTTTCAAATTTAACATAAAGTTATTGATTAATTAAAACAGTAAATAGCTAAAACTAATGCAAAAGTACAGATACAAGTTGTGTATGCTCTTTCAGTTGGCTAACACAATGGGTATCAATTCTATCAATGTAAAATTTCCCTTGTCTTGAGCCGCCTGTGAAATGGAAAAGTAAACCCCACATTTTTCACAGGTTCACAGAGCATCAGTAGACTTTGCGCATTTTCGTTTCCATTGTGTTACCACCAAAAATGACAGGCTTTCAAACATATAGCACATTTGTCTATATGTAATAACTAAAAGTGATAAATGTGATTCTTTGCACAATTGTAATGGGCTGTCCAAGTTCAACTGGTGTCCACAACAACCTGGATTTCCACAGCATTTTGTTGAAATGTGGATATTATTGTTTTGCTTCTGCAGAATTCAGTGGAAGGGGCATGTATTGAAATTTCAGAAAGCAGTTTTGACGTTTGTGTTGTGATCTAAAAGTTAATCATTTGGTATACTATAAAATGTCTTTGACAATGTCAGATGATAGTGAACCTTTGAACTGTAGTTTAATTTATATGACTTAAAGAAGGATTTTAGGATTTTCTCCTATAGAAAGGGAAACAACTCTTGGTAAAATGAAAATCATACTTTGTGTTATTAATGAATCATCTATTTGCAGAAGGCATCTGTATCTTCTGGACAAGTGTTTTCTTTTTTCTACATATCTTCTTTTTCTCACCAGCTGATAGACATGGATCCATTTTGGGTGCCTACAACGGAGGAAGAGATCATGCATTATGGAGAGAAGGCCGATTCAGAGAATCGTGCCCGGCATTACATGAACAGTATCAGGAAGAGAAAGGGGATGAAAGTGGATGAGAAAATTGTTGAACATGCAGAAAAACAAAGGACACTAACAAAAAATAAGTAGAACTTTTAGGTTTGGTATCAGAGTAATGTATATAGTTGTTTATAAGTCGAGTCCAACTGCAAACAACATAGACCCTGATCTGCCATCACATAATGCGCTGGCAGATCAGGGTCGATGTTGTTTGTTCTATTGATTATTCCTAACAAACTGCACAGACCCAGATCTGCTGGTAATATGTGATGGCAGGTCTGGATCTGTACAGTTTGCATTTGGACTCAACTTGTAACCGAGTATGTATGGTATGTAAAATACAAAGGTTATAAGTTGATATCCAGAGTTATTGGCCATTTCTGAAAAGTCAGCTTGTCTCAACTTTGAAGACATTTATGTTTTACCAAGTGGGGCTCCAGGAGAAAACAAAAGAAGTTGATAAATTTCAGAAATTGATAGGTTTCATAACTGTAATTGCAACATTGTCCATATCAGGTAGGGAAGAAAAGAAACAAGAACAATTTGGTAAATGGATTATTTTACAGCCACAACATTTCAAGACAGTGAGCCCAAACACTGAACATGTGAATTTGTATGTACTGAAATTATGATTCTACACAATAAATCACTTATTTAAACGTATTCATATTTATTTGTTATCATAGGACATCATCGATATGACATTACCGAAATCCATTCTGTGATTTGGATGCAAGTGTAATGTCACATAATGATGTAATTTCAAGTCTATGCTGCTGTGATATTTTGAAGTTACTTTCAGAATTATAAGGAGGAAAATATCTTTTCAGCTATTAGACATATTGAGTATGAACATTCTTACACAATTTGCCTGGTTGCAGCTATTAGACATATTGAGTATGAACATTCTTACACAATTTGCCTGGTTGCAGCTATTAGACATATTGAATATGAACATTCTTGCACAATTTGCCTGGTTCCAGCTATTAGACATTGAATATGAACATTCTTACACAATTTGTCTGGTTCTAGTTGTTAGACATATTTAATATGAACATTCTTACACAATTTGCTTGGTTCCAGTTGTTAGACATATTGAATATGAACATTCTTACACAATTTGTCTGTTTCTAGTTGTTAGACATATTGAATATGAACATTCTTACACAATTTGACTGGTTCTAGTTGTTAGACATGTTGAATATGAACATTCTTACACAATTTGGCTGGTTCCAGTTGTATTTAGATTAGCACTTTTTAGCTCTATTGGTCATAGACCTGAAGAGCTAATGGGATGGCCTGTTGTCCATCCATCCATTAGCACAAGTTTGTTATTTCTACTTCTCCTAAACTACTTGAAAGATTGCCAGGAAAACTTTACACACACATTCATTCCAAGGTCTAGTTGGTCCTAATTGAAAATGGTGCTGCTTGGATATACAATATGGACACCACAGTGGCCATCTTAAAAATCTTGTTATTACAAGTCCTCATGAATGGATGGTCATATTAATATGTGGTTTTCGCTAAAAGACATCTCATAATGTCTTGTTGATCCTAAATGAAATTGGTGCTGATCTGACATCCAAAATGACTGCCATGGTAGCCGTCTTGAAAATCTTGTTATTTCTGCTCCTCCTGAATGGAAAGTCATATCAACATGGAGTTTGCACCAGAAGACTTCTTATAGTATCCAATTCATCCTAAATGAAAATGGTGCCAATCTGATATCCAATCTTGAAAATCTTGTTATTGCTACTGCTCCTGAAAGGATTGTGTTATTGACATGAGGTTTTCACTAAAAGATTTCATGTGATGTCTAGTTGATCCCTAGTGACATTGGTGGCACTTGGACATCCAATATGACTGTTATGATGGTCATCATGAAATTTTTTTTATCGCTACTCCTCCTGAGCAGATTGTCATATTGATTTTGGGTTTTTCACGAAGACTAATATGATGTTTCGATGGTCCTAAATAGTCACTAAGACTAATATGATGTTTAGATGGTCCTAAATAGTCACTAAGACTAATATGATGTTTAGATGGTCCTAAATAGTCACTAAGACTAATATGATGTTTAGATGGTCCTAAATAGTCACTAAGACTAATATGATGTTTAGATGGTCCTAAATAAAACTGGTGCTGATTAATGGTATTGATCTTGAAAATCTTATCACTATTCCTGTTGAAGAGTTGATTGTATTGACATAGGGGTTTTCACAAAAATATGTATCTCTATATGTAGTGGATCCTAAGTGAAAATGGTGCCAATGTGACCCTCTCCCCCCCCCCCCATAATTTGAAAAGTCTTGTAACAGCTTCTTCTTCCAAACAGATGCCCAAACCAACATTTAAAACAGACAAAAAACTGTCATTCTTGCAATATAGTTATTCATATATTAAAATGATGCTGATCTAAACTACAAAATGGCTGCCTTGATGGCCATCCTGAAACTCTTTATATGGCTACTTCTCTTGAACGGATGGTCTTTTAGCGAGATAGGATTTTCACTAAGCACTATCATAACAATATGTAGCTGGTTTTGAATGAAAATGGTATTCATCTGACCTCCAACAGGGCACTGTAGTGGTTAGCTTGAAAATCTTGTTATCACTACTCCTTCTGCATGAATGGTGGCATTGACATGGGGTTTTCACTACAACACCTCTTGCAATATTTAATTGGGTTTGAATTTAAATGTCTGCACTTTTGAGTTTTGAAAACCAGACCAAATTGACCTTGGAGTCAAATCAAAGGTCATTGCTTTCACTTTTGTACTTCATTGAGCTTATGAATTTTGACCAGACTCAGAGGTCTTGACTATTTTTTTTTCTCGGCTGTAATGGTATGTGAGCACAATAACAAACAAGTATAAATGGATTTTTATCAAATCCCGTTTATGAATATATCTTATGAACACCTTGAATCATCCCACTTAAATAACTTTTTTTTCTTCAAAACAATGTTAATTCAAGATTTAACCAAACTGGGTATATCTTGACATTGAGACACGTTCAGTGATTTTCTATTCATGAAATCAGGTTTAAGGTCAGTGTCCATAACAAAGAATTTTGTCCGGCACTTACAGGTATCTTGTGAACATGACAAGCCAGCTACTGTATATATGAAGATGTTTTTGTTACAAAATTTGGTACATTGGAATTTCTGAAGACTATCAGATATGGTATAAATACTCAGCAGTAAAAAAAAAAAAAAGAATTGGTCTTATCTTGGATTCATGGAACTTCTTTATGGCCTGGAGAGCATCAGTCCCATCATGGGACTCTTGTTTGATGTTAGTTGTACTCAGATAATGAGTTGTACACACTGTTCGAGTACAGATCTTTTGCATATGAAAATCTCTTTTGTAGATTTTCAGTACATGATTCTTGTATTTATTGACTAATCACATAAGTCATATCCAGTTTGTTGTGTGCGAACAGTTGTGGGAGCACTCCTGTAAGACTGTAAACTCATGGGTTTACACTCTTCCATTATGTAATCAATGAAGAGGCGCCATAAAAAAATGCCCAAAAATGAATCCCAAACAACGAAAGGGAGGCTTTAAGTATTAACATTTTTTAAAATTAGTTTTCCACATTAATCATGCAAATTGTCGGTGACTGAACCTACATGCCCTGTTGCTATTCGATATTCTGTGATACCCATACAATATTGTATACCTGTTACACTCTACAACAAACAATATACATTTTTAGGAAAAGCTCTCATCATAATCATAATTATGTTTGAAAATGATGGAGAAACTGGGGATAGATGAGTGTTGATTGCAACCGAAATTAAGTGACAGTAGAAATTCAGGTTCAACATCTGTTGCAGAGCTGACTGCAAGCTTGCCAGGGCCATGCAGAAATCAATAAAATAAAGAACAAAAATCCTTATAAGAAAGCTCGCAATCATTAAAATCTTTTGTTTAAAGATATTACGCTCTGAAGTCTGTCAATGATGTTTCTATAGAACTCCCACTCCAACAATGTTCACTGTATCAATCCGTGCAAAGAAATGTGTTAACAAAAATAGAAATATCTTCATTTTCATATGTAAACAGTCAATAATTTGACAAAATATACATTCTGAAGCATTATAAGTATGAGCTAATTTGTAACAAGTTGCTGTCCTAAATTTTCATCATTTTTTTTTTCTCAAGGTAATGCAGCTGTTAATCACATTGGTACAGAATGGAGAAAAAAATCCATGCAAATTGACTGCTTTTGCCTTAAAAAATATACTAGTATAATAAAAGGAAAATCTCTGTTTTTCTGAGTAGATGTAAGGAATTTCATGTCTTAAGTGCAAACATTTTGTATTGTCACTTGTGGTTTCACCACTCATGACAATAGTGTTGCCACTTCACTTGTGAAATATTTCCTTATATCTACTCAAAAAACTTAGATATTCTCTATATATTAATAATACAAATGGATCTGAAATCTCATATCAGTTTGGAAAATTCTTATGACTCCTAGTTGAAACGTATGCTGCAGTAACCTATATTCAATCTATTTTGTTTTAAAGGACGAAGCTTCTGATCGAGTCGAGTCTGCATTCTCGAGACGGACTACTTGTCAAAAATTTTGACTAGAATGATAGCTTATAGAAAACAAAGATCTGTAACACAATAAAAGTTGTATTTGATGCTTGACTAGCTACAGTTTTAACATATGCAGGTCAATACAGCTTTAGCTGAAATAGAACTACATTTCTGGCTCACAGATACAATTTATTTTCAAATCTATCTCACAAATATTGTCTGAAATCTACACAGCAAACCACATAGATCAGCTCTGCTAAACATCATGTAATTTTGTCATTTGGTCTTGGAAAACTTGAATGAAAGCAATATACAAGCTTTGGATTTTAGTGAAGTCCTAAATTCCAAATTTATTTTCACAAAAAAGAGCACATTTGATTCTGACAGATGCATCATTTTGTGTCTATTTTCTCTACCATTTCTTGAACATGTACTGTCAATCACAATATTTTCACAAAATTTAGCAAAGAAGCTAACTTCACAAAATATATTTCTGGTAATGATCATGATGCAACATGCCATATTATTCATAAACCTGCATCCTAACATTTCATGACATCTTAAATAGCAGTATTACTGTTAACATTATGCTTGAGGAAATGTGCTACCAGAAAGGGTAGAGAATGGTACATTGATGTACCCCCTGCAAACAAAGTTTCGGGGGGGGGGGGTGGGGGGGGGGCGAGTATACTGGAGTCAGTTCACCCGTCCGCCTATCCATCAAACGTTTGTTTACTTGTTTACATACCGTATATATTCACTTGTAAGTCGAGTCCAACTGCAAACAGCATAGACCCCAATCACCCATCACATAATGCATTGGCAGATCATGGTCTGTGTTGTTTGTTCTACTGATTACTCTGAACAAACTGCAAAGACCCGGATCTGCTGGTGCATTATGTAATTTATAAGCGAAAAAATACAGTAATATATCCTAAACGCTTCGAGATATCTTCATGAAACTTAGTATGCTTTTCTACCTTGACTAGACATTGTGTCCGGTATAAAATGGAGTCTGATTAGCATCTTAAGAGTTGTCCCCATTTTTATTAAAAATTTTGCCCATCTGTCGCTCACTCTCTTCTCGGATTAACATCTGAACCATTTGAGATATCTTGATGAAATCTGTTATGCATTTGTATCATGACAAGGGTCTATATCAATTTAAGATTGAGCTTTATCAGATTGGTACTTTTAGAGTTGAGGGGTATTTGGTAAGCACTCGCTTACTGACCGATCTATTTATAAAAATAGTCATAATTACTTCCCTTGAAATCACTGTCCACAATCTCTAGGGTCATCTTTCCATAACAGCTGTAAGGTAGATATTGATTCCAGGAAAGATGAAAATCAAAGTAATAAAAACACTGATGGCTTGGAGGGTTAAAGTGATGAAATAATTTACACAAGATCAGATGGAAGACCATAACTCCAGAGATAGTGCTATCCACGGTCCTTGTTACCATCATAAGCATACTGCTCTGAATAATCTTTTCATGTCATAAGAGAATTTATATTAACACCTGAAACATTATTTGTGGAATTACTGTGGTCATTTCCTTTTAAAAGCATTTTCTTCTATTGTTTCAAGTATTACGATCAGTGAAACAATATCCAATGAAGATAACTACTATAAGGGCTAATCATTTACCTAAATCTGAGTTGCCTCCCTTGACATATATAACCTCCCTTGATATATAAACTTGACCTGAAAGCTCTGTGGATCTATAATTTGTTACTAATTTTAGTAAAACCATACAGCTTGTTACATTTATTAGTAATGCAAAAAAATATTTGGCAACAGAGAATAGGTTATTATGCCAAAGACATGGAGGTATTGAAATCCGTGCATAATCGTTGTGGGTGTGTAACCAATAATATATGCAAGACAAATTATATACATGTACCTAAATATATATTACATTATATAACAATAATGCAGTGCTCCCTCTTTATAATGATATTCATGGCAGCCATAAGTTGACCAGTGTTATTATTGAGGGAGCCTTATACTGAGGGATGTTCCAACAATGCTGTGTCGTAATTGTGCATAAAAAACACAAAGATTGGGTATCTGATGATGTGAAATCACATTATAATTGGTTTGCATCAGTCAAGAACTAAACTTGAATGAAATAATTTAAATAGCAATATTAAAACAAAATTCTAATTTAATGGGATCACTGCCATACCTGCATTATAATACTCTATACGGTTTGTCACAGAAGTAAATTTTAAGAGGCATATTTTTTGTTCAATGTTGGTTGCAAGTTTCTCTAGGGTCATTCAGCCCTACTGAATCTGAAAATGCTTGTTACCAAGCTGTATGTTGCATATTAGGGGTTCTAACTTGATGTCAAAAAAACGTACAAAAATTATATTTTTTTAACCTAAACTTCATGTCAGTTTGGGGCTAATAATATCTAGGTTAGTCAAAGAATGATTTTTAACAAAAATACTGTATATACTAGTGTATAAGTCAAGTCCAACTGCAAACAACATAGACCCTGATCTGCCATCACATATTGCACAGGCAGATCAGGGTCTGTATTGTTTGTTCAACTGATTAATCCTAACAAAATGCATAGAACCAGATCTGCTGGCGCATTATGTGATGGCAGATCTGGGACTATGCAGTTTTGCAGCTGGACTTGACTTATAAGTGAGCATAAATGGTACAAGTCCACAGTAGTGGAAAAGCGAGTTGTCGGCTTTGAATTCCAGAAAGGGAAATTTGCTGTGAAGAGTTCATACTGAAGATTTAAACAAGTACCATATATTACAACCTGGAAAAGTGCAACTGAAAGTAAAAGGCAAAAGGACTCTATCTGCATATAGTAGAGAGGCCTTGTCAACAAGGCCCATATTACAAAATACAAGAATCATGTTCCATGTTGGCTTGGTTGGCCAGCTCACCTATTACAGTACAAGTGAATATGGAAGCAGGAAAATGCTGAACCTAAGAGCTTGCATTTGGAAACACCTGACAGATTCAAAGTGATTTGGTACTAATTACATGCTGCATGTATATTAACTGTATGTGGGTTCATTTGTATTGAATATATTGTTGTTTTATACATGGTGATGTGTGTATATTAAAGGCATATTTCAAGAAGCTCCTATGGTTGTGTACTGTAAACCTGAAAATCTCAATGACTGTCTGGTATGTGCCAAGTTAACTTTCAACAAGACCACACATTCAGGCACATACTGCTGCAAAGACAAGCGTTGTCTAATTGGCAAACATGTGCCCAAGACCAAATCACTCAGAAGTTTGACGACACGAGTTGGCTTTACTATCAGAAGTTAGGATGTTGAACCAAAAATGTAATCTCTCTCCTGACATGCAAGATCTGTGCCACTCAATATTTTGGCAAAAACAACGGATTTCAGAAAATAAAAATGAATAACCACAAGAGCCACATTCGCAACAAATTCAACACTAACTTGCCAACCACTACAACTCAACTGAAGTCCTGAAGTCCCTCGAGATGCTACTGAGTGGTGGACCGATATAGAACACACATAAGGAACAAAACTGGATAGTACAATTGAAAACTCATGGAGAATTTGGTCTAAATGAAAAAGTCTAACCTACCCAATGTAATCTTATCAAAATTAGTCTGGCATCAGTTTATCACATGTACACAATTCGTGTGATAATATTTACCCAAGTAAATATTCCATAACTCTTTACATGTATTATTATTATTATTATTTTAACTCTTGTCCGTTATCCCACTATACCATTCTCATGACATATTTCCATTAGTACCTCCACAGATAACTTTACAGAGATATAATTTCTTAAGTACAGTTTGTTGATGGCATTGATATTTCGCCATGCATGGTTTCCATTCTTTGTCCCCAGCCTGGAATTAGGTAAAAACATTTTGGTTCTCTGTGCGATAGACATGATAATTCCTTCTTTGATTTTTGTTATACAAGTATGTTAGTGTAATGGCAGTGAAGGATAGACATGAAGTTTACCCATTTTAAGACCATTTTTCAATTATTTCTTCTTTCTTTCTTCCATTTTTTAACTCTTGTTTGTAGATTCCTCCTGTTAAAGAAGTAAAATTCAAAGGTCACTACGTCTAGATTGCCAATTGTTTTGGACACTTAATAAAGGTGTCACTGACTAAACTGAATTCAGAGGTGACTAGGTCTAGTTTACACATTGTTTCTTTGTCAGACAATTAGCAGAGGTGTTGCCAACTAAGCTTGTTACAGTTCAACTGCCTGAATGCTACACTGCTTACAGTTAACTGGTTAAATGGGGGTAGAGCAGGGCAAAATGATCCTTTCAGTTATGTGGCAAATTTCAGAGATTGTCTTCTCAGTAAAGATGTTTGACTGCACAATGTATTTTATTTTTTTTATTATTTTTTTAATTGGCAGGCTTATATATGTCTAGATGAAACAATAATAAATATCAGTCCGAGTTTTGCTGCTTGAGAGAGCACTTCTCACCATGTCAAAGCATAAGCATAATAATGATGAAAACTTTAACTCTTAACCAGTGTTTGCAGACAAGGGATTTGCTGTACATTACCATGAAGTAACATGTTGATGGATTTCTGTACATGTACCTTGAACATACTCCCATTTTTGGCCCCTCTGCAATAAGGTTCTTACAGCCACATGCAACAGCAATCACTTCAGAGGGATAGAACTGAAGTGTTTGTCACATGACAATGACAAGCCAGCCAAAGCAGTACAGTGTGTACGTATTATTTTTGCAAATGTACATGATAGATTTCTGGACCATGAGATTTTTAATACATTCACTGTTTGAGCCTAACACTCTCCTGAAAATATCAGTGACATGCCACAGTTTGGTAATGATCACATGGACACTTTGATCACTCATTATGGTCAACCAAGAGAGAACAGGGACACAGTTATCAGTGCTGACAAAGTAATGAGTGGGGGATTCTCAAGTTCATTGTGTACAACAATTATAGAGGACTGTCAGCAGCTGAATTACTGACAAAACTAGTTTCAATGAATCACAGTATTTGAATGTAATTCATTTGACAGAAGTTTCACCGATACTTTCAGTGTCAAGCATGGAGTGTTAGTGCGAATTTTTGCACCAGAATTTAATCAAAACAAAGCTAAGCGTTGACACTCTTGGCAAAGTTATGAGAATAAATCTTGTTGGTGCCGATATAAACAACTTCGATCCGATACCAGATGTCAGGAATTGGAAGGGTAATTGAAACAGACATCTCTATCAACAAAACAAAAAATGCTTTTGCCAAACTGACTAATTTTAGGTGAGTGGATTTACCATAGTGCAAACGTGACAACGTTATGACCAGTGATAGGAATAATGTGCAAATATGTTTTGTTTAAAAAAAATAGAAAAAACAACCCCACCCCCACCCCCAAAAAATCTTCTGGGCATATCTGTAGCAAATCATAGGGATAAACTTATGGCTTGCTGTTACTACCTGATGAGACCTATAGAGGGGGTAGTAAAAGTTTTTTTTTTTTTTTATGAATATGTATTATGAACAGCAGATTCATGTGTGGCTATGAAGTCCATTATATCCTTTGTTTGGGGCCTCAGGGTAGATTAGTTCTTGATCTAATTGTGTCACCCTCTTTATATAAAGTCATTATTATTATTACTGACTTGCTTATTCTGTTGCTGTCTCCCAACAACAAAATTACATGCACTCAGTTGGTGTTTAGACCAAATGTATTATTTTGATATTCCCTTCTCAACCATAAGATGGGTAGAGGTATAGTGAAGGACCACTGCATGTACTCTAATAATAATGCTAAGGAAGACGGACCCAAAAGATGGCAGACACTTTTTTCCAGGGGAGGTAAATCTACTTGCAACTGAAACATGTGAATCATTAATCCATAAATTATCCTGATGATTCCCATGTTCAATTATTCTAGTTCTGTTGAGAAGAAATAATATTTGATATTTGATTTTTAAAATCTAGGATATAATAAATCTAATTTTTGCTTTCATTCTTTTTCCATAATGTACCATTATAGAATTTCAAATGCCCAGAGAATAAAAGTCAAAATGCTGACAATACATTTTTACCATACAGTACTGGTTACTCACATTCTCTCATGCCAACTTTACAATAATGACATACTGAATAAACATATTTAAGTACCTTCTCTACATACAAATTACATTTATAAAGCATCTGCATGACACTCGTTCACAGACATGAAAAATAAGTACATATAATAGCCCTAGGCATATTTTGACTGATCTGATATACATTAACAACATTATGTACAGACAGCGGTTGAGTAATACTTTCTTAATGATGTTACATAATTATTTAAAAGTACATCCAGCAAACTTAACAATTACATATGATGCATGCAATAAAATAACATGTATCTTTTGATTTACCACAAGTGAAATTATATGTTGCTTAAAGTGTGCACTAGTAAAAAGTGACACGTTTGGTTTCTGCATGAAAAACTTTTGGATTTATTTACAATGTACTGAATTGGCATATAATAAATTTAGTAACATTTTGATTTTGTTCTAAAATTGTTATGGTAAAAAAATATCTATAACAATGCTATTTTATTAATGCTACAATCAAGGTAAAAAAAATTGTTTAAAACCACATCAAAAGGATAAAAAACTAAAGGTAATTGTCGTTGATATTTGCTGTAATTATGAACTTCTCTGATGCAAGTTGTGAACACATATAAACATTCCAGCCTAACTAATTCATATGGCAGGTTTCATTCATTAGCATTCATAATGCTGGTGCAGCATGTGGAGTTGTGAATGAAATGGAGAAGAACAAAAACAACAACCATACAACACTCTACAAACTACATGCTCATAACCACACAGGGAACATGTTGAGTCCTCTTGGTGTTTTATTGGTAACTCTTGTGACCATGCAACATTGTTATGACTAATGGGGATGTTATGGTAAGAAAAAGTTAAAGATTTAGTATAATAATAGATAAGGCAGGATGAGTTGAATAAAGAGAACAAACAAATACCATTATCAAGTTTCACATCAGCAACAAGTGTGGAGGAGTGAACTGAAATCACATGAAGCATCATGGACCATTAAAATTATTAAGATTGTGGGAGTCCAGTAATCAGTAACAATCATGGGAAAGGTCTGGTCATGATCCAGCTACAATGCTTTGTCAGCATTTAGATACATGTACTGGGTTGGTCTGTAGGGCCCACCCCTCAATGGTAATGGTTAGCCAATTATATTCTGTAAAGTAGGTGGGTGTTGGTATGTCTGATGGTATATATTGTAATATAGATAGAGAGAGAAAAGGAAAGGGAAAATAATTAAATAGTGCACGCACTTATTAACCAATTGTACATGTCTAAATGTCTGCAAACGACAAAAATAAAAACCAGTCAGTCAGTCAAGGAAAGGGAGATGAGTAAGAGGAAGTAGGTGGAGTGTAATAAGACAGTTATCTGTAAATAATATAGCTAGTATTGTAACTTTTTGGAGGTGAACAGGAAAGAGTTTCCATAAGCAGTATTGATATAAACAGTAATCATCTACCATGACAAAGTTTGGGAGTTTTTTTTATACCAATGAGGTGCCCTACCCTGAACTATTTTTTTTCTCAATATAATTCCCACTGAACTGAAAAGTCAGCTACCCAGAATATTTTCCACCCTGTCTGACCAGCTATTCTGGCTCATCCTGATGATAATGGGGTTTCAGAGGGTGGTGGACTTAACTCTTACAATCCTTATCTTTTCAACTGTCTATGATGTTTGATATGTTGAGTTTCCTCCTCCACACTTGTTGCTGATGTGAAAATTCATTATGGTACTTGTTTATTCGATTCATCCTGCCTCGTATAATATTATACTACATCTTTTAACTTTTTCTGACCATAAAATCACTTTGCCAATTGGTTAAAATGCATAACACTAATATGACCAATGATTGGTCATATTAGTGTTATGCATTTGAACAAATTACAACCATCCAAAATGTTTAGATGTAAGGCTTGATACAAACTTGTACCCTTTACACACTTATAGATGGTCCAGGGAAGCCCTCAATTTGAGTTGCTCCAAGCACTGCCCTGGGTCACCAACCTTTCACAGTGGTAAATTTGTTGCACCTGTGCTGACCCTAGGAAGCCTTAACCATCTGATACTAGATAAATATACTTCTCAAAGGAATGACCTAAATACCATAGCAACACTTGTACACAGGTTTCAAACTTAACACAGAGCATGTGCTACTGTAAGTTATTTTACACTTCCTAACTGGCCCAGGGCCATCCTAAGCTTTTCACACTGGCAAGTTAGGCTGACCCTGGACTGACCTAGGATGCCAGGCTGGCCTTGGACTACCTCCCAGAGGTGCCTTTCAATTAGGACAGCCCTGGGTTGCCCCAAGACCAGCCTAACATAACTTGCAAGTGTGAAAAGAAAATGGGTCCAAGGCCAACCCTGATAAGCAGGCCTAAACTGCCAGTATGAAAAGGGTATTAGTCCCACATGTACTGTATTGTGGTGTGTATAACAGTATGAAAAGGGTATTACCGGTAGTCCCACATGTACTGTATTTTGGTGTGTTTAACAGGTATCTAATTGCAAACAGTGTAGAGCCAGCTCAGCTGCAGTATAATGTACCATTGTTTGTTTCACTTATAACTTAAAGTGAACAGTGGTGACCCTGATCTGCTAGTACATTATTTGACGCAGTCATCTGGGTCGACACTATTAGCAGTATGTGCAGTGTATAAATATGATATTATTACTTAACATGGTTTGTTGATGATGTCGTGTGGAATGATACAGAGTCAGTAGGAAAATTGTCAGGGGAGGAACTTGTACCTCACCCAGAAAGTTTCCAACTGACTTGGTATTATTCCATACTGGGTCACTAACAAACCAAGCAACAAATTTACCCCACTCACAACCTTAACGATCTCTTGCACATTATTTCCTATAATTTTATGTGGAAGCATGGCCAAAAAACATTAAGCGACTTCATGACAAAATGACATTATTCATGATGTCATGTCACACTGATCTGGTATTTTCCCTACTGAACAGTATGGGCTCATACCAGGTCTGGACGTGACTGACTTTGACCAATGAAAACACAGGAAACTTGTAAGAGGTAAATTATTGTAACATAGCAAGTGTGAAATATCAGAGCTAGTTCTTTATACAGGAGTAATAGTAGCTCGTTTGGTAGAGTATCTGACATGTAAAGTCAAGGGTCATGGGTTTGATACCCACCCAGGCCAGTCCAGAGTCAGCTGCCTCAGTGTTTCCTTGGGAAAGCACTTGGGTCCCATTTCTTCTTCATGATATAGCCAATAATGTGTTAAAAGTGCCATTAAAACCCACAAAAATAAACAAACAAATCTCCTTTATACACCTCTATATCTTTCATACCTAACTTTCTGCATGGTATCATATTCACAACAAGTCCATAAAACAATTTTCACATCTTTTCTTGTCATCAAAGCCTCAAAATACACAAACTCTTTTAAATTCCTAATATTATAAAAATTTACATAAGTAATTTAACATTGTGAAAGTCATAACCCACTCATGCTGCAATAAATAATAACAATCTAAAATGTATTCTAATACTGCCCATTTACTACTGACTATCAAGACCAGCTTGCATTAACAGTAGCATATAATGATAATAATAACTGGCATTTCAATAAGGCTACCTAACTAAGCATTATGAAAAAATAACAATTATTACCTCAATGTTTGTGGAAGGATGAAAACCATTCAAAACATTTTTTAAAGAAAAAACATTGTACATGATACTCAATACAATAATGAAACTGATATAACATTACTGGTAAGTATATCTCCACCACTGAAACGACAATTGTTCTTTAACCAACATCTACATATGCTAATATTGATGCTTTTTTCTCCACATGCATTCATACTTTCCAAACTTCTTGTGTGAACAAAATTCTCTACGAGTGTGCTACAGTACAGAGCCTGTTTTTTAAGTAAAAAAAAAAAAAAAATAGAATTAAAATTTAACCCTATAAAGCTGCTAAATCAAATTATGAATGAAATCTAAATGCCAAGTTTCAGGATGATTAGAATTTTTTTGTGGTACAAAATACGAACAGTAAATACAAATTTAAAATGATAAAAAGAATACTCAAATGCCCCTTGCACACTTTTGAAAGAAAAAATATCCCTTTATGGATTTTTAGAGGGTGGCTCAAAATAAGATGTGTCTGTCTTTGATGTACAGGTACCTATTTTTCTTCATATAAATTCTCTTGGTGTTGCCAACAAATGAGATTTTTGTTCATATAAATTCTCTTGGTGTTGCCAACAAATGAGATTTTTGTTCATATAAATTCTCTTGGTGTTGCCAACAAATGAGATTTTGTTGGTAATTAGATTGATGGATTGCAGAAGGTATTCTATTATCTCCACAGATGGATCATTGTTCATTAGGTCTTACAATATGTATTTTGTAGCAACCATAAAATCCATGAAAATTCATACCATATACATTCATTTATAAGTCGAGTCCAACTGCAAAAAACATGGACCCTGATCTGCTATCACATAATTCGCTGACAGATCAGGGTCTGTGTTGTTTGTTATATTGATTACTCCTAACAAACTGTATAGACTTGGATCTGCTGGTGCATAATGCAATGGCAGATTTGGGTTGGTGCAGTTTGCAGTTGGATGCGACTTATAAGTGAGTAGAGACAGATGTGTACACAACAAATACAAGACAATACACAGTATTGTTGGATGTGGTAAAACAGTAAATTTTGACATGGATAGGTGACACTGACCTATATTCAATTGCAGATAATCTTTCAATAATGAAATAAGATCCTTAAATGTGTTTTGTGTTTATTTTAAATTTATGCAAAAACATGACATGAATTTCATCTTACATTTGCATCATATTCTACATTGAAAATAATAAGTATCATTACATACAGGTTTAAAAAAATATTCAATTTTTTTTTTCTGCTCCATTAGTTACATTGTTGTTTACCAGGGTGTACTGAATGTTATGACCATTTTTAACCCCTTACTCCCAAGCCAGATTTTACCTAGTCAAGGGGTTCAAGACAGTCACAAAATTCTGTACACAATGGTAATGAATTTATTACCTCAGAAAACCTTCATTGTTAGTGTGTATAGCAGGCATGTGCAATCTATGGCCTGCAAGCTGCATCAGGCCCGTGACCTGGTTTTATCTGGTTACATTTACATCATACAGGTACGTTGAAAAAATTTGGTTTACAAGGTAAATAATACATTTTCCTTAGTCAATAATAATAATAATAATAATAATAATAATAATAATAATAATAATAATATCCTTATTTAAAGAACTTAACTCAATTAGTTAATAAAACTAATCTCCCTTGAGGACCTCTACTAAAAAAACCTCCACAATTACAAAGTATTATCAGTCGTAATAAGGCAAAGTATCTTCATGCAAGTGTTCTCTCTCTCTCTTAAAAATAACTATTTACAAGTAAACACATCTACAAATACATACTAAAATACATTACGAAAGTTGGGGGATTTAACTGCGCATACACATTTTTGTTTTATCTCTCCAACAACTATGTTTTGAAATGACTTACAGCAAGATCTTCCTTTATACATGGCAGTTTTTGATCAATTCTACTTTGATATACCTTTAGGCTATTCTGCAAAAATTTGGCATTTGGTAAAGTCTATATCAGTGTTATACTTTGTCATTTAACATTATTAGGTACAAAAGTCATTACTGGGTTTATTATATATATATATATATATATATATATATATATATATATATATATATATATATATATATATATATATATATATATATATATATATATATATATATATATAACATTTTATACATACTTTTATTTTAAAAAAACCAAGCAAATAATAAATTGGATGAGTAGCATTGCCATAAATCCCAGAACTCAATCTTGAACTTGCATTTTTATAGATAGTTTGCTAATATGAAGGTTTGAAATATTGCATGTACATTTTTTTAAAGGATTTAACTGAATCAGCAGATCAAATGTGAGCAAGAAGTGAGTTCCATATTTTAGCCCCTGAATACTGTAGACTTCCTTTTTTAATTGTTCAATACAAGATTTTAGTAATTCTGAATTGTTGTTAAAATTTGATCTTTGATTATAAGATGGATCAAGGTTTCTGCAAATTATCTTAATAATGTAATTAAAAAGATTTTCTCAATAAAAGTTGTTTTTCTCATTTATACAGTTTTATGAATGAAATATCAATAATGTTCTCCAAAAGGATAATAAATTTTTAAGGCAGGGCAACCTGACATACAATAAAGTAAATTGCCAGTAATAAGAAAACTGCACACAATGAAATCTGTACACACCTGGAGCTGCCAGGACATGGCAAGTAATTTATTGTTATGCAACATGGATATTGAACTAACTGGTTTCACCTCCTATATAAACATACAGCTGACTACTCCCAGGAAAGGTGTAAACCTCCAAACATTGGTAGTGAACAGACAGTGACAGCTACCATACTCACCCAAAAGGGCTTAATTGGCATAAATAAATGAGGAATCATACACTTTAGTGACTAAATTGCAGATTATAGATTGTGTATAATACATACTAATATCAAATATCAAAAACGTGTGCACCTGAATTATAACTTTGCTCTTTCAAATGGAAATATGTATCTGTATGAATATATGAATATGTATCTGTTTCACCAAGCTTTTTGTTTCTGTTTTGTGGGGTTTGGCACCATATTTCAGCACATGATAGACAGATACATGGTGGCCAGTATATTTGGCTGAGGAAGAACCCAGGAAGTACCACCAACCCACGGAAGCTACTGGCAAGCTTTCTCACATACCCACATTGGTCAAGCTGAGACTCAAACTCACGCATACAGAGGTGAGATGTGTGACTGATCTGTAAAGGCGAGCACCTTAGACAACTCAGCCACCTGGGGCCTCTCACCAATTAGAAGTTGTAGAAAAACCTAAAAGCAACAATCATCTGATGTTAGTAAAGAAATGTCATTATTAGCTACAAAATATATTTTTACAAAATGACTGTGACTTCACCAGATCCATTACTATTAATTAGCTGTTTTCATGGAGGTACTCATTTTTGTAGATTTTGTGGTTGCTGAAAACATGCATTTAAAAACTTAACAAAATATGATTCACTACATATACTTGCTTATATGTTGAGTCCAACAACAAACTGCAAAGACCCCGATCTGCCATCGCATAATGTGCCAGGAGATCTAGGTGTATGCAGTTTGTTAGCAGTAATCAGTAGAAGAACATTATGTAATGGCAGTTCTGGGTCTATGTTGTTTGCAGTTGGACTTGACATACAAGTGAGTATATACATTATCTATGAAGATAGTAGGGCCCATTCCCTATCATAGGCATAACCATAAATTCAATGATATTTAAATTGTAAAACCTTGCAATCTGATGCCCACAAAAATAAATGAATTAACAGCATCGGTACATTGTATATCAACACATAACAGAAAACCAATTTTTAACAAAATGAAATACCTGCACATTCCTATTCAGTTAATTATGAACAATCTTAATTGTTTATCCTCAATTATCAATTTTTCAGCATGTAACAATTATTAAGAATTGTGAGTACTAATTTCTCACATGAATCAACTTATCATAAATGTCATGTACTTCAGTTGCTACAGATACTTTGTAAAAGTACTTATGTATTTATTCCCTGACCGTGTTTTAAAAAAAACAGAGAGAGTAGATGAGGTGAAAACATAAACTTAACTTTAGAAAGTGAGTTTATTCTATCTAGCTGTGAGTCAGAGCTGATTTGTCATTCACTACACTCCTCTAATGTCTCTTTTTTTTTTTAAACTGGTAACCAGGGCACATGTAAATTCGGTCAAGTCTGCATTAGTGTAGTTTTTATCTCAGTAAGGTAATGATCATCAACCATTCAATATATCTGCACTCAATAACTAAAGTAGGAACTACCAAACACTACATAGCCACTATAGCTAGGTATCCATTGATAAAATAAGTGTACAATTTATGCTGAATCAACAACAGTTTTTTTCTTCCTACAATCTTTAGTGACTTTAGTGAACTGAAATGACAAGTAGGGTGGAGAATATTTAGATGACCACACTTTTTGTAAAACGGGTCATTATGATCTATTTTCAAGAAGGCTGAGTATAGTGGTGGGAACTTGCTTTCAGTGACTACTTCTAACTTGGGTAAAACTGCAGGTGTAAAGAATTTTTTTTTACTAAGACTGCAAAAATTTAATTTAATTTTAGATCACAATTATAAATCATAACAGTACATGGAATCTCCTGGAGTAAAACCAATAATATCACTCATATTTTAAAACAAGCAAGCAAGCCCTAATCTTAATGTCACTGGCAGTTCACGACTTGTTCATGTAAAATTTCTCTAAAACTAAGCAAGAAAAGCTTATGGTAAATTTACTATTTTTCATGGTGTATCAACTTTTGGTAATTTTTGGGTTGCTAAAAGTTACCTATTAAAATTCCCAACTGACAACGATTCTTCTTTAGAAACAATCGGATCCCTTACCCAGTCAATGATTTTAAGTATGGAAAACAATGTAATTTATCACAAAAACCAAAAAACTTGGTATCTACGGAAAGAAAATGAATTCTAAGTAATTTTAAAATATAATCTATGATACTGTAATTAACTGGCTGTCTGAAACACAAGTATTTTTAAATATATAGATGAAATATATTTCTCCATGATGTGAAACCAATTTTTAATAAATAGAGAATTATCTACAGTCCAAAAGTTTGCATCTGATGTTAAAAGCAGACAGTTTCACAAAGGATACAATATGCTTAGGCATACAAAAGAAATGGAATATACACAATGCTTCTGGAAGAAGTGTTATGTACCATATATACTCGCGTATAATCACATACCAACTGCAAACTGCATAGACCCAGATATGAAATAGCATAATGCACTGGCAGATCTGAGTTTATGCAGTTTGTAAGGACTAATCAGTAGAACAAACAACATAGACCCTGATGTGCCAGCGCATTATGTGATGGCAGATCAGGGTCTATGTTGTTTGCATTTGGACCCGGATTATACATGAGTACATATGGTATTTCTTCAGACGGACTTCTCAGTGCACTCAGCAGGAGTATGACTATGATAGCCTACATAGAAAACAGATCATCTGATGCTAATCATGTTTACATTTATCTCAATCCCTAGTCTAAACTCCATTTGTAGATCTAGAACAAATGGATTAACAGACAAGAGGAGATTAACAATTAATCCACCTGGCAGCTAAGCAGCATCAGCATTATCATCACTACCATATATACTAGCATGTAATCAGCATTCAAAATTCCTGCCTGCCTGATGGTCCAAAACCCAGCAATTTTCAGACTAGACGAGTAATTTTTCAATGATTTTGCTACCTGTTTCAAAGTTACTGGCCTGAAGTTCATCAGGTTCAGAAAGTTATAAGAATGGAACACTGTCTATTGACATCACTCTTTTAAGTCCTTACACTAGAACCTGGCTTAGCAGACACTCACTCCAAAATGAAAGTTAGACCAGGTGATAGCTGAATACCTACTAAGTTATTGATGGTTGGTTATAAAAAAGATGAAGAACACCCCCAGGCCAAGGAGTAAAACCAAATTTTAAGTTTATAAATACATATAAAGTGATGTGATTCACTTCACCTGAAAAAGAAAGTAGAACACTTTCAGCTGGATATATACGATTTCAGGATACAAAAACTGAATTTAATTTAAAAACACTAACTTAAACATCTAGCCACATGCAAATCACTTAGTCTATTGTTTATCCTAGTTCATTTCCTGCTAGGTTTTCTCAAGATTTAATCTCTGCAAAGCTTTCTGAAAGTTCATTTTCCCATTTTTCTACTTATAATGCAAACAAACAAAAAATTATTTGTAAAGAAAAAGTTCTGGATTTTTAAATCAAGAGAATATAATAGCCAGATTAGACAAATGAATTTTGATTGGTTTCAAATTCTTGCATACTGCCAGTACAAAGAATTTCTTCTTAATTTTAACCATTGAATGTGCTAAAACACCTCCTCACCATTTTCCACTGATAAAAACAGTCTGCACTTTAAATTCAACTTGATGTAATTTTGTTGCAAATATAAATTTCACATGCTGCATGTATTCCCACCAGAATGTGCACTACAACTATAAATTTAAATAGTTCTCATTTTAACCATTTATACTCACTTATAAGTCAGGTCCAACTGCAAACAACATGGTCCCTGATCTGCCATTGCATTATGTGCTGGCAGATCCGGGTGTATGGTGTTTGTTCTCCTGATTACTCCTAACAAACTGCATAGACCCAGATTTGCCAGCACATTTTGCGACTGCAGATCTGAGTCTGTGCAGTTTGCAGCTGCGCTCGTCAGTGAGTAAATGTGGTACATTCCATCCTCTGATGCGATATTTTATACAAATGGTAAATATGGAACACAAATCCTATGAAAACACAATGAATTTTCCACATTTATGCAAGCCATTTAAAATTATTGATGATATAACATATTACTCAATGGAAGTTACAATTAAATATGTATTTATATCAACTACAATGAGTTTATTCATATTATTACACAAAACCACATACATGTTTTGATTCCGAGTTGGTGGAAAGAACGATTTTTATATGGTATAGGATATGTCAAGGATGTCAGGCCATATCAAATTTCTTTCTTTCTTCCAGCTCAAAACAAAACATGAATACAGTTTTGTATTTATTAGGGGTGAAACGATTAATCGATATATCGATGTATCGATACTTTTTCAATATTGATACTCATATCGATACAAGAGGAGAAGAATCGATACAAAACGATACTTACTCTATGCAAGTTACTTTAATCTTCAGCAGTTGTGAATAATTATTAGTCATTTGTCTTTTCATTCTTTAAATTGAGAATTCATCTGAGACAGCCGTAGCAAGTACATACACTCATTTCTGTCAGTAAAAAATAAAAGCAATTGACAACACCCACTCGCCTTCTACAAATTAACACAAGGTGACTAACTCACGTGGTTCGAAATCTGCACCCTTCTCCCACAGGAATTTCATGCTAATCAGTTTATCTCGTCTGCATCTTCAGTCACTGATAACATATATAAACGGAAAGAAGACATTGCAGATTTCTTCCCTATGTATGATTTAAGTACTTTACTGATCATTTAATAAGCACTTTTACGCTAAATTTATCTATTGCATCGCATCTTGACTACTTGGATCGAATTGAAGGCTTCACATCCGGTGTGTCACGCAGTGTTATATGCAATTCTGATTAGTGGTTATTGTTTGTTCAAGTTCAGGGTAAAACAATAACCACTAATCATAACTAACTGTAGTGTGTTCACTGCATGACATACCGGAAATATTGGCATCCAAACACTATCCAAATAGATAAAAAGCAACATAGAAACTTCACACAAAAGTGTCTATTAAGTGATATGTGTAAAGTACTTAAATCGTACATGGGGAATAAGTTTGGAATATCTCCTTTTACGTTGATATATGTAATCAGCGACCAAACCTGCCGATGGGACAAAAAAAAACATCATCATTTTGTTGAAAGGGAGTGGGTGTTGTCAATAATTTCCTTTTTCACTGACAGAAACAAATGTATGTGGCCGCGGCAGTTGATTTGCATCTGCAGAAAGTACAATGTGAAGGATTTGACTTTTAGTCATCTCCGCTTCCACACTCGGATTTGTTCTAGATAAGAATTTCCTTGCACAAGGAAATTGCATTGTTTCTTCTGTTTTGAAGATAACACAGTAATCTCTTTAATATTTAAGTGAAGACATGAAACTGGCAATAAGAACGTTTTAAAAAAGTATTCATTCAATGTAAAACAAAGAGCGTGGTGACCAGAATGAGTCATGCATATGATCGAATGGAGCAGCCTGAAATGGCCTAAAAGGGTGAATACAAATCACTAACAGCTAGTCTGTTTAAAAGTATTTTGTTAAAAAATTTGGTCAAGGATGAGAATGGCATATGAACAGATGATAAGTCTATGTTTGTTTGTAATCTGCATACTTGAAATACACCCAATATGTCAACACAAAAAATGGCACCACCCTACCATTGACAGACATTCTAAAGATGAAAAGACCATTAAGTTGATATGTGTATCGATAATGTATCGTATCATAGGCTATGTATCGAGAATCATATCGATGCGTGGCAGAGGTGTATCGTTTCACCCCTAGTATTTATTACATATACGTTTGTTTTTAATGCTTTTCAAGTATCTTTAGCTATAGTGTGAATGGAAGTCAAAGAAACTGAAATACTGGAATTTAAACAAGTTTGATTTAGTAGATAAAAAAATACTGATGCACAGACGTCAGTTAAAACACCTAAATAGTTCAAGTGTGGGTGTGCAATATGGAGTAAACACCTGTATAGTAAGACTAAATCCTATGTAATAAACTTCAACAAGTGGCGCAAGTGGCAACTGACACAGGCAGGTCTGGGGTATCAAACCCGCAACCTTTTGATCAAAAGTCTGACACTCTACCAACAGAGCTAACACAGCTCTGTTTGCTTTAAATCTCATGTAGTGCAAGCATTGTAAACCAAGATTTTCTGGATAACAATGTGATGGAAGATCTATTTGGGACAATGAATCACAATGTGATGGAAGATCTATCTGGGACAATGGATCACAACATGATGGAAGATCTATCTGGGACAATGGATCACAATGTGATGGAAGATCTATCTGGGACAATGAATCACAACATGATGGATGATCTATCTGGGACAATGGATCACAACATGATGGAAGATCTATCTGGGACAATGGATCACAATGTGATGGAAGATCTATCTGGGGCAATGCTATTCATGGTTGGGAGTATTTATACATGAGCAATTATGGTACACTGTATTGTCTTTATTTTTTGTACACTTTTTATTTAGTACCTTTTCAGGTGTACAAATAATTAAAGGTAACTGATGGTGTATGAAAAGTCAGAGTGCATGAAAAATTGTAGACAACACATACAATAATGTTGTCCATTTATTTTATACTGCTTTATAGCAATACAAAAAGCATCTTCTATGTTGTATATTGTTGTACATCTTCTATGTTGTATATTGTTGTACATCTTCTATGTTGTATATTGTTGTACATCTTCTATGTTGTATATTTTGGGGCAAACTGAAGTCTAAGATGAGGTTTAAAAAACTTTGTAAAAAATAAATAAACAACAATACATGGGGACAAAAAGGACAAAACAAATTTAGTTTCTTTTATGGGTTGCAGGTTCAAATCCTGCCCATGCCTGCACAGATGGCTGCTGCGTTGTGTTTGTGAGGAAGGGACTTTACTATGTATACCATTGCCTCATCACTGAATAGTTTTTCATATGCTGACGTCTCATTAGAACATCAATCAATCAATCTTAACAATTAAATGTAGAAATGTAAATCTATTTTCAAACCAGAATAAAGTTGAGAAGTTATATCATATTTTAGCACTCTGGAAATTAATACTCTATTGCCATTGATTGGTTGAAATTGGTGGAAGACATAGATTTATTGTACTCATTGTTAAACCGTAATAAAAGTCACTTAATCATCCAAATATATTTTGAAAATCACATTTACATATAGTGGCAGTGAATAATTTATGGCTTTTTATTGGTCAAAAGAACTGGAAGACTTCTTTTAAGTGACAAGTAATAATTTACTTTACAAAAAAACAATTACTTGTTCATTCTAAAAACAAAACTTGATGGAATATGGATGCGTATCAATTAAAGTTAGCAGCTAGCAATCCCATTTTCTCAGTACTAAATTTCGATCTGTGGGTAGTTGAATTTGAAAGCAACTGATGGTTTATCTAAATCATACTTAAATTTTCATCCAATAGTCCTTCATTTTACAAAATGTATTTTGGCTGTGCATAAGAAAATGGGTCTTTACTAAGCTTTTCTGTTTGTTGTTCTGATGAGGAGAAAATCTTGTCACAACCTGTTACAAGCTGTAATGATTGCCACCATTTTTTACATTGTCATTTATAATATATTATTATAAATACTATGTATCCTCCTAGCCCGAAAAATAAGAATGCATGCACTTGATAATTGCAATTAAAATTCTTAGATGTTGTATACTATGAAAATTTAGAATCAATATTGCACTTTATGCTGTATCCCTGGGCATACAAGCCTCATTTCCTTATGTACAATATGTGCACAACTGTAAATTATAGCGCAGACCCAGATCTATCACCACATAATGTGCTGGCATATCTACAACTGTCTTGGTGCATCATGTACTGGCATATCTGCAACTGCATTGGTACCTCATGTGATGGCAGATCTTACCTGCAGACCATACAACTTGAAGCAATACATGGTAAATATGGCATGTTGGTACATCTGCACTATATCATAGCTTTCTTAGTTAATCATGCTTACATTTCCTTTCATATCATGGAGGCTTTCATATTTGTCATACTCATCACAGGGGCCTTAATATCTGTCACACTCATCACAGGGGCTTTCATATTTGTCATACTCATCACAGGGGCCTTAATATCTGTCATACTCATAGGAGCCTTCATATTTGTCATAGTCATCATAAGGGCCTTCATACTTGTCATAATCATACCATAGTCAAAATAAACATGCTTCTAAACAACAAGTGTATCATGCAAGCTGAATATCAAGACAATTGGCTGGAAAAATGAGATTAATTAAAACTTAAGTGTTTGGCTGCAATTGTTAATTTCAAACAATAACTTGTATTAACTGACTGTGGTCTATAAAAAGACATACTTTCTGTTTTTACTGTTGACTGATTAAATTTAGAAGGCTACTGATTTATCTTTTTGTTTCAACTGCAACAGCATGGTGAGACATAGATATCACTTTTCTTGTTGCCAAGGAGACAATATGTAGATACATCAATGCATGGGTTTCAGATGAGACACTGCATTTCATGGAACCCTTGCATTATATCAATTCCACTCCTCTAAATCTGCTGGATTAAAAGATCTGGAAGTCTTTAATGGTACATTTTGAAACAACCTAGCATTTGCAAGCTTTTTTTTAGACTGTCAGTGAACTATTATTTTGTGACTTGGGGCCATTCATTGGTTGTTCAAAACATTTAGACCTATGACCTATTTTTCATAGAATGCTTCCTGATTCAATTGATAAATAAATACATCTTCATTTCATACCTATCACATCATATACTTCAAGCACAGGGCAGCATCAGTACATATCTATTGCACATTACAATACAAAAACACAACAGTATTCATTGTACAGTTTTGCCCATTATTTACATTTGTTATTATCAGGTTCAATTGACATTACAGTACATCATTCACACGTCTCATCCTTGTTTTTAAAAATAGTTAGGTGTTATGAAAATGAGATTTTGATAATTTAATATTCCTCAGAGTAAGACATTTCATACGATATCATACAATTCATGTCTGTGGCATTGCATTAAAGCATCCATGATTGTTCCATTTACATATTATGCCATATTGTACACAATGGCAAGAGACAGAACAATCCACAAATGAGGTGGTGGCAAACAAATAAATGTCACTGGACCCTCTATAAATGTTGCATCTGGTTTTGCAAAAGAATTAAAATATATCAATAAACTAATGCTTTGAAATAATGTTTTATATGCTTTTCTATCTCCATTTTCTTAATGCATTATTCATATTTCAAACTATACAGTGAATGTGTAAAAATAATTTCTATTTAAACAAATATACAGAGATTCTTGATCATCTAAAATTTCATCAGCTTTTTAGACGATTGATACATATTATACTGGCTGGGACAAGCTGACAAATATTGATAAAAACAAGAAATTCCACGGAATTTTATCGCACCTGCTTCTCTATCTCATAAAGATACAAGTATTTTTTTTGCTTACAGATGACCTTGACCTTGTCTGGAGGTTAAAGGGTAGGAACTCGTGCATGAATATGAAAGGGCAATGCTTACTGATTCTACAGACCAAGTATGACAGCCATCCCTTCCAATGTTCATTCTTATACCCATACAAAAAAGACCTTGCCTGAGTAAAAAGGAAGGATGGACACAAAAGGGCAGAGTTTCCTGATTATACAGTCAATGTATGACAGCTAGGAGGTGGTTTGGGACTCATGACGATACAGAAAACTTTGAAAACTTACCCAAGATTTTAAAATGACTATGACCTTTCCTAAGGATCACAGGTAGAGGGTTGGGGTGCATGTATATAAAGGGCAGAGCTTTCAAATTTTACAGTCCAGAATGATGGCTATCCCTCCTTGGATTTGGGTATTATGACCATACAGAAAAACTTTTACCATAAAGTTAACCAAGATTTTCAAATGGCCTTGACATTGCCAGAAGAAAAAGGAAGGGCTGGGGTGCAATAATGCATCGATTTTGAAAGTCAGAGTTTCTTGATTCTACAGTTCAAATATGACAGTAATCCCTCCCAGGGTTTGTGACCTATGTCCATACAGAAAAAAAACAACAACCTGTCCACAGTTTTCAAATGACACTGACCTTGCCTGATGGTCACAGGATGGGTATGGGTGCATTGATAGGAAAGACAGAGCATCCTGATTATATAATCCAAATATGACAGCTATTTCTCCCAGGGTTTCGGACTTATAACCATACAGAGAAACTTTAACCAAAACCTTTACCAATGTTGATGTCGCTGCCATCGCCGCTGGTGGAATGAGTGATACCTAGGTCTCACTTGTGCTGAAGCAGGTGAGACAAACATCTGTATCATACATGTATATAACTTACAGCTCCACAGAAACAATTAAGTATTTACATAACAAAAATAGAACATGCATTGTTATAATAAAAACTGTACATGAAAAGATGCCCTCATAGATTCTGTGTAAAGTATGCTATGTCTGCATAAATACATGTATATTTTAATTAAATCCACCCTGTAAGACAGAAGTTTTTATGTGAACTTAGTTAAGAAGCTTTCTGAGGATGTATCACCAGAAGAAGAAAAAAACCTTGTACTTTTTAAAAATAATGCAGTTGATATAACAAAGTTCATCCTAGAGTACAAGAATTTTTATATTTACCTTTATGTTTTCATCTTGTTGGAGTACATGTTTACATTATAATATTTTGAAGTTTTTAGCAATTTTTACCTTAATATCTTTAGAACTGTAGTTTTAATTGGCACTATATGCTGATGTGATGTTAAACCCTATATATACTGAGATACATACACACATACACACATACATACATACATACATACATACATACATACATACATACATACATACATACATACATGCCTGCATACATACATACATACATAAATACATTCATACATACACAGATACACACACATGCATGCATGCATGCATACATACATACATACATACATACATACATACATACATACATACATACATACATACATACATACATACATACATACATACATACATACATATAATTGAAATTAAAGCATTGTCTGAAATGTATCAAATGTCTCAAAGACAGCTCCTGCATTATTTTAGTTCTTAAAAATATGTATTAGCTGTAAAATTCAGTGACCTGATTTTGCCTTAGCTATGGTACCTATTCAGTGGATCAAATTCATAGTGACCTTATTTTGTCTTAGCTACAGTAACTATTCAGTGGATCATCTGAAAACTCTGTATTTAATGCCCTAAGCTTTTATATATTAAATGAGACCTAAGGCTATAAAACCCCAACATGGACTGGATTTAAACACTCAGTATGGTGTCACATAAACATATTATATCTTTATTTTCTATGTTAAACTCATCCACATACACAAGTACATTGTTATCTGCTTTATTCATTTTTGCAGAATGAACTGAGGAGGTTACAAATGTGCTTTTGTCCAAAGAGATATGTTACAGAGACCACCCACCAGTCACATTACACAAATGTGATGACCCAGAAAGCAATTAACTGTGACATGGATGCAACATTATCCTAATGAATATACTCGCTTATAAGTCAGCTCCAACTGCAAACAACATAGACCCTGATCTGCCATCGCATAATGTGCCAACAGATCAGGGTCTATGTTGTTTGTTCTACTGATTACTCCTAATAAACTGCTGGCACATTATGAGATGCCAGATCTGGGTCTATGTAGTTTGCAGTTGAACCTGAGTTTTAAGTGAGTATATATGGTACTTGTAGTGTACTGTGTAACAGAATTACATGGAGCAAGAGATTCCTTTTTGTCAAAACCACTTTTTATTTAGAAAGACAAGATATACATAAAAGGAAGTAAAGCTTAATCCAAGGTGACAATGGATGGACAAACATATGTACGGACAAGCACACAAATGCAACGGTGATCACTAATGTCGAGCTTTCACCAAGGAAGGCTTGACAAATATTGAGACCATCAGCATCAACTGTGAAGTAATCCCTGAGTGATACGTTTTGTTTCAGAATGACAATAATAAACATTTTATTTTATGAGGGTATCTCAGTTAGTATAATATACTATTCTCCCCTGAGGCCCTCTGGATAAATTAAGTATAAAAGCACAAAATGTATATGATATGCATTACCAGAGCAAATTGGAGAGCATGTATTTCAATATTTAAAATGACAACTGCCCTTCAAGATAATGGTTATGCAATTTTGTTTTAACACTTTAAGATTTGTTCTGATCTAATGGTTATGGGGAGTTCATTCCATAAAATAGCACCAGAGTAAGCAAATGATTTTTTTAAAAAGTATTTGTTTTTGGAATGGTATTCTGCACTGATCATTTGTAATTTATCTCAATTTAGGTCCTTGGTACTGTTCTTCTGGCTTAAAATGAAACATGCAATGAAAATATTGAGGGCAATGTTCACTCTTAACTTTGAACAATAATAATGACTTGTGGTAGGCTAATCTGTATTTAAATTTCAGCCATTTCAACTCCAAGAATAGAATTTTGGAAGGTGTATCAAACGGTAAATCTAAGATAATTCTTGATGCCCTTTTTTGAAGTTTGTGGATTGTTTCAATATTGCTATCAGTTGTATTTCCCCAAATTGTACAGCAGGAGTCCAAAAGAGGAAGAATGAATGCACTGTAGAATAATTTCTGATAGTTGAGTGGTAGATAACTTTATCCTCTATAAAAGATAAGCTTACAATGGAGTAAAAATGTTTCACTTGCTTGCACCAGTCTAGATTCTTATCGACATGAACTCCCAAAGTTTTTCTGTGTCAACATTTTCAATTAGACTATTTTCAAAATACAGCTCAAGATTTTGATTTCTGTTCACTGATAATCTTTGTCTAGTTCCAAGCAACATTACCTTGGTTTTTAGGGGATTGAAAAACATGTTATTCAGTGAGCACCAATATTCAACTTGATATAAATCTTCACCAAATTCTTTCTTTAACGTTTTAACATTAGAATCAGACTTATGCAAAGCAGTATCAGCAGCTTATAGATCAGTTTTTGAATGTTGTACATACAGCGGCAAGTCATTTATAGACAATATGAATAATAAAGGCCCTAAAATAGATCTCTGTGGAACTCCTTTGTTGATGGACATCAGCTCTGATTTAATGTTACCAATAACAACTTGGCCTCTGTCAGATAGGTATGATTTGAACCATGAGAGTGATAAGTGAGAACATTTGTACTTTTTAAGTTTCCATGCAAGTATATTACGGTCAACTAAGTCACAAGCCTTCTTAAAATCAAGATATATAGTTCCATCCAATTCTCCATTGTCCATAGCAAGCAACCAGTCATCAATGAGTTTTGTTAATGCAGACTGACAGGATTGGTTCTGTCTAAATCCTGCTTGGAATGGGTGAATATGGGTGTAGGACAAAATCCCCTCAGGACAAAATCCCCCCAGCAAAATGAAAGATAGGACATAATCCGATCCCACCGTCTAAGTTTAGCCCTTTGTAAACTTTTTAAACCATCACAAATATACATCTATACTGGTAACTTGTTTTTAGTATGTTATCATTACAGAATCGGGTTAAAAGATCTGATACTGGCCTATTTTGAAATTGGAGAAAAAAAAGAATAAATGTGACATATCATCAATATACCTCATATTTTATTTAATTATGGAATTTTATGTATATCCAATAAAATTATGGCTTAGCTTTTAAGTACTTCACAAAATATAACAATAATGGTCAAATACAGTAAACTCAGTACTTATTCCATCTTTATTAATGCTAGTAATGCTCTATTTCCAACGGATGCAGTGCCCCACAGTTCTCAGGGTTTCATCAATGGTCTTCAGGTCCACGAACACGAATATATGTGGCTTCATCTAACATGCACAATATACGTCTTTTATCCACTCAAGGGAAACAGACACAAAACTACCAAGGTCCGAAGCCGACAAACAAAGATGTATATTTGTGACGGTTTACAAGTTTAAAAAGGGTTGAACTTAGACTAGGGGATGGGATTATGTCCTATATTTCATTTGCTGGGGGAATTTTATTCTAGGGGGATTTTTTCCTGGGGTCCTGGGGCGATTTTGTCTGTACCCTGAATAAGAAAGCTAAGCAAAAGTTTAAAATAGCTTTAGACAATGGTCCTTTCTTTAAACATTCTACTACATAAAAACTCCATGCCATAAGTCTTCTGTGTGCAAACAAAACCTTTTCAAGGTACATTTATTATTGTCCCTCACAATAAGCTTATAAATTGGTTCATGGTACATGTTAAGAAAGCCCCTTTTTCCTTACTAATTCTGCCAGCTGTAACTGCGACCCCAAGGAGGATGCTTTGCTGCCCACACACATTTGAAACTGTGCTGGATCAAGTTTTACATCACAGTTTATGGGGTGGAATGCATGGACCATGCCCAGATCCACTGAGCGGAAAATTGTCAAGTTACTGGCAACAATTTTCCCAAATAGATCCACGTCTTCTTTTCCCCAGCCCTGGATGCTGATATCGAATCCTCCGACAGCCTCCATGTCACTCTGATACATGGCTGCGATGCCATACCCAAATTGTCGCCAATAGCCCATCTTGGCTGATTTGTCATTAATGTAAATGTCACATTGGTTCATTGGTGTATCAGAGCATATAATACTGGGGTCGTATTGACTGAACACTACAGGAAAATATACTTGTGCACCTCGAATGGTGTTCAAACGAATGCGAGACAAGGAATCCGTGTTAAACAAGATGTCTACATCTATAAAAAAGAGAAGATCACTGGCTGAACACTGCTTTGCTCCGAGATCAAGAGCACCAGCTCTGGCAAAAGGTCCTTTTGCTTCTATGACTTCAATAGTTCTGCCGCCGTATTTTTTCTGATATTGTCCAACTACTTTGATAATCTCATCCACAACTTCTTTGGGACTATTTTCAGTGAAAAGAACTACATGAAGAACTGAAGGATCATGGGGACTGAGACAGACATCCTCAAAATTTTTCATGAATCGTTTGAATTCTATTATTTTCCCTGCTAAAGGCAGAATGAAATGAATGATTTCTGTAAGTTTTTTATCTAAGATATTGTGATTACCTATAAAATATCGAAATATACTTGGGGAATGATGTACATCTTTGGAATTTGTCACTGAGGTAAATGGACTTTCTATGACTTCAATTTCAGTGAAAGGTTGCCGAAGATAAGAATGTCTCCTAACTGGTACAGTCATTCTTTTACCTTTGTGTTTTCTGTATGTTAATAAAACATCAAGGACATAGTCAGCTCCATAAGGAGAGATTGTTCTTGTGTATCCATACAAGATCTCTTTAAAGTCGATAGTCCTACCTTTCTGACGAGCATTTTTGTTGAATGAAGAAACTGTTTGTTCAACAGTCTCATCAAGAGCTTGTTTCAAAGACGTATCAATACTTTTACGTGGATTAACCTTTAAATGTGATGAGATTGACCTCGAGAAATATTCCCATACTGGTAAATCTTCATCAAATGTGGGAACATAGTTTAACAAAGATGGATGAACACCGTAATAATTCTTCTTCTTTGTGAAAGGGCTCTGTTCATTAAGAACTTGGTTCATGTCATCTATTTCCCGCTGCAGATAGGTAATTTTCTGCCGTAGGTCCATTATGTGTGTGGATTGTATATAATTATACACCCGATATTGATGGGTTGGAGTTTTGACTGGGTGCAATGTGATTGCCTTCAGGACTTCTTTATCTTTCAGCGCTGTCTCAAATGAACCCCGATAGTCTTTAAAGTTCTGGAAAAACAGGTGCTGCATCTGAAATTATATAAAAACAGGCTAAAATAAATATAACCTAAGATACTCCGCAAATCTCTTCAATTTGCAAACTTCATTTGTCATTCAAAATAAAGACGCTTCTAGCTTGGGTAATTTTTTCCCTACAGCATCATGCCAAGAATGGACTTTGAGATGTAAAGAAACTACTGGTAATTGTAGCCTTTTCTTAAAACCTACATGTAGATTCATCAGACACAATCCTTGCATACAAATAGTGATGTTGCCTTCTGACCTGAGCTGTATTTATCAAGTTTGTGCACCAGCAAACAGATCAAAGTTCAATGAAACCTGATGAATCAAGTTTTTATACTTTGGAAATAATCCCAGGAAATATGAAACAATCTGCATTTTCAGCAAGTACTGTAGATACAATGTTCTTGATCATCAACTCCTCCCCTGTCCCCTTTTCCTACCATCCTGTTTTTACAATATCCATTCCTCAGCTCTTGTCAAGAAAATGGATCAAAATTCACCAAAGGTTTGAATTCTCCTCCTTTGCGGTCTCAGGGATGTAGAATTGGCCCAATGAACCCTCCTGCATTTTAAAAGAGGTGACTAATAGAGGCAACATTTTGATCTAGCACACATCCCATGATGATGTTTACACTGATAAGGTTTTGGACTTTTTAAAAAAAGTGTGGTTTATATAAAATATCTGACATTGTATTTTAAGGATTTTACCATTTTTTGCCTAAGCTTTGTATGCCTTTTTGGGGTGCCTACACTTTCTTGGTACTATATAGCCAGGATTGTGCTGATGTGCCATTAAATCCCATACATACATACATACATACATACATACATACATACATACATACATCTCACAGTATATCCAACGGTGTAGGAAGATTTGCATGATATTGGAGTGTTGTAATGTGCACAAGTAATTATGAACAAGTGCATGGCAGCATCAGACACAGAAGAACCTGTCTTGAAAGACCACCCCTTCTACCTAAAAATCATGGTCTCTCAAGACAGGTAGTCTCTCATGACAGATCAGTCACTATATAATCTATAAATCTGTGCATCAAGAAAAATCTGGTCTCACAAGACAGGTAGGCTTTCATAGCATTTGTCTTTCAAGACCGGTTTACTGTAATACCCAAGGGACAGTGAGCAAGAATATTATAATAATAGTGTTAATCTGTGTATTGCATAACATTATTGCAGTTCTAACCTCATAATGCTAATTGTGTGTGAATAACAACAGAGATATGTATAAAGAATGCTGGTGACAATTTTTTATATACATGAAAAGGAGGATGTCACAAAATTATTTTTTAAAAAGCATTTGATTTGAGTTTCATTAGACATATGTGAAAAAGTACCAAATTTGAAAGAGCAGAAGTATTATGGTGAAAACAATGAACTGTAAACAGTAATACAATTTCAAAGTATCCAGACATCAGCTGGTGAATTTTTTGTTGTCAATCATACTACTCTGGACTTGTATTGTCTATTTTAGAGAAAAATTATAACTGACTGAGGGTTCTGTGACAATACAAGACAGTACCTTCAATTTCTGTTTTTGATGCTACCTGATTAAATTCTGAAGAATGAGAATTTCTTTTCCATATATTATCAATTCTACTACCAAAATCTATAAGAAAGTAGAATAAGTGTCCCCATCCATTTCCTGGGCATGATATACTGAAGCAAATATGTTAAAAATGGTGTTAACACCCACGCCCCAATTCTTCAATAGGAAGAACACTTTAAGTGTAGTATGCACTTTGTCAGTGGAATGTTGTTTTTTTTTAAGTTGTAAATACCATGAAGTCAATATTAACTATAGTTTTCTGAGAAATTTACATTAGGCCAAAAAAAAAAAATGGTTTCCGGTCGGCCGACTGTCCCTTTTTCTCATTGCCAACCCTAGCATACACACACACACCCCTCCCCCATGGTAAAAAAAAAAAAAAAAAAATCACTTTGCTGAATATATTGATTTGTACATCTAATTGAGCCAGTTTTGCCCAGTACTTTGAAGTGCTTGAAATATTATTTGATTTATATATAATGTTTAAAAAAAAAAATACCTGCCTACCCTAATTTTAAAACCAGTGCAATAGGAAACACACTTATCTGTTTTGTGGCCTTATTAAAAAATATATACAATTATTAAAAATCCCATATAAACCTACAACATAGTAGTGGTTATACTGTCTTGCATTCATGAAATCAGACCTTAAGATAAATGCCCTGTATACAAAATCACCCAGATTTCTGATAACATGACACTGCTGACAATGTAATAATTCAATGAGTTTATACAAATATGATAGTGCCAAATTTAATTATTTCAGGTGGTATTGTAGTTATCTATTTCTTAGATGAGAAGTTACATATGTATATATTTCTCTGAATTCTCTTGATAAATGTAATTATTGTTTTTCTATAATAGATGGGTTAATCTATATTTACTGTTAATTATAGTGATGTGATTCCAGTTAAATAAGGTGTTATATGTAGCCACTCTAGCCCAGTAGGGGGGAGATTACATTCAAATGTCAGGCAGTTGAAACAAAGGAACCCATTATTGGTGGGGTAGCTGTGTTTGTAAACTTCCAATAAATCAATGATAGCAAGTGTCCCTTTATAGCTAAACATTTAGTTTTGTGACCATTTGTTGTGAAATTTGCATGTTGTAAGAGTGTAGAATAGACCAGATGCACTCTTTTGCATGTTGTAAGAGTGTAGAATAGGGCAGATGCACTCTCTTACATGTTGTAAGAGGCGACTAATGGAGGCAAGAACCATGGTGGATCAGTGGTAAGTGTTTCAGACATTCAACCAAAAGGGTGCAGGTTCGAATCCTACGATTGGATCAGCCTTTGTTGGCTAATGTGGTGTGTCCTTGGGCAAGGCTCTTTACTCAAACTGACTCAGCACTAAATAACCTACTTGTGTTGTTGTGGTGTAAAACACCAAACACCAAGCACATCAATTCTGTTCCGAAAGATCAACATATTATCAAATGATAGTGGTTGATCTGAAGTGCATTCTTTGATACATATAATTGATTAATTTTTTTCCTTTTTGGTGGGAGGGGTTATCAATTTTCAACAATGAACCATCTAAGAAAACATACAGGACACCTTGTACTATCCACAAAATGAAGTACCCATGAAAATGTCATTTTCTGTAAAACCACAAATATTGATTCCCACGAAAATATATGAAATCAAAGTAATCTACAACAAGCCTACTAGGTGCTGGAAAAAAAATGATTGAAAGACAAAAGTGCTACTGTTGTGCTACTGTTGTAACTTAAGTTGTGATTGGATGAAATGTAATTGCCTTCAGGTCATTCTGTAATTTGATCCCTTCTGGCAAAAGGTAGGACACCAAATAAAGAGACAAATAAACATGTGAAGAAAGTGAACCAGACTACCTATTAAAAAAAAACTATTACATTTCTTTAAATGGGCAGACAGAACGTTGATCTAATTTCCCAATACACTGAGTTACAATTATCTAAACCAATTCAGCCGACTTTCTATACCCAACAAAAACAGTGGGAGAAGATTTTTCAATTTAGTTGCAAATTAAAAGGTGAGAACAGCAGAATTGATATTGTACAGTCCTAGGTTAAGAAAAGATTGGTTCTGCTTAGAAAGTGACTGCGTGAAAAGATTGATTATGGGGCCATGTAAAGGGTGCAAGGAAAAAGTTAAAGTAAACACACCAGGTAATTATGGTCCTGATATGGGACACTGAATTAATCTGACTGTATAATCATGCAATTGGACTCCTTCAGTGCCAAAACCCATGTAACTGGTAAATGCCAGATATTCAACAGTTTGTAATTTATATATACACTGTATATGATTGGCAGGTGAAAGGACATTTGTGTCAAGGAAAAAAATAGATATAATTCCTGATTAGCATTTTTTTCTGTATGAGTTAGTAATTTACCTTTAGCCACAACTGCATTAATTAGGTCAACCTGTAGATGATAATGATGATGGAAGAAAATGATAGCTTACTGGTTTATTGTTTGAAATTCACTATTATGAGATTTCCTTCCTTTATAAAAAGAAAATTGTACTTTTCTTAATATCACAATAGTGTTAAATAAAAAAATGTTAATTTCTGTCCATTTGAAGAAAAAAAATGTTCAAAATTTTTCAGATAAAACAACAGTTATGTTGGCCTAAAATAAAGTGGACTGCAGACACAAAATGAGAAACCTCTACAGTGTTAGCAGGAACCATCTATTCTAAAGCCAGAGTACCATTGGGTGCTGTTGTTAGGCCAGATGAGATTTTTCCAAACTCAATAGGAATGAGATCATTCTATGAAACAAAAATGTGACAAGAATGGTAATGAAAATTGTAGAATGTATGTTTTTTTTATATCGGGAATAAATCCTTTTCACAAAAAGTAAGTGGTTACTGTTGTAGAATCCTAAAACACATTTTTGGTACAGCTGTTCCTCGTAAAAAGGTGACCCTATAAGTAGGGTGACCATTTCTAGTACAGTTATGCCCCTCTTATGGAGCCATTCCTTCTGGAATGAAAAGGTGACCCTATAAGCAGAGTGACCATTTCTAATGCAGTTATCCCTCTCTTATGGGGATACCCCTTCTGGGATAAATAGATGACCCTATACATGGAGTGACCATTTCTAGTACAGTTATCTCTAACTTATGGGGCCATTCATTATGGGATAAAAAGGTGACCCTATAAGTGGGTTTACCATTCCTAGTACAGTTATTCTCCTCTTATATGTCCATTGCTTATGGGATAAAAAGGTGACCCTATAAGTGGTTTTACCATTCCTAGTACAGTTATTCTCCTCTTATATGTCCATTGCTTCTGGGATAAAAAGGTGACCCTATAAGTGGGTTTACCATTCCAAGTACCATTATCCCTCACTCTTATGGGACCATTTCTTCTGGGATAAAAAGGTGACCCTATAAGTGGGGTGAAAATTTCTACTACAGTTATGCTCCTCTTATGTGGCTATTCCTTCTGGGATAAAAAGGTGACCCTATAAGTAGGGTTAACATTTCAAGTACATGTACAGTTTTCCCCTTCTTAAGGGGAAATCCCTTCTGGGACAAAAAGGTGACCCTATAAATAGGGGAACCATTTATATAGAATAGTTGTATCACTCTTATCGGGCTATCCCTTCTGGGATAAAAAGGTGACCCTGCAAGTGGGGTGTCCATTTCAAGTATCGTTAGCACCCTCTAATGGAGCCAATCATTATGGGATAAAAAGGTAGCCCTATAAGTGGGGTGGGTACTGAAGAGGGGACTACCGGTAAATGGGAATGTTGCCCTACTTTCATGCTGGCTGTATGAATTAGCCTCCTATCAGACAGGTGGCCTCCTTTGAAAGAGCGGAAGCTTAAAAGGAGACCTCTGTATAAAAAAAAGTGTATCCATCTTCCCATGTTTTGACAATATTGTAGTGAGTCAAATCTGTCATACTTAAAACTCCAACTGTCCATTAATATCAATTTTCATGCCTCTTTCAAAGTAATATTCTCCTCAGCCTTTGACTTTCTATCAGGTCAATAAAATGAGATATTAACTGTATAAAAAGACAAGGTCAAAGATCTCAAAGATACATAACCAAACTATCATACAAACTCCGAATCCATGTGTTCATAGTACATATATACTCACTTATAAGTTGAATCCAAATGTAAACAAAATAGACCCTGATTTACTGTCATATAATGCACTGGCAGATTAGGATATATAATGTCTGTTCTACTGATTACTCCTAACAAACTGCATAGACCCAGATCTGCTGACACATTATGTGATGGCAGATCTGGGTCTGTGTTTATTCTACTGATTACTCCTAATAAACTGCATAGACCCAGATCTGCTGAAACATTATGTGATGGTAGATCTGGGTCTGTGTGTTTATTCTACTGAGTACTCCTAATAAACTGCATAGACCCAGATCTGCTGACACATTATGTGATGGTAGATCTGGGTCTGTCCAGTTTGCAGTTTGACTTAACTTATAAGCGAGTACAAATGGTAGGTTACTTTGCTGATGAAAATTTTGGAACAGCATACAATTTTATCATGAAGTCAGATTTGCATACAGTATGTCAATTTTATGCATCATGATTTAATATTAACTTTAGTGCTGATCAGATGAAAGGTTTCACCTTTTTTCCCTGTTATTCTTTACAAATAAAAAGGTTTGAAAATTTGAGGTGAGTACACTGTACATATTTTAAGTTGAGACGTTTCACAAAAACATGGACTGGTGATCTTAGCACCATACACAACAGATAAAAAAAACAAAATGGCTTTAATGTCACTAATTTAATCAGATAGACTGGTACCAAATAGTTAATTCTTCACAAGAATTCACACAAAAAACTGAGCTTTGTTGCCCAGCCCATGGAAGATTTGTTTTCTATATCTTGCCAGTCTGTATATGTGCACAATTTATTTTAAATCTTTCAACTGACACTGCCTCTTGCTGCTATTTATTTTCACATTATCTTGGGTCAATCAAGGAAATAATGACATCATGTGATACCGAAATCAATGCAAAATATATGAATATATCTTTGAGTCACAAGCTTGCATTGTTTTCTATCCACAGATGCATTCTGTATGACACAACAGTTTTAGTCAAATAGTGGACTTTAAAACCTGGCAATTTTTCATTATTCTCTTTCACCAACATTGTCGAATCCACATTATTTTTATAATGAATTGTATTCTTGATTTATTGCATTTTTGTGTTCACTGTAATTACTACTATATAACGTGCCACAACTTTAAACAGCATAGACATAGATCTGTCAGTGTATAATGTGTCCACAGATGTGACTGTTTTCAATGAAACATTGTAGACCCTGATCTATCAGCATGTGTCTGCAGATGTGACTGTTTTCAATGAAATGTTGCAGACCCTGATCCATCAGACTGTGCCTGCAGATCTGAGAGTTTTCAATGAAACATTTCAGACCATTATCTCTGGATATAATGTGTCTGCAGATGCGACTCTTTTTAATGAAACATTGCAGATCCTGATCTATCAGCATGTGTCTTCAGATATGATCATTTTCAATGAAACAGTGTAAACCATGATCTGTCAGTATAATGTGTCTGCAGATGCAACTGTTTTCAATGAAAGTGTAAACCCTGATCTGTACTTATGTCTGCAGATGCAACATAATGAAACAGTGTAAACTCTGATCTGTCAGTATGTGTCTGCAGATGTGACTGTTTTCAATGAAACAGTCTAACCCCGATCTGTCAGTACGTGTCTGCAGATGTGACTGTTTTCAATGAAACACTGCAGACCCTGATCTGTCAGTATGTGTCTTCAGATGTGATTGATTTCAATGAAACAGTGTAAAACCTGATCTATCAGTATAATTGTCTATAGATGTAACTGTTTTCAATCACTATAGACCCTGATCTGTTAATATGTGTCTGCATATGTAACTGTTTTCAGTCAAACACTGTAGACCCTGATCTGTTGGCAGAATGTGTCCATAGATGTGACTGTTTTCAATCAAACATTGCACACCCTGATCTGTCAGCATGTATCTGCAGATGTGGCTGTTTTCAATCAAACATTGCACACCCTGATCTGTCAGCATGTATCTGCAGATGTGGCTGTTTTCAATCAAACATTGCACACCCTGATCTGTCAGCATGTATCTGCAGATGTGGCTGTTTTCAATCAAACATTGCACACCCTGATCTGTCAGCATGTATCTGCAGATGTGGCTGTTTTCAATCAAACAACTGGAGACCATTATCTATTGGCATATGGTATCTGCAGATGTGACTGTTTTCAATAAGATCCTGATCTGTCAGCAAACTGTGTCCACAGATGTGATTGTTTTCAATACAAAAAGTGTAGACCCTGATCTGTCAGCATGTGTCTGCAGATGTGACTGTTTTCAATCAAACACTGTTGACCCTGATCTGTCAGCAGAATGTGTCCATAGATGTGACTATTTTCAATAAAAAAACTTGTAGACCCCAATCTGTTACCATAACATGTCCTCATGTCTGTTTTCAATCCAACACTGTAGAAGACCCTGATCCATCTACATAATGTGTACATAAAGATGACTGCTTTTAATCAAACACGGTAGACCCAGATCTCTTGGCACATTATGGCAGATCTGGGTTAATACTGTTCTAAATTGGCTGTGTATATAAGGTATTAAATAGTGACTACTAGCATTCAGTATGGCTTTCTATGCCCTAAAATCAATTTTCATTCATGTTCATCTTGCAAAATTTATAGTTTTATTGATGTAACATCTTCCTGGACAAGTCAATAAACTTAATCTATGAAATACGTTGAAAAAGAGGCACACAAAAAAAAAAAACAATTAATTTCATGCATGGATATAAATTTTCATGGTTTAGCAATGAAAAAAGTAGTATTTTCATCAGTACTTACATATTTCAAATGAGCAAATGGACTTTTTTGTATCTTCACAGAGGGATCATTGTTCTTTGGGCTTTCAGATTTATCTTGTGTTGCAACAATGAAATCCACAAAAAGTGGCAACCAATGAAGAAAAGAAAATGTACAGCACTAGATCAAATACGGAAAGAGCTTAGGCAGTAGAGAGGAAATAATATTTTGCAGCACATTCATTCAGATGAACTTTCAAGGTTATTTCAAAATGGTATGCCAGCTGGAAATTTATTTTACAGTATTGGAGAGCTCTCTTAATTAAATTTGTATAAACCTTCAAGAAAATAACTTTCTATTTCCTCTGCAATAGATAACACCAATAGGACAAGAAAATGATAAATCAGGATTGCAGTAATTATTCAGCTGGTAAAATCCTTTTTCCTCATGTTTCCATTAGGACTTGTAATTAAACTCTATTCACTTTATGCTCAGTGCACTCTGGGATTCATACATATAAAATCACCTCTAGCAACTTCTTCAGTTACACAGATAAATCAATATCCCTCATACAGACTGTTTAACATACCAGTACACCTTTTCACATTAATTTATCAGTGGCAATATTGGTTAATGACTGACAGCTTCTACTACTGATTAAAATAAATTCTTTGAATCACAAGAAAATATTATAAAACATAACTGACAGTAAAATCAGAAGAAAATAAATTTCTACCAGTGTTGATATTAGTAATCTGTCTGCTGAATGTGCCTCAGTATGTGCTGTTAAAATTGGCGAATCATGGAAGAATTACATAAGACCAACCACAGGGATAAATTTTTATATATTTGGCCTTAGCAGAATGGATCCTAACCCCTGAATGATTACCAAAATCATCTGAAGAATATACAATTAAATCTTGACAGAAACTTTTTGTTAAAATTAGAGATTGATAATATTATGCAGCACTGCTCAGCAATTGAAAATCAAAGTATTTAGAATACTGATAAACTGGTGGGTTCAAGTTGTACTAATTTACATAAGATCAGATGGAAGAACATAACTCCAGATATATTGCTATTCATGATCCTTTTTACTCTAGTAAAACATATTACTCTAAATAATCTGTATACTATTTTCTAAAGTTTCTTTTCTTTATATATCACAAGATAACGATATTAACATTTGAAACAATATTTGAGGAATTTATTAATTTACTGTGGTAATTTCCTTTAAAACGCATTTTCTACTTTTGTTTTAAATACAACCTACCATCAGTGGAACAATATCAAAGGGAGATAACCACTATCAATTCTAATCATCAACATGTATTTGCACTGCATCCCTTGACCAATAAAACTGAATTGAAAGCCCATTAGACCATCAAATCTGTTACTTTTATTAGTAATACAAACTATACTTGGTAAAATAGAATGGACACTATGCCATAGGCATGGAGGATTTAAATTCCTCCAAGGAAAGAAATTTATTGATACCACATGTCAGCCAACTGCAACCCTAACCTAACTCCCAAGACAATGGATTGTAGTTCTTAAAATAATGGTTCTGTGGAAATAAGTAGTTTGTCTGCAGTTCACTGTACTAAAATCATTCTCATTACATGCAGCTCCATCCTCGTATATATGAGGTACAAGGATTAAACTGATGGTGCATTAGATTGTACAAGGCTCTATTAAACTAATAATAACAACATCAACAACAACAACAATACTACTACTACTACTACTACTAATAATAATAATAACTATAATAATAATATGATGATAATAATAATAATATAAACAATAAAGTATCCTATTTCTTGACCCCATGGCCCAGGGTACTCCAAAAGCACCTGTAGCCAAGTAATTTATCCATTTAAAATCTGCCAGAGCAAGCAGCTATTTTTTGCTGCCTCCTGAACCCAGTTGGGGAAGCACCCCCAAACCCCCCTCCCTGTAACTTTAAAATCTTTACCTGCTACATGTACTTCCAATGTTATGGAATGCCCCAGTCGACAGCAGCAGTAAAGGGAAAATGGGGAGTTTGGGATCACACAAAATTACACATTATAATGAATTGAAGAAAAAGGGTAATTAAAACATAAATGAAGGAATCAAACTGTAACCAAAAGGCACCCTATATTCTGACCCAGGGACTTGGGTAGAAGAAGTAAAATCTATTAGGTCAGTGTGTGATAATGTTATATTCTAACCATGAAGTACACGGTTATGCAAATATTATAAAGTGAAGAAAAAAAAAACATTAACCAAAATGTATCCCCCTTATAACTCCTGACCTCATGCAGGAGACTGTAGTGACTGATCTGGAGTATATAATGATATTATAATTCCAAATATGAAGTAAATCATGTTGTGGGTTACAGAAATATAAGTGATGGAAAAAACTTTTAACAAAATGTGTCCCCAATATGATTTTTGACCCCCATGGCCACATCACAGGACAGAACCCAGAAGCAGGAATGGAACTGAGAGAAGGGAAGTGAGTGATAATGTTATATGCCAAATGTGAAGTGAATCGAGTAGGGGGTTACTAAGCAACAAGTGCTGGAAAAAAACTTAATCATAAATGTTTACCTAAAATGACTGTTCCCAATATAATTCTTGACCCCATGACCCCAATCGGGGGGGGGGGGAGGGGGAGCATGTGATGATGTTATATTCAAAACATGAAGTGAATTTGTAAAGGAGTTTATGGAAAGATAAGTAATTAAAAAAATTTTAACCATAAAATGTCCACATATAATTCTTGACCCCAAGCCCCACTCAGGGGCAGAACCCAGGGGAAAGAAAGGTCCTGACAGAAGGGGGGTATGTGATATTTATTCCAAATATGAAGTAAATTGGAAGGGGTCACAGAGCTACAAGTAGTAGCATTTGTTTTTTACCCAAAGTTGTCCAGATACATACAGATACATACATACATACATACATACATACATATATACATACATACATACATACATACATACATACATACATACATACACACACACAAACAGGCAATCTAAACACTATATCCCCCTATCTAAGGAGCATAATTAATTTTATCAGAAAAAGAGTAGATATACTGTATCCACATTAATAGCATCCAGCGATGTCATTTTCTTTCAACATTTAATGTACTTGATTTAATATAACATATCATATCAATATACTGTATGTGACATATGCTTTGCAAGAAGTGAATAAATTTAAGACATGTGTTAAAAACTAAAATTCAGGTTTATTTTCCATATTATATCTCAGTTTATTACCACAATAACTACCACTTAAGCCATAGATTCATATCAATATGTGAGAAACTACTCAAACTAATTTGCTGCTTGTTCATAACAATTATTTTCTGCAGTTTTATGAATTTTACTGCCACGCAATCCTGTTTACCAGCTGTTTATCACCAGAATTAAACATCATGTGAGGTACTCTACTGATCCTTCTTATTAACCCACAATTCATGCAAGCAGAACTTGAAATAATAATAATAATAATAATACTAATAATATTAAAAATCATCATCATCAAATACTTGAGATGAAAGTCATCACAAATATCCTCATTTTTTATGTTCCCACATATCTATGGAGGGGGCATGATAAAGTGTTACCCATATCTGTCCTGTTCTGTCCAGTCCTGGCCACATGGGGTTATGGCCCCTGTCTGATTTGGAAATCTGCCCTTTAATTGCATAATAATGGCAGGGGCATCTCAGAGGTGTGAACACATTTCTAGTTTATCCCCCCTTCCCAACCCCTTTTACCCCTACCCACTGGCTGTATTCAGGATTTAAAACCTTCATTGCTGTATACTCATCCTCCTGAAACAACAAACCAAATACCATCATCCTCCCTCAATCCATGTAGATGGAGTTCACGTTACAAGGAAGAGTCCATATTACCCATGAGTATGACAATATGACCTTTGACCTCCAACCTCTCATCCCTTGTGTGCTGCATCCAGAATCCAAAACCTTCATTGTCATATACTTATCCTCCCCAAACATCATACTAAATATCATCACCCTCCCTCAATTGGTGTTGATGGAGCTCAAGTAACAAGGAAAGCAGTGATGGATGGATTTTTCTTGCAGAGCAGGCTTTAGCGAAAGTTATAGTTAGATAATAATTCAGACAATAAAAATTATGTTATTAAATATTACTATATACAAGTATTGTAAAAAAACTATAAAAAAGATGATAATTTATTAATATTACAGTTACTAAGGTTTACAGACCACTCAGATTTGTATTCCATATATATGCAATAATGTTCAAATACCTGCAATATTACATAAGCAGTGTGAGACAACAAGGTGTCACACGTGTCATATTACCGTGTGTGTGTGTGTGTGCGTGTGCATGCACACACACCCACACACACTATACTACTGATTACTTCCAACAAACTGCATAGACCCAGATCTGCTGATGCATTATGCGCTGACAGATCTGGGTCTGTGCAGTTTGCAGTTGGGGTCAACTTATAAGTGAATATATATGCTAGTCAATGAGTCTGTAGGCCAGTGGCAGGGCCGTCATAAGGGCAGGTCATAAGGGCGACTGCTCTGGGTGCCAAGCTGGTAGGTGGGGGAGCTCCCTTTTTGAGGAGTTTTCGGTACTTTTCTTGAAGACGATGCTTGCCCAGAGTGCCGTTTCATCCAGCGCAAACTTGTGACGGCCCTGGCCAGTGGTAACTGTAATGGTCTATGTTAGGCAGGAAGCTGGACATTTCAAGTGGAGCAGTAAGTGACCACTGACCAGGACTTTAAAATCCTATGGTCACACCAAGTTAAGAGCCCATGAATTGGTGCATATTATGCAATGTCAGTAAATAAATGTCATGAACCAGAAAGCAGCTTTGTGAGCTATTTCCCCAGTGCACACATGCATGCAAAAAAAAAACTTCTCCATGTGATATTATAATGAAGTGTTGACTATTCCTACATAAGTGTCATAAACTTAAGTGCAACCAAGACATCAAGCTTGGGTCAAAGTATCAACAGTGAATGTGCATGTATGTGTATTGTCCTAACTATAAAATTTCCGTCCCATGATAGCAGTAATACTTAACAAACATTAGGTATGGAGTAGATCACAAGTACATACAGACAAAAAAATCAGAGAGTTTTAATTAACAGAATAGGCCCGATGACAAATGGTCATGAATTTTTAAAAAATGCAGGTCAGGTACATGAAAATATAAAATCCATGCGTGCAAAAGCACAACCCTGCAGGCGGACCTTCAGCTGGACTGGTATGGTAGTTATTTCATCTTTGTTAATATTCTCACTATTAGATAGATCTTTCAGTGCATGGGAACTGATGAACAATGGTCACACAGACTGATTTACTTTACATATAGGGGATACATTTCGGGTCAAATATCAGACCCCTGCCACAAGTTGTCTTGACATGTGTTAAGTGTTTTCTGAAGACTAATGTTTAGAAAACAAAAGGATGTATCATAGATGAAAGACCAGCACAAGAATAATGGGTGAATGAGTGCATAGATGGGAAGGGTTAGTTACACAGAAATACAAAGATACATAGATAAATAAACAAAAAGATAGACTGATGGATGGATAAATAGACACACAACAAACACACACACACACACACACACACACATATATATATATATATTAATAGATTAATGAAATAATGAATAAATATGTAGGTAAGACTTAAGTGGATACATCATCAAAATGATTGATTTATTGATAGCTATTTAATGACACATAAGTAAAATGTACACTAATGTAGGCTAAGTGAGGTAATTTATTTATCAAACATCAAAGTCTGCAGTGTGATGTAGACCAGAAATTTTCAAAATATACATGTTAATTTAGTAAAGGGTTAAGTTGGTGGTTGAAGTAATTTGAGATCAACCATCAGGCCACCACCAATTGCACTGAGCTGTCTGTAGATCATATTAACCTCATTGTGTGGGTCAATGTCTGCAGTAGCCATTTCAAAGAAGTTACCACTGTGAATACATGTCTGCACCCACTGATCCCAGTGTAAATAGGATGTTAAGTTGTTAACCTGTGAATAGCCAACACCAATGTACACAGAACAGACTCTTCTGATATCACATAATGTACCAGCAGATTACAGATTACTCTGACAGTATAATGAACAGTATAGAACATGGCCTGTCAGTCAATAATCTAGTTAGAATATCTTAATCTACTTTGTTTGTTGTTGGGTATGTTTTATACACCTGCAGTAGTCTTTGCAAAGGTGTGAAGTTCACCAGCTACTGCCAGGTGTTGGGAAAAGCATTAAAATGTAATTCAATACTCCCACCATCACAAATTCAAGCAATTATTGTGGTACAGTTTTCATACCTACCATTGTTTAAACGTTTCTGTGTAATGTATCATTTTTCATTTTACCACATGAAATCCAGCAAATATTTGTAATGTAACTGATCCACATGACCTTATGTTAAGACTAAACTTCACAAAGCTGGACTAAGCTGGATTGGTACATTTGTGCAGTTCTTGAATTGTAAATCTACTCTAATTGGAAGAAATTTAACTAGCTGTGGCCACAAGAAAATTTTTGAAATGTATCAAGTTGTCATCATACCATGTTTCATGGGAAGAGAAGCAATAAAAAGACCAGCACTGTTAATATAACAATGAAATAGTGATGTTAAATCCACATTCTGATTATTTTACTGGACCCAGTGACCCTGACTGACTGATCAGGGATATAAAATTATATGTAAAAAATGTACTGGGTTTACATTTATGCATAGTTGTTGTTGCTGGCTGGTTTTTAAAGGCACTTTCAGCACTTTATTTGTCTTTATCATGCTGAGGCAATATGTGTTACTGTAAGCACCTTTCTCAAATACATCCCATGACAGCTGAACCCTTGGATTACAAGTCTGACACTCAACCAATTGAGCTACCTCAGTTATGAATAGATTTCTTTTGGGTTCTCTGCGCCATATATCATTATGATCGTCATTATTATTATAATAATGTCAATTATTCTGGCCCCACCCCACAAAACTTAATTATGGGGCCCCCTCCCAATGAAAAAAAGTTGTTTGATGGTTTGATGGAAATTGTGGCCCCCCTCCCACAGCTTTGGTGGTTGCTACGGCACTGGTATCAATTCTCGCAGCTTTTTCAAAACAGTATGTTTCTGTTGCGTCCTTAATTTTGTGGTTTGTAGCAATCATAAAATCCATAAAAATTGGTACTCACAAAGAAAAGTGATTTCACAGTAGGTCACAATTTTCACTGACACTGACTACTTCCATGGATACTCTCTTATAGGTTGGGTCCAACTGCAAACCAAATAGACCCTGATCTGCCATCGCATAATGTGCTTGCAGATCAGGGTCTATGTGTTTATTCTACTGATTACTCCTAATAAACTGCATAGACCAAGATCTGCCGGCACATTATGTGATGGTAGATCTGGGTATGTGCAGTCTGCAGTTGGACTTAACTTAAAAGCGAGTACAACAGTATTAGACTACTTGCTCAAAAAAGAAAGAAAAAAGAAAAGTTCTTTGCTGCAGAATGGCAATCTGATTCAATGTGCAGTTTTGACTGTAAGGAAGATATGAGAGTATTTGGTATATCAAGGCAAGTCACCATGAAACATGCAGTTTAATGAAATAAAGTAACCAAATGATGCTGGTACAACTTCACTGAAGAAGCACTTTCCGAAATTCACAGAAAAGTTAAATTTCACTGCCATCTCCCCATTCCTAAAAACTGACTACTCTGTTACATAAGAAGCTTATTTCACAGTCAGCTAAATTACCTTGATAGCTTATTCAATATTGATATTCTGTAATACATAATAATACACTATACCAGTAGGTTATACTTAAATCTTATTTTCAGTAATAATAATTTGTGCGTTTCCCTTTGAGTTCAATTTCAGTACCTTTATGTTCATTTTCTGTTGCAATTCATTCATTTAGAGTTTGATTAAATTAATTTCCATTTTCTCCTGTGTGATCAGTGATGTTGAATAGGTCCAATATGCCCTCTTGAATGTCATAAGAGGATGTCGAATAGATCCAATATGCCCTCTTGAATGTCATAAGAGGATGTCGAATAGGTCCGACATGCCCTATTGAATGTCATAAGAGGATGTTGAATAGGTCCGACTTGTGTTTTAATTTTTGTGTGTGCTCATTTTTATTCATTTTCAGTGATTAGGCATGTCCTATTTCATCAATACCCATAAAGACCCGCAACTTTGACCAAATTATCTTGATGAAAAGATCAAATTTTCACCTAACCCAAATGAGAAATCACTTCAAAGTACCCAATGAAAAATAGTATTAGATCTGTATCTGTTATTTGGGGGTCCCCACAATTATTCATCTCAGACATTACCTTAGTACGATAAATCAAGAAACTGTAGTTTTTGTAATAAGGAAAAGTGAGTTGATCAAAGCAGTAAGAAAAGACTTCAAAAGACAAAGACCATAACAGGATGAAAACTATATAGTGCAGTAAGAAAAGACTTCAAAAGACAAAGACCATAACAAGATGAAACTATATAGTTCAGTAAGAAAAGACTTCAAAAGACAAAGACCATAACAGGATGAAAACTATACAGTGCAGTAAGAAAAGACTTCAAAAGACAAAGACCATAACAAGATGAAACTATATAGTGCAGAAGTTATTCTTATCTTTATTATCACAATGCTTTTCATTGTGGATGCTGTGATACTTCAGTGGGTCTGTCCATCGATCCATCTTTTTGTCAGTAACTCTATCTCCTAATAAACCACTAGATGGAAATTCACCAAATTTGGTACATAGATTGCCCATGTGGTAACCATCTGAACGAGGGACACAATTTTGGGGGCCACTTTTCTATTGTTACTGGGAGGGGGTCAAAGATAAATAATATAAAACAAATTGCAATCACAGTGACATTTTTACCTGACGTACATGACCGAATGGCCTCACACGTCGTTAATCTAAGATTAGTTACTGACATTTTATAATATTTTCTTACCAAAATGTATACATGCAGTCATAGCAGATGATGCATAATATCTTAAATGAATTTTGGAGATTGATAATAACTAGAACTAGAATGTGTACATGGAGAACAGAAACTCCAGCACAGTGCCTAAAAACTGACATAAATGAAAAAACCCAACCAAGGCATGATGGAAGGAATGGATAGGAGGACAAGGGTAAAGATGTATGTCCCCAAACACCACCACCACCACTGTTAGTCTGAAACAGTCAATTAGTAAAAAGTGTACATACTACAATATACATGGGGTTTTAGAGGGCCTGTGGAAAATTGGTTTGTGTAAATCAAATCAGCTTCTTCTTTAAATACAATCAATATTATTATTGTTTTCTCAAGTCCCTATCTGTAAAGGCAGAAGTAAAGACATAGTTCCCTGTAGTGACCTGACTGTCCCTGTGGTGTGTTTTAGCATTCTCATCAAAGGTGTCTGACCCACAGAGAATCAGTGAACCAGAAACATGCTTGTACAAAAACTTGAAGAGTAGGAACAAAGCTGGCAACATCCTGTCCAACTTGCTTCAGTACATACACTACTGATAAACATGGTGACCCTGATCTGAGTACTTTCAAACACAACTCTATTTTCATGACCTCAATTTTCTGGTCCTTAAGCAGGGATTCCCATTTTTGAAACTTTGGTCCATGGTTACATATACATTGTCTTCAAGCATATTGTTATGTATATTGAATTTATAATATATGTCCATGAGGTAAGTTGTACTTTAGTCATTTTGTTAACAACATATTTACTGCATTTGAGTTCAATGTCAGACTTGTTTACATAGCATTTAGTACTTAGATTGGAATTTTCCATGGCTTATGCGAGAAAAGTCACATACGCAGATGAAATTTCCATTAGAGTTACTCATATTCTAGAACATTCTGTCATGTGACTTATGTTTATATATAGAGATTTTAGTGGACAATATTTCATTCTTGTTCAAATGGTCAGTCTATGAAGAATCATTTTAATAATCAGATGTTTATAGTTGTGTTGTGAAAATTCAGAGCAAATTCAGAGACAGAGGAATTATTTATTTGAAATATTCATTGCAATTACCAAAAGTGCTCATTCTCATATTGGATTAATACTTTACTTTGGGATTTATGTGAATTTATTCAAATATATTCTGGATTACATCATTCAGGCATATCAGAACATTCAAGACTACTGGAATTCATTCGGAACATTCTATATTTAGGATTTGTGATTAGGACACTTAGAATTATTGGATTATTTGGATTTTAATTCACGTTACTGTAAGTATCTTTTGAATTTTCACTTTAATTGTCTAGAAATAAATTGCTTGTTGATTTTAGTTAGATTGCTGGTTTCACTTTCTTTCTGTTACATTATTTTTAGACTTAGAGTCCTAACAATATATCAAGCTCTGAAGATCTTGCCAACTGTAGGAAATAACTGCATGATGACAGTAAACATGTAAACATGCATTAGGACTGCCATTTTTACTTGGCAACTCAAGGTTGTCTACACAGTTGTATTCCAAGTGGAGGCAGAAATAGTTGATTTGTCGCATACCATCCAGTGTCAGTCCTTGTTTTCAATGAGTGTTAACAACAATCGATGCATTCCCATTAAAGCAGCAGTCTTTCTGATGTTAAATAATATTCTCATATCTGGATCTGCTCAGACATTGTGGCCATCTACACAAAAAACATGAAGCCATTGTGGGTGGGACCGAAAATGACATCACTGGTATACTGCCTTGCTGTCTGCTATATTTAAACAGTACAACATGTTAAAAGATAAGAAAAAGAACTGTAGGTAATAATTCATGAGCCAACTTTGTGAGATATTCTGTTCTGCCTCAGGAAAAATTGCATAAATTTGGCATAACGAAACCCTATATTTCATAAAGATTCTGGTTATCTTAAATCCTCCAGGAGACAGGGCAACTCCACCTACCAATTTGTGTTTTGGAAAATTATATAATTTTACATACATTTAACAAACAAATGTGTAGGAAATTCAAAATCAGCATCTGCGGTGTCATTAGAAGCCAGGACAGGGATCTGCTACTATGATCTCTAACCACAGCTACTTTGATGGGAGTTTCTTCCTTGTGAACATGGAAATTCTAATTTCTTGAAGTTTAATCTTGATTAAAACTTCATAACAGCCTGCATAAGGAAAATAAATTTGACACTGCTGCGTATAGACATGTTACAGCTACAAAAAAAAAAAAAAAAAAAATTATAAAAATTTTTTTAAAAAAAATCTAGATCTACTGCAATGGCTCTCCATCACAAATCAGGTCCACACATTTCACTGCATATTCCAACCCACCAACCGCCACTCACCCTTTACCCACAAACAGTGACGTAGGGGTCATACTTCAAAATCCATTACATTATATGATGTGCCTTCCTGCTGCGATTGCATACATATGAAGTATGGTCAGCAAATATTTTAAAATGTCACTGTAATTGAAATTTTTTTTTTACTTGACCTTTGAACCCTTCCCAGGAATCCTTGGGGAAAATCCAAGGATGACACCTTTCTTTTAGATGGTCACAGATGGGGCAACATAACTTCAATGTTTCACGAATTTCCACCTTGAAGTTTACGAGACGTGGTATTGGACCAAGGGATGGGCAGACGTGCAGAAGGCTGGACAGATGGTTTAATTCGGTTTGTTTTAAAGAAGAGTCCTTCAAAGGGACTGATGCTTTACTAGCCAAAAAGACTTGCTGGAATTCATGACAGGTCTGTTTCTTCTTCCCTCCTTTTTTATTTTTAACTTCTGAGTATTGAAATTATCTCATATATACTGCTGAAACGAAAAAAAAAAAAAATTGGGTAACATAGCTGTTTCTTATATGTTTGAATTAATATGTTCACTCGATAAGCACAATACGAAAATCTCTGTCATGGCCTTTGACCTTCAACCTAAAATCATGGACAGTAGATAATTGAACTCGTCTCAGATACTATGAAGATAATACCCAAATCATAAGTTTGACTTAATCCACAATTTATTTATTTATTTATTTATTTATTTATTTATTTTTTTTTTTTTTGGGGGGGGGGGAGGGTTACTGAACTGGAATCATTCAAGGTATTCTTCAGATACATGTATATCCACAAGCTGGGTATGATAAAAATCTAATCAAACTTGTTTGTGTCATCATGCTCACACGTCAGTACATATAAAAACCTTAGTCAAGACCTTTAACCTTGAAATAGATGTCAGAGTGCTGACTATCGACTTGTTAATCGAAAAACAACTAAATACAAAATCTGATCCAAATTCATTTATATGCTTACAAGTTACTGTGTCAGTAAGTTCAGTTAAGCACAAAAATGCAAGCTGTGACCTGGTTTTCAGACTCATTCATGATAGCACGGACATTTTGGTCAAGTCCGAGCTGCACCATTTTCATTCAGAACCAAATACAAGAAGAGTTTAAATCGACTGTTTCCGTATTTGTAATTAATTTTGACAAAGAAAGTTTTACGAAAAACGTGCTATCATTACATAGGTCTGGTAAAGTGATGAACTTTCTGTCAATTACATGATTGTAACATTTATCATAGCAAAGATCTGGTACTGAGAAGATTAAAATCTCTACTTGTTCAGACCAAAATAATTGCCTACATTTGTCTCAACTTAAGACAAATGTAAATTTTGATGCCTGCATATTGGTTCAGAGGCACTCAGAAAGATATGAAATTTACTTGTATGCAGCACGTGCAGCCTTGACAACAATTGGGTTGTACATTTACCTCTATAGTGCACATGATCTGCGTACTGGGCGTTATCTTCACCACCAGGTACGAGAATTGTACATACCGGTAATGATAATATTCAGAACACATGTTCAATATCGATCGAAATTAAGTCTCTTCCAGGTAATACAATCTGTTAACATGCTTGTGATTACAGGTAAATGTTAATATCATTTGTATTCAAGGATACAGGGACATGCTGGTTTCTATATTTCATTCAAACTGCACCTGAAGCAACCACACACTAAATCAACATTTACATTCGACGTAAGTCAAGGCACAAGTATGTAAAATCTGCCATATCTTCTAAACACTAGAACTTTGCTACAATTCACTTCACAACTATAATTAACACAAAGCTCATAGCTTTTTATGATATATTGAACGGTAAATTGTTTTCTATCTATTTTTCTATGCCCAAATTCAATAATAATAATAATAATAATAATAATAATAATAAAAAACACACTAACAGTCCCTTTAACTGAAAACCTCATGTCAATGCCACACTTCCCTCATTAGGAGTAGAGACAGCACGATTTTTGAGATGGCCACTCTGGTTGCTATTTTAAAGGTCGGATCGGCATAATTTTTATTTAGGACCGGGTACATACTGTTAATAATCACTGTTATACTGTTTTAGTGAAACTCCATGTCGATACAACCATCCATTTAGGAGAAATAGCCAGTAAAAGGACCAAATAGACATCATAAGAAGTCTTCTGTGAAAACCACATGTCGATATGATCATTCATTAAGGAGGAGGAGCGATAACAAAAGTTTCAAGATGGCTACCATGGCAGCAATATTGGATGCCAGATTGGCATCATTTGTATTAGGACCAACTAGACATCGTAAAAAATCTTCTGGTGAAAACCCCATGACAATATGACTTTCCACCCTGGAGATTTAGCGATAACAGGATTTTCAAGATGGCTGCTATAGCAGATACACTCTTTTCGTCCCCATTCATTTTTCATACGATATAATTCTAATTTTTCATACCCTTCAAACTGTCATACCCTCTAATTTTTCATACCTTTAATTTGTCATACCCTCTAATTTTTTCTACCCTTTAATTTGTCATACCTCTAGTTTTTCATACCCTTGAATTTGTCATACCTCTAGTTTTTCATACCCTTTAATTTGTAATACCCTCTAATTTTTCATACCCTTTAATTTGTCATTCTTTCTAGTTTTCATACACCAGCAATCTATAAAAATTAGAATTAGTTTTTGTCCTCTGATGTTTGGTATAAAAAAATTATGCAAATTTTAAGTATTTACGAAACTGATGATTAATTTTGTACCTATAATTATCTGTACACCTGAGGAAACAAAATTAATAAAAAGTGTTTGCAAAATTACAGACAATACAGGCATCAAAAGTCTGGATGACAATTTATGTAGTTATGTAAGAAATATTCCTGGAATATTTGGTTTGGATTAACTTAAAATTTGGATAAATGAGGTTTGAATAATCAAGGCTCTACAGCAACTGTTGTTTACACATTAATTTAAATTTGCAATAACTGGAATTTTTTGTGTATATTTCCAAAGTAGCATATTTTTTTATGTCAAGACCAATTTTCTGCTGTGCTTAGACAATCTGAACCCACCCACCATAATCCAGTAAACAACTTTGAGTAGAAACGCAGTCCTGCATCAATAATACATTGCCCTGCTTCCACCATGTAGAAAATGTAAAATGATGAAAATAAGAAAAAGAACCTCCAAAATAATTGGGTTCTTATTTATTTGCTAGTTCTGAAAGCATTTTGTTTTGATAATGTCAAATTGCCTTAATTAGACCGAGTGTAATCCAATATCTTGAATTCAACAAGAGGCAAGGGGAAATCCACCTGCGATTAGGTTTTGATACTGCAAACATGCGAAATACTGGGTATACCCTGTAATTGGGGCAGTAGGCAAAGTCTCGCACTCGATCGCTCCACCTGGCGCAATCTCATCCATATTGGAGATACAGACTTTGAACGGAGAACTGCAGAGGCAGCTCAGAAGCGCGAGCAGCGTAAATCTCAAAACTGCAGCATGTCCTCTATCGAATCAAGCAAACCTCAAAACCCAAGTGGCATCTCCTTTCAAGTGTGCCACAGACAGTTCAGAGCACAAATTGGCCTGCCACTCACGTACTTAGAAACCAAACCAGTTAGTGAAAAGTCATGGTCATCTTCGAACTCGAAGGACGAACGAACAACACAGGCAATTGGCAATACTCCAGATTTCTCTCTCTCTCTCTCTCTCTCTCTCTCTCTCTCTCTCTCTCTCTCTCTCTCTCTCTCTCTCTCTCTCTCTCCACCCAACCATTTCTTTTTTTTTATCTGTAAATTAAAAAATATGATATAAATGTATATATTTTGAACGACCTGTTTTACGAATAAAAGCAACTCTGTTTCATATTCTAATACTTCGATTTCCTTTATTGCAATAAGAGACTTGACTGATGTACAACAGGAAAATTCCAGGTTCCAGGAATTGATGTCCTTTGTTTTATGCAGGCCTCACCAATATCAACCTGCCTATTGAATTCGGTTGAAATCCAATACAAAAATTAAGGGAGTTGCTGAGCAGAAAAGAAACTTAGTGGGTCTGAGAATATGGGGCAGTAACGCAGCTAAACGATGATGCAGAACACTGATAATGGAACTCAGTAGCCTGCCAAATTAGGCTGAAGTCAAAATAATCATGGAATTTATTGTGCGCGAAAGAAAGTGGATGGATTTGATAATTAGGATATATAATTCGATGACGCAGAAGGCTGACAATTGAACCCATCTAAGGTCTCTTCAATATCAAGTTGCATGCCGAATTTGGTTCAAATCTAATAATTATTAAGGGAATTGCTGTGTGGAAACAAAAGTGGGTGGATCTCACGATCAGGGGCTATAACTTAAAAAAAAATACAAATAACACTGACAATGGTTCTGCTCTGGAGTTTTGTACTTTTTCACAGGGTTAACATTTTTCAAATAAAAGTATTCTCTGCATTTTCCCCACTGGTAATCCTTGTTACAACAAGAGTCCCTCGAAGGGACTGATGCTCTACCGTCCAAAGAGAAATTTCTGGGAATTCAAGATAAGAACGTGTCTTCTTTTAAACTGAGGAGTGCTGAAACCATTTTCGATATTCTTAAGCGATAACAAGATTTTTAAATTAGCCGCTGTGGCGGTAATGTTGGATGTAAGCTCGGCACCATTTTCACTTGCGACCAACTAGACACAATTAGAAATCTTCTGGTGAAAACTACATGTCATATGACCATCCATCCAGGAGGAGGAGCGATGACAAGATTTTCAAGAGGGCTGCCATGGCGGCCAAACTGGATTTCAGATCGGCACCATTTTCATTAAGACCAACTGGAGATCACAAAAAGGCATCTGATGAAAACCCCTTACCAATATACCATCCATCTACAAGAAGAAGCAATAACAACATTTTCAAATTGTCCGCCATGACAGACATACTGGAGATAAGGTTGGCACTAGTTATCATGAGAAGTCATTTGGTAAAAACCCAATGTCGATATGACCATCCACCTAGAAGGAGCAGCGATAACAAGCTTTTCAAGTTGACTGCTGTGGGGGTCATATTGGAGGTCATATCGGAAAACCCCATGTCGATATGACTTTCCATTCAGGAGCAGTAGTGGTAAAAGATTTTCAAGATGGCTGAAATGGTGGCCATATTTGATATAAGATTGGCACCATTTCCATTTACGACCAACTATATATCATAAGAAGTCTTTTGGTGAAAGCACATTGTCGATATGACCAGCCATCTAGAAGAAATATCGATACAAAAATTTTTTCTCAAGATGGCCATTGTGGCGGACTTATTGGAGGTCAGGTCAGCACCATTTTCAATGAGGACCAACTAAACATCATATGAAGTCTTTTATTATGTTGATGCAACCATCCATTTCAGGAGTAGCGATAACAAGATTTTCAAGATGGTCACTGTGGCGGCCATATTGGGCGTGCGAGCGCCACCATTTTCATTTAGGACCAACTAGACATCATAAGAAGTCTTCTGGTGAAAACTTCATGTCAATATGACTTTTCGTTCAGTCAATATGACTTTTCTTTCAGGAGGAGTAGCGATAGCAAGATTTTCAAGATGGACGCTTTGGTGGCAGCCATATTGGACATCAGATCAGCACCATTTTCATTTAGGACCAACTAGACATCATAAGAAGTCGTTTGGTGAAAATCCCATGTTGATATGACCATCTATCCAGGAGGACTAGCGGCCATATTGCATGTCCGAACGGAACCATTTTCATTTAGGACCAATTAGACCTCATAATAGTGATAAACTGTGCTAACGGACCGACGGACGACAGACGACGGACAACAGACATCTCATAAGCTCTCATGGTCTATGAAAAATGAGCCAATAACCTTTTCAAGTTCTTTCATATTTTACAATTTCATAAGTGCACTTTCAGAAAATAGTAATGCTTAACCTATACAAATTAATTAATTTTTTTTAAAGATGTGGCAAAGTTAGTGAACTCTGTGCTGTTCAAGTTCATTTTTCCAAAGCACACATCATATGGTTTTCCTAATAGTGAAAAAAAGAAAAGAAATTTCGATCCAATTTGGTAATATACAAGCAAGTGTATGTTAACTTTCTCTACAATGTGAGAGTTGCAAAGCAGAAAAACTTTGCCCTGTATCTTCCCATCTGTCAGCGGTACCCCAAAACCCTGGAGTGGAACTTTAAGGACCAAACAAATGTTATGATTATACGATTTAATTTTGGTGGTAGAGCTGAAATATATACATATTATGCAGCTAGACATTCCTTCTGAATAATTATTATTAATTTTTTTCCTCAAATCTGCATTCATTATTATAAACGTTTCAAAATCCTCTTTCCTCCACTACCACACAAATGTGACAAGTAAGCTATTTTCTGAATGTATATTGCACTTTCTCAACACAGCAACCGCTGTTATACTAAAATACTGGTGCTTGACTCTTGCCACAGTTATTCCGGATGAATTCTATAGACTGATCTGCGAAGGCAAAGATCAGATGAATTCTATAGACTGATCTGCGAAGGCAAAGGTCAGATGAATTCTATAGACTGATCTGCGAAGGCAAAGATCAGGTGAATTCTATAGACTGATCTGCGAAGGCAAAGATCAGATGAATTCTATAGACTGATCTGCGAAGGCAAAGATCAGATGAATTCTATAGACTGATCTGGGAAGGAAAAGATCAGTGTCACCGGGCCCGACGGTCAAAGGGTACACAAGTTTAACAATTTCTCATACACCAGTAGATGGAAACCTGTGAAGCTGCATTTTCTTTAAAATAAATGAAAGAACAAGTTTTGCTGCTTTTTCCATTCATTTAATCCAGCTGTTTTTAATTTTTAAGTGGATTTAATTTCTATGTTCCGAGACTTTTAAATCCACCAGAAGTAGATAGCGTTCACACACAATGCTGCCAAACCCGTAGGAGGAGAAACAAAATAATCATAATCAGATCATTTTTACACACGTTGATAATATTAGTGCACCATTTTATTCAGAAAATCATACATAACCATATGGAAAAAAGAAAACTTAACTGCACACATTTTCAAATTTGCCTTAACGTTCTGCTCCGGAGTTATGCAATTTTGCACAGGGTTACACATTCAAGAAAAAAGTATTCCCCGGATTTTCCCCACTGGTAATCCTTGTTATTACATACCCATTTAATCTTACATGTTTGATCTGGCGTTTGATACAGCTGTTCAATCCATATTTCCGTATCACACACCCAGATTCGAACAATTTTAGTACATTCTTTGACGTCCGCGCGTAGATATTTTTAGACGCAGTTCGTTTTGAATTTCATTCGTACAGTAAATCTAAAATATTTCGAAAGAGTAAAAAGGGTATGTAATAAATACAAAACCGCATGTGTGTTTTGTACTGAGTCGGGAATAAGAACTCGTTTGATTTGGCTTATGAATACGTCCTGACGGCCTCGACGTATCCCTAAGCCGTAACAAACTCGTTCTTTCCGCCTACTCAGAAAAAAACACGTATGCACTTTTGTGTATTTATAAAACCAAGAGCGTGTATATCATAAGGAAAGTTTAAAGAACCAACAGTTTTCTTTATTTTGATATCCGAGTGATGGGGGTTGATTTGGGTTTGAGAGTATACGGTCGGGTATAACCTGTGATGTGCATTTCTCAGGAGATTGCTAGCTCAGCACAGCTTCACTTTCTGAACTTCAAAGATAAATTAGAAAATACAAGCCAATAGGTTTCTAAGTCTTTTAATATTTAAAAATTTCTTTCGGAAAATAACACTACACTATGAAAATTAATATCTGTACTTAAAAAACAGTCCTAGGTAGTGTACTTTGTGCTATTTCAAGCCCATTTTCGAAGCACACGGGATCACTCATTTTCATCAGCTGTCTGCATCATACATGGTTTTCCTAACAGTGACAAAAGAATAAATGTCAACCAAAGTGGGTTAAACACCTGTAAGTGCATGCTAACTTTCTGTGAGAGGTGTAGATCAAACAATTTTGCTATGTCCTTTCTCCTCTTTCAAAAATGTCCAAATGCCCGGAGCGGAACGAATTGAATTCAGCCACGATCTCTGCAATATCCCAAGAGCATACCAAATTGTGTTCAAATCCAATTATAATCAAAGGGTTTATTATGCAGAAAAGAAAGTGGATGGGTTTGACAATCAAGGGATATAACTCTGCTTAATGATAACGAAGAAAAATAAAAATTTAACTCAGTCAAGGTCTGAATTTTTAGTAAATAATGACTAATAAGAAAACTATGTCCTTCTATACTTCAACCAGGGCCAGATTAAGACCTTTAGAGACCCTAAGCACTGAAAAGATTATGGTGCCCCCACCCCCATGTGCACTTTAAAATAAAAACAATAATAAATCGTAATTTCTCATTTTTTTTTTTTTTTTCATTTTTTTTTCATTTTTTTTTTGGGTGCCCCTGCTTTTCTGTTCCCTAAGGACGTGCTTAGTCTGCCTATTGGGTAATCCAGCACTGCTTTCAACGATAGACAAATCACATATGAATTAATGGGTTTTGGGGGACTGCAGCAGTTTTTCAGTTACATAAAACCGATCAGTCATAGAAAGTGCTTTCATTTAACAAAGTTGTGGAACAAAAATAACACTATACAATAAAAAAGTAACATTTTTATCAGGTTATAGTATGTATATCAATAAACGAGATTACTACTGTACATTTATTAACATTTTGAACCTCTTGAGCAATGATATAACTGTATAACAAGCAAAAAATTTAATTTGTTCTTAGTAAACGATTATAATCGATTATCAGTTATGTGCATCCGATTATCGATTATGAAATTCTGACCGATTCCCATCACTACTGCCATCTGATTTTTAAATCTTTTGGACACGGGCAATGAAAGTAAAACTACTAAGATTTTCTTCTTGTTGACTGTCAAAGTGGTATTATCCGAGTATTTTTGAGAATGTGTCTACTGGATGAATTAATTGCTGCAATTCTAGCACAAACATGCCTGACGTGCAATATTATGTGCTTTATATAGATAGATCTATTTATCTTTATGATACAGGTCTGTGAAATGTTTTCTGGTACAAAAACTTTAAAATTTCCAGAGGCCTATACTCAAACAGATCCACTGTTAAAAATTAAATATTGGCAATATCGACATCTAATAGCAGAAAGATTGATTTTTAAATTGCAAAATGTTTATGATCTAATTAGCAGATACAAGATATCTGGATTTTAATTGATTCATTTGCAAAAGACAGGTGGTAATACCCTCACACTGAAGATCATAATTTAACGGTTGCTCAGTGCTACATCAATACTGTATGATATGCCCTGAATAAAAAGTTTGAAATGCTTGAAAATTGTAATTTTTGATGGAGCTGATTTAGGGCATATAAATCTAGTGTATAGGACCCCACCACCACCACCACCACATACCACATTAACATGTATTAAGAAAGCTGTAGAACCTGCAATTTCTTAAAACTATGAGTCTGAGTCTGGGACCAGAAACTGGTGATCCTGAAAGAGGGACTATCACTAGAACTGAAATCTCTAAAATACTGGTATATGTACCTATGGAGTATTGCAGGAACCACAAACACCAAATTTTAACATAATACATTTTATGTAGCTAACACAGCACAATTCACGACCAGCAATACAAATCATGTGTTTATTCTGAATGGAAGTGTACACTGGTGGACTGCAGTTCTGTGAAGTCTTTTCTTCCCCAGAAGTCTGAAATTAAGTTATATACCAAATGCCTAAACTCAAACAGATCCACTGTAAAAATCAAATTAAGTATATGTCTATAAAAGCATTTTTAGCAGTCTGACTTTTAACTTCCAAAGATCTTTATAATCCAATTAAGAAAAGACATGCCTTTATTTTTCGTATCTAACAAGTGGTGAAATGACTGGACAATAGAAGTCTAACTGTTCATGGCTGCTGAAATATCAATATTGTATTACATTCAGTGGATTAAGTTTGTTTCAATGGACAGAGCTTTGTCGGATTTTGGATATGGAAGTCTTGTGCCATAGTTAGAAACCAGAATGTTATCAAATTACAGAGCACTCTCCAGCACCCATTGTAAACATTACTTTGCATGCAGAAAATACATTCAGACTAAAGCAATGTTGACAACGAAATGTTGGCCCCTTTTCCAACTAAAGTTATTTTTGCTATCATTTTATCTTTACATTTTTAGAACAATTATTACTCGACACTATATACCCAACATTGTCCTGATTTGCCACTAAACCGTAGACACATACGTACACATACATACATACCTACCTACATACATACATATGGGATAAAAGACAGAACAGTAAAAAAAGAACATTCTTCTTACCGATATCAAAGTAGATGTACTATAATGAGTGCATCAAACCCAGAGATTATTGCTAGTATTTTATTTTTACAAATCATTGTTCTCAAAACTGCCTCTGAAGCTATCATCATTGTGCACCCCTAGAAACTTCATTTTACTGGAATGCCAGCCAGTTTAAAAGCATAGGTCATGCATTAGTAATAACCTTGATTAGCCACAACAGCTGAGGTCTCTACAACCACAGCTAAGGCCTCACATGAAAAACAATCCACTCATCTAATTCATATACTTATTCATATGTACAATACACAGTTAGCCTGTTGAGGGTAACCCTATAATAATATACAATGTATATTCATTACAATAATATCGAAATGTTACTACTGAATAAAGATATTAATTCCTACTTCAAACTGCGCTGGTCAGAAAGGGCCTTCTGTGTAGGTCAGGATGTATATAGTATGGACAAATCTACGTGGTAATGAGCTAAACATTTACACTTAACTTGTTTTAGTAAAATACACGATGTAGGTCACGTTGTAGTTGTAATAATTGTAGTACTAACAGAAATGCATATAATTTTCATGTTTTACGATCTGAACATAAACTCTACCAAATAAATGAACTTTTCACCAAAAAGTCACTGAAACATGAAATACAGGTAGCAGAGACCACTTTTTGCAACCAGAGGGTAATCAACGATTACATAGCTCACGTCTACGAAGCTTTTAGTAGTATCAAATATCCACTGTAAGCATTATCACACAGAAAATACGTTCAGGCTAAAGTGATCCTGACAGCGAAATATTAGCCTCTTTTCTCATTAAAGTATTTTTTTAAGTAATTTGTACTTTTAACATATTAACTTTTAATCTTTCTAAAATTGAACATTTAATCTTTTATTCAATACTATACACCCAATATTGTGCTGATATACCGTCCAACTACCTACCTACATATTGTGACAGGGCATAAAAGACATAAAACAATAAAACTAAATATTCTTTTCTATTATATCAAAGTAGAGGGCCTATAATGAGTTGACATAAGACCAAAGATTAATGTTTTTATATTATTTGTTTTAAATCATTGTTCTTATAAAGCTTTTATTATTGCCCAATTCTAGAAGCCACATTTTACTGGATCAAAGTCACAAGCTTCAAGTAAACTTGGAGTGAAAGTCACCAGTACAAGGAAAGTTCACGCAACAATAATTACCCTGATTAACCACTACAGTCGAGGCCTCGCATTTAAAGGATGCTGCACGCAGTACACTCATCTAATTCCTATACACATTCACATTTACAATACACAGTTAACTTGCTGAGGATAAAATATTACAATACACAAGTCATTGATATGGAACGTTTACCATTAAATAAATATATGTATTGCTACTTCCAACTGTACTGGTCAAACTAGGCCTTCTGAGCAGACTAGGATGTATATAGCATGGAAGAATCTATGTGACCATAAACAAAAATAATTAACTTATGTTATTAAAACATAAAATGCAGGTAACTGTGGTCTGCATTCATTGCGTGAATGTAGTAGCAATAGAGATGCACCCAATTATCAAGTTTCATGATTGGAACATAAATAGCACTCAATAAATGAACTTTTAACAAACTTTCAAGAAAGTCAATGAAGCATAAAATATAGGTCACCGAGACCTCATTTTGCAACAAGGCTGTAGAACCTGTCAAGGTGCATTAACTCACAAAGTTTCACGATTCTAGGTACAACAGTATGCAAAAAAGCAACAACAACAACAACAACAACAAAAGCCAATAAAAGATGATGGGATACTAAAAGACATGTATATCATAATCAATTTCATTATTCCAGCCAGTAAATGTGAAATGTAGGTCACAGTGACCTTTTATTTTCTAAACTGAAGATATGACAAAATCCCCGCAGCTGCTCGCATGCTCTTGAATAGCAATCCTAGGTAGGCAAAATAAGTCATATTTTTTTCACAACAGGAAATATGGAAGGGTGGGCAACCGCTGTGGTCCTGTGGCTGTTGTATGGTTGGGTTAAGGACGGTCTAATGCTGTCAAATGGGTTGAATCGACAAAGCCGCACGGATAAATCTGAAGGCTTCGTATATTTTGTAATTATTTTTTTTGATCCTGAGATTCTTTTTTGAAGGCAGATGTCTCTTCCCCCCCCCCTCCTTTTTTTTTAAAAAATTTTTCTGATTAATCCTATGCAGTATTAACTTCAAGATGTATTGGTAAGAAACCGCCTATTTCCTTCTTCGGGCAAGATCTATGTAAATTAGAATTGGTCTATGTGCCTTTAGAAAAGCAGTTATAAATAACGCCATGATATTTTAAAGAGCCGATTAGTATCATTCGTAAAGAGTGCTTTAGCGTCAAATTTTGCTTATGGAGTTAGCTATAAGAGTGAAATGTGACATTTTCATATAAAACCAGCTGTACATCATAAGAGGTCTTCTGGTGAAAACCCCACCTCAATATGACTTTCTGTTCAAATACAGTTGGGCTAACAAGATTTTTAAGATGGCTGCCATGATGGCCATATTTGATGTCAGATCGGCAGCATTTTTATTTAGGATCAGCTAGACATCGTAAGAAGTATTTTAGTGAGAATTCGATGTTGATATGACCATCGATTCAGAAGGAGCAGCGATAACAAGATTTTCCAGATTACAGCCGTGGCGGCGATATTGGACGTCAGATCGGCACCATTTTCATTTAGGACCAACTAGACGTGATAGAAAGTCTTTTAGTGAAAACCCCATGTTGATATGACCATCCATTCACAAGAAGTAGCGATAACAAGATTTTCAAGATAACTGCCGTGGCGGCCATACTAGACTTCAGATCGGCACCGTTTTTATTTAGGACAAACTAGAAATCATAAGAAGTCTTTGAGTGAAAAACCCATATTGATATGACCATCCATTCTGGAGGAGTAGCGATAACAAGATTTTCAAGACGGCTGCCATGACAGCCATACTGGATATCCTAGCAGCACCTTTCTCATGTATGACCAACTAGACCATGTGATGAATGTGTGTGTAAAGTTTCAAGGCAATCATCCAAGTAGTTTAGGTGGAGCAGCGATAACAAACTTGTGCTAACGGACGAACGGAAGGACGTCAGACTACAGACAACAGACCATGCCATAAGCTCGTCTGGTCTATGACCAGTACCAATAGATCTATAAAAAAAAATTTTTTTTTTAAATAAATGCAAGTGTGAAATTAGGGTCTCGTGAATGTGTGGTAGTTAGCTGATTAGAGGAAAATTATTTGTTGTATTTGCGCGTTTAAGAATCCTCCAGTTGATAACGACTGTTGTCCTGAGGTCCTTAGAAATAGGGGAAATATCGACCTCAAGCCAGTCTCACGCTGGTTATGATGTTATCCATGCATCTGTCTATTATCAAGTTCGTTTCCGGACAATTTGTGAGAACAGGACCAGAAAATGTGGTCTTAAAAGCTGGAATTATCATTTATGAAAGCTCTAAGTAAGCTCTGAACCACAAAAAAAACCCCACAAAAAAAACATTTTTATTTTTATTTTTTTATAGCTGACACAAGAAATCAAGAACCCTCTATGGATAGCATGTGCTCTATCTACACTGCATAACAGGTCTGTGGAATCTTTCTCTTTTACAGACCTCTTAATTACCAAAGCTCTATACTTGTAACAATTAAATTAATCGTAGGCAATAAAACATTGAGTAGGAAAGTGGTTTAATATTTACTTGCAAAGAACTTTATAATCTAATTAAGAGAAGAAATGCGTTTGTTTTTCTTACTGTACTGGCATACCATGGACATTTAATATTCTTACTATCTGTGACTGCTGATGTTGCAAATTTATTACATTAACCAAATAATAGAGATAGGTTACCTCAATAGTATTGTGATTTTTCTTGGCAGATTGGGAACAGGGCTTGGGATAATCATTTTGGGGAAACATTTAATGGATTGGGAATAATATTTTCAGGATACAATTACTGAAATTTTGAATTCTGCATGATTTAAAAATTATGTAAATTATTATCATTTATGAGGTACCATTTTTTTCCGTGGTTGCTACAAAACTATGAATTCACACACCCAACAAACAATGATCTTTCCAATGAAACAATCCATGAACTGAAGTACTCACATAAATGTAATTTTTTTTGCAAAACCACGAATAGTGATACCAAGAAACTGAATGAATTCGCAGTACATGCATGCATTTTAAATTGGGATTAGGGTCCATATACATTGAAATTGGGGCATATTTTCTCGTCCTGAGGACCCTTGATAGACAGAGTTCTTCGCAGGCTTTTAAAAATGAAAGTCCTTGGCTACAAAAGCTGCGAGTCCAGTATACGAACAGTCATCTCCTTAGTCCCATTCCCATCATAGATGCGGTGAAACCCACTCCAAAATGATGCCTATAAGTTAGGAAGAAATAATGATTTAGATGCAGTGAGGTTGTATATCTGGATATGCTTTTAAATGTGCGGATGCTGAGGCCGACGCTGACACCAGTAATAAAATTGCTCTCCTTTACTTTATGGATCTGAGCTCAAAAGAAGCAAGAGTACCATGAACGGCACATTATATGACCGCCCCGTGTTTACTGGTCCTCTATGTGGGTACTAATAGGGTATGTTTGACTCTGGAGATCGTTGTCCAACGGGTCATAATGACCTTGACCTTTGGTCAAGATTGCGGTCTCGAACTAAACTTAATATGTTGAAACCATTATTTTCGTATTAGACTTACCATGACCTCTGACGTTTAGACTCAAGAATCTACAGGTTTCTTTATTACACTAAGTGCAAGCCATCGGTCAAGGAAATTACTCTAGAACAAAACCATTTTTCTCCCCAGCCGCAATGACCTTGACTTTTCACCTTTTGATCCCAAAATCAACACGCCTCTTCCATACCTTAAGTCCAAGCCCTCCACAAAGTTTGGTCAAGGTATGTGGTCTACAACCAAAGTTATTATGAAAATAAACTTTTTATCTTTCAGTCAAAGTGACCTTGACCTTTGATACCGAAATCAATACGTTTCTTCCTTACCCAAAGTACAATCCAAGACTGGCAATTGTAGATGGCGGAGAGTGATTCACTGATTGTACGGAAACTATTTTTCATCGTCCAGTCAGTGACTTTGACATTTGTCCTTTTGATCCAAAACTTGGTAGGGTTCTTCCTTACCCCAAGTGCAAGTCGTCGACAGAGTTTGGTAACTAGATGGTGGACAACTCGTGTTTGTTTAAAACTGCACGGTCTATTTATCTGTATACTGTAATAATGTCATGATATTGTCTATTCATCTGCCTGTTACCAATATCGTGTCTGTACAACTTGTAAGAACTGGACCAAAAAAATAAAAGCTGGGACTATCGCTTATGAAAGCTCTACGTTAGTTTTGTAGTATTTCGTGAACCACAGAAAGACATTTTTAAAAAAATAGCGAACACAAGAAATCAAGAACCCTCTATGTAGAACATGTGCTTTATCTTGACGGAGATTTATTCATGTGTGCATAACAGGTCTGCGGAATCTTTTTCTGGAACAGATCTCTTAATTTCCAAAGCCCTACCGTTGTTAAAATCAAATAAAGCCCAGGCAATAACATATTTAATAGGAAAGAGGGTGAATTTTTACTTGCAAAGAACTTTATAATCTAATTAACAGAAGAAAGACATGTGTTTTTCTGACTGTACTGTCATACCATGGACATTTAATATTCTTATTATCAGTGACTGCTGATGTAGTGTATTTTATTACATAAACCAAATAACCGAGATATTTCACCTCAACAGTACATAGATTTTTCTTGGGCGATTGGGAACTGGGCTTGGAATCATCATTTTGGGAAAACATTTGATGGCTTGAGAATAAACTTCTCATGATTAAATTAACCAAATTTGGAATTCTGCATGATTATGAAATTCTGTAAGTTATGTGTAACTTATGGTGTAGCAATATTTTGTTGGTTTCATGGTTGTTGCAAACTATGAATTCAAACACCCAAGAAATAATGATCTTTCCAATGAAACAATCTATGAACTTACGAATTCAACACCCAACAGACAATAATCTTTTCAATCAAACAATCCATGTACTGAAGTACTCACAAAAATGTCATTTTTTTTGAAAAACCACGAAAATTCATGTCCATGAAAATAAATGAATTGGGATTGAGGTCGATATACATTGAAATCGGGGCCTATTTTCACCGTATGACGACCAGTGATAGACACAGTTCTTTGCAGGCTCCTAAAAACGAAAGTCCATGGCCACATAAGCTGCTAGTCAGGTATACAGTATACTGTAGCCCCCATTTAAATTTCTATATTAAAGACCAGGACTTTGAGAAAGTAGAGGTCCCTAAGTAAGGACTCTTACTGATAACGTATATGGATAGAAGTGTGACTCTGCTCCTTTCTGACTACAGTATTAGGTACACAAGAAGAGGAAATGACAATTGTGTTTTGAGAAGGATGCTGACAAATGACATTCAAATTCATTCGGCAGATGACAGTCATCGATTCCTATTTTTTTCCGGAAATTCGACATCAAATCGAAGTCAAAATTAAAAATCTAAAGGAATCCATTTGTCTTTTCAAAATTAAAATCTACCTATCCTGTGAGGTAAGTGTTGCATGTAAGCAGCTAGTTTTCTTTGCAAGTAGTGACGTTGTGGAACAGTTATTATTAAATTTGTCAACAAAACGAAATGACTTGAAAAGCAACTACTGGTAATATACATTTACAAATGCTTTTCATACTGAAGTACAATCTAATTCAACATTTACTGGTAAACTGAGCTTGGACGGTCTATACCTTTTATTTGCCACAAGGGGAGTGTTCACCAAAAACAAAAATATCTCACATGCTCATGTGAATGACTGTATTTAGAACAGATGTAGGGATGGAATCTTAATGGAAGACTAGGAATCGATTATCGGAAGCTTATGATGGATGATCTTCCAATTACAAAATAATTTCGTATTCTCTGTTCTGCCTTCCTCTCCCGCAACTCCATAAATGGTACCATTTGGCTATTTTTCACAAGCTACGGATCCAACTACGATGGAAATAGCGTAATAATTAAGCAAATGAGCCCTGAATTCATACATTTTATACTGAAATTTGAAAGAGAAAAAAACCCAAAGAATATCACAAATTAATGGATCGGGAACGACAGCCAATATCTCCAACCCTGCAACAACAGCACAAGTTACATCACTCTGAGTGGTGTTAAAGCAAAATTATAACTGCTGAAATTGGCTCCACCATACACTGATATCACGTGCAAGGTAGTGCAAAAACAAGCTAGATCTAGACTGCACAATGAAACAAATTTACATACTTTGCAATTTTATGAAATTTAAACAGTTATGAGAATTATACACACTGATCTGCAACTCTATATTCTGCATTCACGGGTGTATGTTATAATAACCAACATCCCACAGGAAGCGATTAAAGTTCTAAGGGCTAACTAAATGTACAGCTGTCTCTTGGACTACTGACATATTTAAGGATGCAAAATATTGTGTAATGGCACACAAAAAATCCGTTTATAGCTTTGTTGGATTTTTGTGATTATTTGTTTGATTATGGGGAGTCGGTGTTGGGAAGATATTTCTCAGCCCGAGTAATTAGCCAATTTCTAGGAGCAGACGTTATAATGTACAATATTCACGAGACTTTATGACAGCATTGGATTAGTTTCGAAAAATGGACCCTCCCAAATTTCTTAACATAGGGAATTATCTGGATATTTTTAGGTATACGTGTTTAGGAATTTGAGATAGGAATAATTCTTTGTATTGGGTGCGTGAGTCGTGAAGAACTAATATCCGGCTACGAAAGGCTTACTGGTGAATCATGCAACTCTGAAACAAACAACAAAAAAAAACATGCAAATGTGAAATTAGAGTTTCGTTATGTGTGGTCATTAGGTGATTAGAGGAACGACATCTGTAGTGTTTGCGCCTTTAAGAACATTTCAGTTGACAACGATTGTTGTCTTGAGATCCTTGGAAATAGGGAAAAACACGGACTATCAAAGCCAGACTCACGCAGGTGTTTGATTCGCTCGGTAGATAGACCCCTTGCATGTAACAATATTATATACATTTAACATTTGAAAAAGGCATAACTCAGGGTAAATACATTAAAGCATGATGTCTGAATGCAATTTGCATGTTAACCTCGTGTCAATAATGTCTGCCAATTATCAGGACAATTCGTCCAAAGGTATGGGATTAGTTGCACGTACAAGAATTGTATAGTAAAAGAAGCATAACTCTGGACAAATGCATAAGAACGTGATGACAGAATGAGATGCACATGTTGACTTCATGTTAATAATGTCTTCCAAGATTCGGTGAAATTCATCAAAAGCTGCGGGACTAGCCTACGAAAACAAGACCACTGCAACCAAAAGTTATGTTGCGGAAACCACATTGTCTACAGACGAACGAACATCACTACTGCTAATTGACCCCCGCCCCTCTCATCACCCCCTTGTTCTAAGGGATAAAAAGGTATAACTCTGGAGAAAATGCATCAGAGCATGATGACAGAACGCTGTACATGCTGAACACATGGCTATCTTTCAAGTTTCAACACAATTCATGGAAAGAGGTGGAATCAGTTACTGACACAAGAATTTCGGGATATTCGTACGTACGGGACGGAATGTCAAGCCTAACACCATATACCCCAAACATGTTCATGGCGGGGACATACAAATAATAAAAAATATTCCAAACACCACAGTATTTACAGTAATCCCACAGTTGGTCTGAAAAACAACCGTCCCACCAAAGCTATGTTAAGGAATTCAATTAGTTACTGAAAAGAATGCTTTCCATATAGCCTCAGGAAATCAACAGATGCACACCTATGAAAAATATAAATGATATATAATATCGGTAATCAACTTTGTTAACAAAGAACGCTACACATACACCACACGAAATTGCAGTATCATATGTTATGCTTATCTACAAGTTTTTAAAAACACATCGCCCTTCATCTTTCGCCGGTTTTTAAAGAAATATAATCTTCTACAAAACTCACAATCAAGTTTCAGAGAAAAGCATTCATGCCGAACTGCCCTCATAAAGTTAATTGATACATGATTAGCTACAATAAATGATCCACATCAGAAACCCGATAAAATGCGATTAATTATGGCTCAGTTTCAGTTTAATTCTTGGATGAAGCCATTCATTGTTAGGTTGCTGGATCCGATTTTTGGGATTGGTATAATCAGTGAGAATTAATTCCTTTATAATCGGAACAGTTTATTTAGATTTGAAAATAAAACCCTCTGATTTTGTAGATCATGAACTATTGATGAATAAACTCAAGGCATACAAAATCAATGATAATTCGCTTGCTTTATTATATTCTTACCTAACAAGAAGGCGACAGGGAGTTTATGTGGCCAATGCTACATCTTCTTTACAAATACGTCAAAAGTGGAGTCCCTCAAGACTCTATTCTTGGCCCTTTGCTCTTTCTCCTTTTCATTAATGATTTACCACTTCATATGAAAGTCACTGAATCTGATCTGTTTGCAGATGACACAACTTTACATGCCATCCCTTTACATACAATCCCTTCCCTTGAACAAAATTTACAACAGGACGTTGAGACTGTTAAACTGTGGTGCGAAACCTACAAAATGCAAATTAAACACAGAAAAAAAACTTAATGAGAACTGGATCAAGGCAAAGAATAATTTTTTTTTACAGGATATCGATATATTTGTTCAGGGAACAAAATTAAATAGAAAATCAAAAACATTCAGGTGTGATTATTGATAGGTATTTATCGTGGCTAACATCAAATAGAGAGTGTGTGTTCTGCAGTATCCTTCAAAATAGCCTTATTGAACAGACTGTCTTCGTTTGTGCCAGAATCTACGCTAACAATATTTTATAATGGATATATATTGCCTTTGTTTGATTATGTTTCACCATATGGGAAAATTGCAATGCTACTAATCTTAATCAGATAAATAAACTCCAAAAAAGAACAGCTAGAATTATTACAACAAAAGACTATCCATCCTCACATTTATTCGTTAATTTGTAGTGGTTACCTTTTAATTATAAAGTCCTTTAAAGCTATTTTGACATATAAATCTTTTCATAACATGACTCCAAAATACATTAATAATCTCCTAATTCCAGATTCCAATATCCATTCACACAATCTACGGTCTATTTCGAACTCTAATCTTCATTTGCCTAGATTCAAAACGACTCTGTACAAAACATCTTTACATATTCCGCAGCAGTGTTGTGGAAAATCATTCCTAATTATATTAAACAAACATCAACACTCTTCTTTTAAGAACGCGCTAACCACATTTCTTCTTTCAGAGTATGCCCTAGCACCAACAAGTTGAGATACCTAACTTGGCTACCCGAACTACTTTCCCATCTCCCAAACCTACATGTATATCTTATGTACGTTTTAATCTAATGTGTGTATGTATGTATGTGTATATATTTTATGATTTACACGTGAACGTGTCAGACAATATAGTAAGTGATGGTGTTATTTGTACATATTCATTGTACATATTCGTTGCATTTATAGTTTTAATATTCTATTGTTTGAGGACTGCATGTAAGATTGGTTGATTCTGAACCAAATTTATTATCCTCAGAAATTATTATTATTATTATTATTATTATTATTCAAAGACTTAATCAAACTGAATCTCGACAGATACATGAAAAATGATCACAAAATTCAACCCAATAAGCTTAATCCCTTCTCAATATTATATGGAATTTCCCTCGAGGGAATTTCTGTATCAAGCATTTGTTTTTAATGGAATTCATTCTCGCTGATTATACCAATCTAAAAAATCGAATCCAGCAACCTAACATGGAATGGCTTCATCCAAGAATTCAACTGAAACTGATCCATAATTAATTGCATTTTATCGGGTTTCTGACGTGGATTATCAGAGGTTTGTTGGTGGCCCCGGGTGGCCGAGTGGTCTAAGGCGCTCGCCTTTACATATCACCCATATCTCACCTCTGTCCGCGTGGGTTCGAGTCTCGACTCGGCCAACGTGGGTATGTGAGGAAGCTTGCGAGTAGTTTCCCGTGGGTCGGTGGTTCGGTTCCCGGTGTCTTCATCCACCAAATATACTGGCCGCCATTTATAGACTATCATGTACAGAGAGGTGTGTGTGTGTGTGTGTGTGTGTGTGTGTGTGTGTGTGTGTGTGTGTGTGTGTGTGTGTTTTCGGCACGTGCATCAACACATGAAGGTTATATCGTGGCAAGGCAAGTAGAGCAAAGCGCTTTGCCCAGGGACCCACCAAGGCAACCCATCTGAGGATAGTTTTCGAAGCCACTAGTCTGACATGCTAGCAACCGAGTCACCACGGTTCCTTTTGGATTATTCAAATCAAATGAAATTCTTTACTGGAGATGACATGTTCCATAGCGTCATCCAAAGATACATGTACGTAAAAATATAAAATGTGTATTTCACAAAATATAAAGAAAATCACATAATTCAGGAAAGTTTAGTCTGTTGAATACGAGCATGTCTCATATTCCAAATAACATGTTCATGCAAATAACAAGTGTTTAACTAAGCTGTGATTATTTCTTTCCAAAGGAGATACATTATTTTGAATAAGTAGGAACGTTCTGATTCAAGTAGTTAAAACTACATATCTCAACAGTTTTCTCCTTTAAACGTTTTTTCTATGTAGGTTAATATAAGTGTAACAATTTGTGCTGTGGGGGATCAAGCAGAGTAGTTGTTTTATGTTGGGTTTTTTTTTTTATAGTTTCTCGTGGTTGGAGCTCTGCAGGGTCGAATGGTAAAGATTAAAAATTTATCACGGAGTACATTATATATTGGGCATCCAAGTAGAAAGTGCCTTTCAGATTCTACTAGTGTAGGACAAAACTTATCGTTGTTATCTAGAAATTTTTGGATTTCAATATTCAAACAGTGAGAACATAGTCGAATTTTTGCTGTGAATGATCGTTTGGGTTTAGTTATGATAAAATCAAGATAATTAACAATTTCAAACTTATTATATACTGAACACTAAAAAATGAGCTTGTCTATCATTTGCTTTCCCAAGTTTTTCAATAATATTTATGTACAAATGTTACAAATATTAAGTGAAATGTTCTAAATGGAACTTAACATCTGTACCCGCTTATAAGTCTAGTCCAACTGCAAACGACGTATACCCTGATCTGCCTACCCATCTAGGGTCTATATTGTTTATTCTACTGATTACTTCTAACAAACTGCATAAACCCAAATCTGCCAGCGCAGTATACGACGGCAGATCTGGATCTGTGCACTTTACAGTTGGACTCAACTTATACTCAAATATATACGGTAAATCAATATATTTTCTTTAGCTCTCCTGAGCTCCGAGCCATGATCTACAGCCACGTTTATTATACCAAGTCATTTTCATACAATTAATTACAGAGTAGATTTCAATCTTTCTGTTCCTAATTTACAATATTGTCCTTTTACATACCAAGAATTATCAGATTACATGTATGTTGTAAAGCTCAAGAAATAATTTTTTAAATGCCACGTTACAAGAGTAAATGAAACAATTATTGTGTCCTTACTTTGACTATTTTTTTAAAAACAAGAGACCTGCAGCAAAGAAGAAAAGACTTCACATTTAACGTCCTGACTCGTTCATTCTCTACTGATGCCATCACTCTCGTTCCCCTAGCCTCACTAAAAGGGAATGGATACAAAATCTAAAACCACGGAATACATCTTCAGTGTATCAATTACTGCCCACAACCATCACCCCCACCCCAATTTTTAACCCCACCCACCAAGAGTGTATAAAATGATTAGGACCGTTGTGCATTTTAGCTATATCCTCTAATATCTAAGTATATTTAAAGGTCTGAATTATATTCGTTGAATTCGTTTATTGATCGGAACATAATTGTCGTGGTTTTGCAAAACATAGCATTTTCATTGGTACTTTAATATGTAGATTTAGGAAAGGACCTATTGTTCACTTCTCTTTCAAATCGTGGTTTGTAGCAACCACAAAACCCATGAAAATTGCTTCTCCATGCCACAACAAACAGTAAATTCAAATATCTTAAACAGATTATGATAAGTAACATGTAAATTACCAATGACAGGCAAATACGGGCTGGGTTGGAGATGTTGCATTTCATACAAAAGTGTGGGAACACTTATTAAGCTTAGCCTAATTCTTTGATCTTGGAAATAGTTCCTAGCATACAGCCCACACAGTACTGACTCTAATTTAAAAGTATGATGGATAAAAAAGTTTTATGTAATTACAAGTTAGAATAGTATCAAAACTGCATCATTCTCAAGCATTCTGTGGTTATCCATTTAAAACTGGTAATATCTGGTATAGACAATGCAAGAAAAACTTCCAGAGTCTGCCCACGTACATGTATTTTTTGTTTGTTTGTTTGTTTGTTAAATGCCCTTAGGGGAGAGAGAGAGAGAGAGAGAGAGAGAGAGAGAGAGAGAGAGAGAGAGAGAGAGATACTCTTAACTCAAAGTGAAGCATATGCCATGGAATTACATGCAGTAACAAAACCACACTTTGAGTTCATGTTAATTTTATTTTATCTTATTTTTAAAATTACTGAAATATGAATTTTAAAAAAGCGATGAATTTGATATCTCATTGAATACCGTGTGTCTTAGCATGAAATCGGATCCTCTGACCTACCCATTATTTTGACTAACCGGATCTCTGGCAACGTGCTCTCTGTCAAGATACCTTGTACACGGAAAGTGAACACCTTTGAGCGACTTACAGTAGCCACCCGTGATTATTCAATGAAGAACAAATGGATCTGAATTTTCCTTCAAACAAAGCTGAGATAATCCTTTGCCCGAGTTATTCAGCAGTTAGTGGTAATAGGTATTGCCCAGATACTGTGGTGACAAGAAACTTGGGTGGCATTGTTTTTAGTATAGTGAACATGAGTAAACTGATGGACAAAACGAAAACCACAAAGAATCAGTCAGTAACTCGGGTTTTTTTTTTTGGTGCTATTAAGAACTAAGTAATAGATGTACATGTAGCCATGTAGTTATCATCATTTTAGCATCTCAAAATTGTACTCGCTGATCTCTGAAAACTGAAACCTCTAAAGTTGGTGCCCCCAAAAGAGAAACCTTATAAAACGTTCTTAATACAGGCGCTCCAAATTTTAAAATAGGCTGAAAGGGGTGCCTTAATTAGAATAAATGCGGCACTCATTTTCAATTAGTTTAAACAATATTTTTTCAAATAAACATCTTTACATATAATTCAAAATAATGCAATATATGGGGATTCAGTAGAAAGCTGGAAGTTTATTAAAAACCGTCTTTCCTATTCATTTTCGATTAATGAAAACGAGTATCAAAACAAATATAGCACTGGTTGACCTGTTGAACTTACATAATTCTTGCTAAGTTCAGCACCAAACAACATGGTTTCAATGTTGAGCATAGTCTTCAATCTAGACTTAAGACTTTTAATGTGTGCAATTTAGTTCATACTTGATTCTCATTTAGATTACTGGATTGCAGGCTTAACGTAAGCTTACATCCAATCTCAAGTTTTGTTCGTAAAATACAAGCCTTGTCCACATCTCGGAAATTTGCCAGTACACTCCATGCACAGTAGGTCCTTAGGGGTCTAAAAAAAAGTGAGGTCCCTTTGAACAATGTATTATTTTAGCAATAATTTGTTTTTTAAAAAAAAAACGGTTCAGTAGTACAGGGAAATGCAATTTAAAAAATTCAGTAATACGGGGAGATGCAATTTTAAAAATTCAGCTGTACAGGGAAATGCAATCTTCACAAATTCAGTAGTGCAGGGAAATGCAATTTTTGACAAATTCAGTAGTGCAGGGAAATGCAATTTTCAAAAGTTCAGTAGTACAGGGAAATGCAAGTTTCAAAACTTCAGTAGTACAGGAAGATGCAATTTTCAAAAATTCTGTAGTCCAGGGAAATGCAATTTTCAAAAATTCAGTAGTAGTGGGAAATGCAATTTTCAAAAAATGTCTTAAACTTCAATATAAACTCAATCTATCAACCATGAGTTTCTTAGATGCTATTCCAGTTAACATCTCTTTTGGTTTCCATCATTTTCATGACAAAGAGAACCTATAAAAAATACTCTGAAATTATGTTAAAAAAGCTGGATATATTTCCAAGCTTTAAGATTTATTTTACCGATATTTATATGACAATTATGTAAATATACATTATGAAAGCTTCAAATATTTAGTTCAAGCTTAGGAATTACAAGAGACTCAAGTGGGGTGATCTAACATTTTATGCAAGAGCAGTTGTCCAAGAAGTCTGGGTCAGCAGGATATTTTCTGTATACATTTCTTTCAACACTGTTGATTGCATATATTTTGAAAACAATTCTTTCAAGGCTTCTTTGTTTTAGTACCTTCATTTATATTTGATGGTACATCATAACTCTCTGTCCAAAATACGTACTGCCAAATTTGGTTTAATTCTGTGCAGCGTTTGCTTTTTTTATTTTAATAAAGTTGTTTCAATGTTTTTCTATTTTTAGTAACATAGTCAGTTGCCATAGCTGATAGCTGATCAACATCATTTGTACAAACATGAAAACCTTTTATGCCTGGGTACCTTCTGTCCAATTTGGTCAAATTTTTTTCATCGGATTTTTAGGAGAAGCCGTTTAATTTTTTAATTAAGGCTAACGAAAGGCTTTTATGTCAGGATGCTGTGTTTTAAATTTTGTCGAAATTAATGTAATAAGAAAGGGGTCTTAGAGAACCTTACTGCCGAGCGAATCAATCAACACCTGAGTGAGACTCACTTGAGGTCGATGTTTCCCCTATTTCCAAGTACCTCAAGACAACAATCGCTGTTAACTGACGGGTTCTTAAACGCGCTAATGCCACATATAATTTTCCTCAATTCAAATAAAGACCACACATGCACGAAACATTAATTTCACACTTGCAAGGTTTTCTTGCTTCACATATGTATGATTTATCAGTATGCTTTTCTACGCCGCAGGTAGACATTTCATGCTACATAGTACGAAACATGACCCAAATAAGTATTACACAGAATGATTCCATATTAAATGATCGAACACTTATAGGTGAGAATATCCCGAGAATTCCTTATGTTAAGATATTAGGGAGGGTCCATTTTACGAAACAAATCATGCTACCATAAAGTCTCGTGAAAGCTGTACATTATGACTATGACGTCTGCTCCTAGTAATTGGCTAATTACACGGTTTGAGAAATATCTTCCCAACACCAACTCCCATAATCAACAAATAATCACTAAACTCAAACAAAACTATAAACGGAGACTTAAATACAAATAGCATATACTCTTAGTTTGTTGCATTATGTTAAGTGATTTTTGAGAAGTTCTTTTAATGGGATTCTACAAAAGCAGCCATATTTCATGGAAGATCGTCATCATTGGAACAAATCTTTAAGCCAGGGGTCCCCAACCTTTTTGTGCCTACGGGCACATTTGTGAGTTTATGAGAGTGGCGGGCACCAACCAATTAACATGACCCATTTTATTGATTTATTATTATTCATTATAACCTCTTCCGCGGGCACACAAAAAAACCTTGGCGGGCGCCATGACGCCCGCGGGCACCGCGTTGGCGACCACTGCTTTAAGCTACTCCTGCCAGGACGATTTGTCAAATTTATTAAAATTCTGTTCAACAGTGTTTGAGAAGACGTCTTTAAAAGGCTGTTCTATTTTTAGTATCAGCTGCAATATTTGACGACGGATCAACATCGTTAGTATAACGTAGAGAGAGGCCTTCATGCCATGATACTTTCTGTTCAATTTGGTCAAATTCTGTTCGGCAGTTTTTGAGAACAGACTGTTTAAAATGTTTCTACCTTTAGTAACGGTGGCCATATTTGATTGCAGATTGGCATCATTTGTAAAAAAATTCAAAGACCTTAAAGCCAGGGCGCTTTCTGCAAATCTTGGTCAAATTCTGTTCAACGATTTTTGAGCAGAAGTCATTTAAAGTTAATTTTTGTTTAAATTTTATTTGTTGTAACGGTGGCCACGTTTGATAGCGGATCAGCATCATTTGAAGAAACTTGAAAGGTCATCATGGCCGACTATTCTCTGCCAAGTATGGTTGAAATTGGTTCATTGGTTTTTGACAAGTTGAAAATAAACAGGAAATTAAAAAGAAAGAAATAATAAACTGAACGAAAAATGTATTTAAAAGATGTAGGTCCCCCAGCCAATATATTACAAGATGCAAGTGAAAACAGCCAAGTAAAAGGGCCAGTTGACAGAAATCATTTAAAGCTTGACAGAAATCATTTCATTTAAATCTTGACAGAAATCTTGACAGAAAAATGCCAATCTGATTAAAATCGAAATCTACTCATAATAAGCAGATCTGACAGGCACCGATAAAGGTTCATGTTCTGTCGACCTTTGGAATTCCCGGTCCACTTATTGTTAGTAACTTGTCAGATTAAGCTTTGCATTTCCTGTTAGAGAGAGTTGTCGTATGAAATTATATGTTTTGTATGATGTATTTCACTTTCACAAATGTTTGATTAGGGGAATCGACAGCTGAATAGAACTTGACCTCGTTTGGGTGTTCGTCAGATCTCAGTTATATCGGAGATTTCAGTTTTAATCAGATAGGGAAAATGTGAAATTCAAGCTTGAATTGGTTCAATCCTCTTTGTACTAAATCCCATACCCAAGTGAGTTCGAGTTCAACACATCCTACAAAAATAATTGAGCGGAATGAATATACACTGTATTTTCATATAGGGCAAAAACCAAATAAGAAAAAAAAAAGAAAAAAAAAAAAAGGGGGGGGGGGAGGACAAAATGCACGTAAAGGAATAACGGCAATATGAACTAACAAGCCCACTGCAGCAGTTACTACAATCCAAGGCAGTGAAGATTGCAAGCAATTTGAGTACAAAAAAAATCAATTAAGACAGTGCATGTTGTTGGTTGAGAAAGTTGAAAGTACATCAGTCTGTAACTGCATGGTGATGAAGAAGGAGACTGCATAAACAGGATGCCTGGGCACCACGATATCTCCAGATAACAATACATTTAATGTCACACACAATTAACAAACTGATAACTACTCACTACTTCCTGAGATACAACAGATAAAACAGATGACAGCCGCATGAGGAAATATGCAGAGATAAAACATAAAAATTCCCAATTCTAGAAAAGCTGGATCAAAAGAGAATGAGCATAATGTGTCAAAAGGAAAAAAATACATCTAAACATCTCACCTTTGTGCATACTTCAAGTTTCAAGACTTGTATGTTGTAATTTACAAACCAAATACTGAAGAAAACCTTAATATTAAATAGCATAAAAATCATTTTCATATTAGAAAAGTTATCCTTACCCAGATAAAAATTATTCAACTGATGAAACCACGAGAGCTCAATTTACAGACATGACTTCATTCAAAAACTTATGGAAAAAATTAAAAAATTAAAAAAATATAAAAATGTAGGATTAGACAGTGACTCTCTAAAGTGCAACCCGAGAAACAAATGACTTGTTAAACATTACACTTTGATATCCAGTCAGAAATATATGTGTTGTTGGTAATTACTTGTTCGCTAACTCTTAACTTGAAATAACGGCTTGGTGTTTCACAGCACAGCAACACAAGTAGGTTATTTAGTGAGTGGGCAATCAGAGTAAAGTGCCTTGCCGATGGACACACCACAGAAGCTGACCTGAGCTGATCCGATGATATGATTCGAACGCGCACCTTTTTTGGCCGCGAGTCAGGCACATAAACCACCAAATTCCATCAGCTCTGAGATTTGTCTTTAATGATCTCACGAAAGCTTACTCTGAAGTCATGGGTTTGGAAAATGTATCAACTCTCCACACCCGAAGGATGAAGACATGGCACCGGAAGTTTTCAAACTTTTAAACAGGAATTTTTAAACACACTTAAATGATCTGGAAGTTTAAAAGATTCTTCTTACTCTTTTAGGTATGTAAACACATTGGAGATCCCAAAAGTAAGAACATCCAGGTATGGGCTACGATCTTTTAGCTATGCAGCCCTAATAATTTTCGAACAAGCTCATATTGTAACAATTTTAAATCCCTCTTAAAGACCTGGTCAGAGAGCTTATTGTGTATATACTCATATGTATATAAAAGTAAAAAAGTCGTTGCTAGTACCATAATCGGTTGCATGCTTAGTGTTTTAGTTTATAATCTTACATATTTGCTTATGGCTTTTAGTTACCTTAAATGTTGGCTTACTAAAACATAGTTCGAGGTGGATTTGCTCCCCATTTTAGATATTACATTTATTATTTATTGCTTTTTTTTGGGGGGGGGGGTAAAAAAAAATTTTATATATTTTTTTATTCATTTAATTTTTTTTTTTTTTTTTGGGGGGGGGGGGTAGCTTCGCCGCATGTGTAGTGTTTAGTTTTTTCAGTTCATTTGTCTTGCTTATGTGGTTTGCTTGTAGCTTTCAGATACTTCTGATTCCTCCGTACTATTCTCATATGTGTTCCTGTGGCACCGGTTGGCCGAATGGTCTAAGGCGCTCGCCGTTCCAGATCACTCACATCTCACCGGTGTCCGCGCAAGTTCGAGTCACAGCTCGATTAACGTGGGTATGTGAGAAAGCTTGCCAGTAGTTTCCCGCGGGTCGGTGTTTCTGTAAAATGGTATCATAAGTGTGTCAGCCATTTCGCATGTATACTTTAACACTGCATGTAATTGTAGATTCGAATCTATTCATGTACATTGATTTATCTGCATTGATTTTATAAAAAAAAAAAGAAATAGAAAAAATAGAAGTTATACATTTTTTTTGGGGGGGGGGAGGGGGTAATGATTATTTTAGCATAGAAACATGATTATTAATAATTAGTTACTACATTAAAAAAATATGTCTGTCTGATTGTTGTATGTCTGTCTGTTTGTTTAAGTTAATTGTTACATTATTGTTTATAGTCGGTGAAATAGCTCCAACGATGTAATATTTCTTATTATGTAAATGGAATTCCGACTCGACATAAAATTTGTCTATGTGTATAGATAATAACTGTCAGAATACATAAAATTTGTCTATATGTATAGATAATAACTGTCAGAATACATAAAATTTGTCTATGTGTATAGATAATAACTGTCAGAATACTTTCGGATGGGAATATAACATGTGAGATATGTTAATTGCCATGTCAGAAAATCAGCATAAGACATTTATAGAGACTGCATACAACAGAAAGTCGGACCACTAAGTGACGCAATGATAACAGGAGATTGTCTGATAATAATGTACATCTTGTCTGATTTGCTACCAAACATCAGCTTATCCCTCACGTGATGGGACTGTAACACAAAACTAATAAAACAAAATAACAGTTGTGTCAAAGATTACAACTTGTAATACCTGATTTGTTTCCAAAAAAACAGCTAATCCCAGACATGATGGGACTGTAACACAAAACTAATCAGACAAAATTACAGTTGTGTCAAAGCTTACAATCAGTCCTTGATAAAAAAAAAAGGGGACAACTTGTAATACCTGCAGTTATGTGCATTCATAATAGTAATCGATCTTTCAAAAAATGTGAATCAGCATATATACACTGGAATATCAGGTGCTTTTCGTCTCCCTTAACTACAGGTTCTATTACATACCTGTACAAATAATTGTATGAGTCTTAGATAATTATGTATTGAAAAAACAAAACATGACAGGTAAAGAAAAACCTCAATAAAAATAAAGGATATAATTTTCTCCGCAAAAAAAAAAAAAAAAAAAAAAAAGAGCAGGCTTGAATAACACTGTATATAAAGCACTTGTTATGCCACTTGTTACGCTCACTTATTTACCTAGGATTCAAAGTCCCCATGCTCTTTAAAGAAATCTTGAGGATCACAGTCCATCTCGGGATCTGTGTGTGCATTAATGTTTATAATGCTTGGGAAACTTCCAGGATCTAAAGCCCAGGACAATCAGATGCTGTAATGATTTTTTCCATATTTTTTTGTTTGTTTCACAAACATATTTATAAAGATGCTTCAAGAAGATGAAGAATTACCAATTAATATAAGCAAGGTGAAATGGAAGTCTTATAGCTAAAAGTTTAATGTTAAGTGCCTTATTTAGGATACTAATATGAGATCGGCTACCTGGTTCTTTTACTACCTGATTCTGAAATCCGTCAGACTATAAACTCCTCCTACACCATTTGAAAATTTAAATCTGGAAGCTTCTCAAAGATTATGAATGACATTCTTTTCAACTACTCTTAGTCACAATTTTTTTTCATGCCTCCTCAGGAATGGGGTAAGGAAGGGTTAGGGCTAATAGGATGGAAAAGAGGGTGGATACAGTCAAGGAAAAACAATGGATCATGTTGCCTAGCAACAGATTTAATTGTGATCGCATGCAGATTAAACTTATGTATCGCCAGCCATGTTGTAACACAATATGTATCATGATAATTGTCTTCAAAAAATATATCGTATCATATACATAAATAAACCGTACACAAGAATTCTGCAGAACGATTTGTCTTGCCTGCTCATTCGTGGCATAATCAAAATATCTTGCATAGTCATAGCACAAGAAAAAACGTCAGTGACATTAATAGCACGTCACTGAGGTGATGAATATCCCTAATATATATAAACCCATCAAACTTCATGAACATAGAACAGTGTCTAAGCGAATGAGCTAAATGCCAAATGTAACGTAATCGCTGGAGCATGAAAAGTATGTCACTGTTACCTACTTTTGATCACTGTGAGTAGTACCCTCGAAGATGAATACACCCATCAAGTTTCATGACTGTAAATACAACGGTGCCAGAAAAACTGAGCTAAATAGAACAAGTTAGAGTATTTGTTGGTGTGTGAAAAGTAGGTCACGGTGGCCCGCTTTTGCCCATGGTGTTTAGTACCCTCGAAGATGAATACACCCATTGAGTTCTATGTTATACATCCCTACAATATATATCTAGCCTATGCATCGCTGACGAGACAAAAATACAAGCGTGTCCATGACAAGTTTTTTTCTTTTTTTTTATGGATACTCTGCATGCAAAACTGTGAAAAAGAAACATCGCTTGTATACAGCCACTATTTTGCTGACGTGGTATTAAACGTTATTACATACATACATATCATTGATATTGTAGGATAGGCTGAAATACCAGAATGAACCAAAACGAATTTTGATTTTTCTTCTGTCTTTCTGTTATAAGTTCATATACCTTAAACTGATTTAGCAAGAGGCCCAATTGTGCCAGTGATCACTCAAACCTGCCTGATAGCTACCTAAAAGCCAAATGCAACGACAGTTGGCCAAGCAATCTGGGTTAGTATAATGCTTTCCAATGTATCAAGGTTTATATATATAAATATATATATATATATATATATATATATATATATATATATATATAGATATATATATATATATATATATATATATTATTATTAGTAATAGCAGCCATATTGGAAGGCAGATCATCATTATTTGTGCAAACTTGAAAGGCCTTACGACATCATGCTTTCTGTGATATCGGGTCAAATTCTGTTGATTTTACAAGAAGTCGTTGAAAGTTTTTTTGTTTTGCTTTTTACTTTCAGTAACAATGACCATATTAAATCAGCATAATTTGTGCAAAACTGAAAGGCCGTCATGCCATGATGCTTTATGTCAAAATAGGTCAAATTCTGTAGAGCAGTTTTTGCACCATATAAAAGACGGCAATCAAGGTATCTAGCGCGCGAGAGAGAGAGAGAGAGAGAGAGAGAGAGAGAGAGAGAGAGAGATAGAGAGAGAGAGAGAGAGAGAGATTCTCGAAGTCAATACTTCATTCAGTGATCAAATATATGTAAATATGTACTTCATTCAGTGATTATATATTAACGCAAACACTTGACATTAATCACAAATATAACATAATACTCTGCTTTCATAGTTAATACTCTATATGAAGTATATTTTCACATGATTCCATTTAGCAAATAAAAAAATTTCTTTAGGATCTCCCAAATTAGACTTACTAGCTTCAAATTTAAAATGAAATAGCTAATCAAAATGGAGCTCTTCTATACTGGATTTTTTTTAATTCGAAATTTCGATCTGTATATAACAGAGTTTCTTATCAGCAAAACTTGACTGAAAAAACTAGACCGACAAGATGCGTTTAAATCTCCAAATAAAATCAGATTTTAGGAAATGTCTAAGTCTACTCCAATTTCAATTCTACAAAAATATAAAACGCGACACCAAAAATTGTTCACAACAACACATGTGCAAAATAAATGCTTCATCGTTTCTTCCTCACTATAACAAAAGAAACAACTTATCATATACAAATCTTTTCTGAATAAGAAGCTATTTGTAGTCAGTATGTTGTGGTTAATTCTAAACTGGAGCCACCATAATATTGTATCCAAAGTAATTTTATATGGAATAAACTATCCTTTATTCCACCAATCTCAATCTTTGGGTATGTTAAATTTAATATAAAAATAAAAGTTTCTTGAACTTTGGGACAATGGAAAATTTGACTTTACAAAAAAAAATACATATATCTGTGCATCCTTGTGGATTCCTAAGTTGAACTTCAATATACTTCGGAATGAAAAAGGACTTTATTTTTTTTTTTTTTTCTTTTCATTATTTTGCAAATATTTGTAAATATAATATCATTGCACTTATAATACCGTAAATCATATAAGTCGTAAAACCTTTCATATCGTCAAATCAATGATAATACATTTTACCTCTTTCGACAACCACGACTTATATAAAACTAGTCTGTGATTAATCATTATATATTTTCTATTTCCAGACACGCTCCTGTGTAATTATAAATAAGTTTGTACCTTTTTCGATTGTCAAAACTTCTGCTTATGCTAAAAGTACACCCTTCCAAAACGAACTTTTAAAAATACTTTTGGACATTTCTGATATTTCCAAATCATTGAACTCACATAATGTTTAATATGATAACTCGTATTTGTTGAGAAAATAAGCAATTATATTCTGCCATTCGGAATCAACAAACGCTCTACCCAAGATATCTTTTTAAAAGATTTTATACAAGATGATAAATGTTTCATACACAAACCAACCAACCACCACCCACCCTAACTTATTAATAATTGTTGATCTGCTTATTTTATCAGGACCGTTATTCCACATAAATTATAACATATTTTAAATTCTTTTTATCACAATGGCTGTAGGATTTGGCAACAATAAGAATATATATGTCAATTTAGATAAAGTCAATGATTTCAGAACAATAATTTTTCCATATATTGTTAATTTTCTTCGATTCAATTCCCCTAATAGTTTTTGTTTTTGTATATCTTGGATTTGGTTTCAAAATTAATTTCCACAATGTCTTCTGTTATTACAGATAACTCAACGTCTAATAAAGAGAATTTAAAAGCCCAAGCAAATCCTAAATTTGTACAAATCTGTGCTTAAAAATACTTTAATGTCCCTATTTTTTTTTATCCCTTTTGCTTTGTTGATATTCACCTTTAATCAAGACATAGATGAAAATTAGTCTAATGTTTCTACCGAGGAATACAAAGAGTTGTCTGTTCAATATAGTATAAAAGATGTGTCTTCTGCATACTGTGCCAGTTTATTTTTCAATCCACACACACACACACACACACACACACACACACACACACACACACACATATATATATATATATATATATATATATATATATATATATATATATATATATATATATATATATATTCCTTCACCTCATATTATGACAGGGTTCAGTTTGTACGACATGTCTTTGTTGAATATATCAGACAGTTTCAGTAAAACATCCCTAAGATTATAGTGATGTTGTTTCCTACTGTTACATACATGTACATGATGAAGAAATCGATCATGGATCCGGATGGACTGACTAGACATGCGCATGGAATGCTTTTGTAGGATCACCAATGACCCAAAAACTATGCAATGGATTACAAACTTGAAGTGGTGTTTCTTTCTTTTGTTTTTAAATTTTACTAATTAATGGTTTGCTAAAAAATCTTGTTCAAAGGTAAATACTGTAGTTTTAAAAAAAATTTGCATCAGCATTATCAGTAAATGAACCAGATGCGTAATTTTGTATAATGTACGCTGTAACTAATTCTCGTTAACTTGTGCACTTTTCCTAGCGATGTCAATTGGATGTGAGAATCATAGATACATACTTTAAGAAAAGAACATAAGAACTCTACTAAACAATCCTCTTAAGCAAAACTGTGGTAATATATAATTGAATTGGAAATGGCTGGTTCCTGTGTCAATGACAGTCACACGCATGTTCGTTGACACGTTGACCGATTTTGTAAATGTTTAGAGGCAGTAAACAAAACTAAGCTGTTTACACTTTTAAACATTGCAGCCTTACAAAAGCAGTGCAGAAAAACTTTCAGCAAAACCTGTAAAAGCTGTAGACAAAGACGACAACCAAAACAACAACGACGACGGCGGAAAAGTGACTATGTCATGCTTCCCACTAACGTGGGCTTGACAAAAATAAATTAAAATCAACTACCGATAATTCATTAGCCGCTTTATATCCCGTATAGTTTAATGTGAATTTAAGTCCATCTCAGAAGCCTTTGTCGCTCCGTAAAGTAAAAACTCGTAATTCTTGTACGATTCAAAATTTTATCTCAAGTTATTTTGGTGTCTAAATATATGTTAAATCTTAAAGAAAAGCTCTCAATCGTCTGTAAAGCTGAAATAAATGTGCACAAAATGCTCTGACACGAGTCCTCTTATCATCGAATCTCACTGTTTGTACGGGATTTGCGATGATTTCAATTTTCTACGTATTAAATCTCTTTTCACACTTATGGCGGAAGTCGATAGTGTTGGGAATACGCTGGAAGCAAGTACTGTTTGAAAGACTTATCAAAGGATAAAAGGAGGTTTGCAATGCCTGACGCATTATAACGAAAGCAATTAGTTACGAAACTGGCGTTTTTCAAGAAAATTTTAGCCAGACGGATGTCAGTAGGCAAGAGTGGCGTTATGACGCAAAAATTGTAGTACGGAAATCCATTCAGGACAATTTCTTGGCGATAAGCGATGGTGGCAGTTTAACGGGTGGCGTTATAATGGGTGCTAATATTCTTTGTAATGTAATTACTTCGTCTAGCAGAGCCCTAATAATTCACAATACAATAACATTTAAAATGTGTAGATAAGTATCCCCAATTTCTGAAGAGAAAAAAAAAAACAACAAATGTATCCATGTGCCAGGGATGCCACCGCCAATATGATGCAATTAAAGGGCAATGGTCTAAGTCAACACGATGCCTTAAGCCCGAAATATTGTAACAGTAAAAATCAAACAGTTACTTGACATAGATCTTCTTAATATAAAGCCTCGTATCAGATTTGGACCCAATCCATAAACTTCTTCAGAATTTACCGAGTGGCTGTTGAAGGCAAACTTCAAGGTCAAACAGAAGGCCATAACTTTGTACAGGGACCCTTGGTAGATCAGTTGGTAGGCGACGGAGTAATAATCCAAGGGTTGCGGATTCGATATCTGCACAGGCGAGCCCAGGTCGGCTGCTGTTGTGTCCTTGGGAAAGGCACTTAGCTCCCATTTTCTTAGCATGATATAGCCAGTGTGTTAAATGTGCCGTTAAACCCCACCCTCACCCCCTCCAACCCCCCAGCAACTCATCCCATCCCCCCCTCAAAAAATCTCTGTACAATTTTACCAGAAGGTGAAAATCGAACTTGACTCACACGAAATTTTATGTCAATCCATGAAGTCTTTAAAAGTTCTTGAGAAGAAACAAAACTGAAAGCCCCAGTTCCAAGCCAAGCAGTGGCCATAGCTCTGTTACATTTTTGCCAGAAAACGGTCACAATTGAAAGTTACGACGGTCTTTTAACGCAGAGTCTCGTACCAACTTTCATTTTTAATAAATCAATCCTTCAAAGGTTATCGAGTGGAAACGAAATTTGTGACAGACAGACGGAACGGGAGGTGAGGGGATGAATGCTCATGGGTTAATGGGTAACACTGTATGCCCCCTCCAAAGATATGAAAAAGCGATGAAAAAGGTGAACTGACTTTACATTCAACATACAGCTGAATTGCAGTGATGTCATGAAAATGAGACTTTAAAAAACGCTGTTTTTAGTCACACGATATGTTGGCTAAGGTACCGTTAGAAACCACAGGAAATTAGAAGTGAATATATATATATATATATATATATATATATATATATATATATATATATATATATATATATATATATATATACCATATTTACCGGAGTATAATACCCGCCCGACTAAGAAAAGCGTGGATCCAGATCTACCATCACATAATGCAGCAGCAGAAGGGCCGGATTAATGGGGGAGGGGGTGCTCAGGGGGCACCTGCACCAGGCCCTCCCCCTAGTAATCCCCCCCCCCCCGGTTGCCGTGGATACAATTACACGTGTTTAAATAAACCATATATAGGTCTAAATCGTCTAATACTTAGCCTAGTATAGCTATAATAATTATATACATATAAAGGACAGTTTAAGGACTGCTTTTAGGACGTATTTGTAGATCCACAAGGGCCCCCTATATTAAGTGTTTCGGGCCCTCCAAAGCCTTATTCCGGCCTTGATCAGCAGATCAAATTCTGCACCGCTGGCAAGTACTGAAAAGTTAAGCACGCATATTGCCATAGCAGATCTGCGTCTAAGCTGCAATCCACAGCTGGCCGCGTTATATATGGAAACATACAGTACATGTAAATCATACTGTATTAATAGTGGCATGAAATTCGACGATGCTGGCCTCTTGGTTATACAATACCTCACATACCCTATACACAGCACCATACAATACCTCACATACCCTATACACGGCGCCATACAATACCTCACATACACTATACACGGCGTCATACAATACCTTACATACCCTATACACGGCGTCATACAATACCTCACATACCCTATACATGGCGTCATATAATACCTTACATACCCTATACATTGCGTCATACAATACCTTACATACCCTATACACGGCGTCATACAATACCTTACATACCCTATACACGGCGTCATACAATACCTTACATACCCTATACACGGCGTCATACAATACCTTACATACCCTATACACGGCGTCATACAATACCTTACATACCCTATACACGGCGTCATACAATACCTTACATACCTATACATAGCATCATACAATACCTTACATACCCGATACACTGGGTCATACAATACCCACTGGTGGCTCGCGTAAGCTTGATGCTTAAAAAAAAATAGCCTGAAGGAAAAAACAGTATACCGAGTAACAAAATTACCTCAGATTACCCCTTTGACCCGTTCTGACATCGGACCCTGTCTATCATACTATAAAAGAGACAAGCTATGTAACTTCCAAACACTCAGTTCCACACCTGACCCTCTATCTCAGGCTGCTATTCCCGTCTACGAAGGCACCCATCCATAATCATTGGCTCATTTTACTCCTTATATATTTTTCTATTCATCAAACCATCGTTGACTTTTTTGCGTTGCATCAAACTTAAGTTACGGCCCCGAAACGTGAGAATTGCGCAAATTTTGCCTGCCCCTACAAAGTTACGCTCATCTACGATTTGCCGGTACGTACAGAGAGAGATACGCTACTCTACGACACATTCCTTCATTAATTTGAGAATAGAGCTAGATGCAAAGGTAACGGTCAACTTACCGTATATACTCTGTATAAACCTATACCAACTGCAAACTGCATAGACCCAGATCTGCCGTCGCATAATGCGCCGGCAGATCAGGGTCTATGTTGTTTGCATTTGGACACGGATTATACGCGAGTACAAACGGTACCATTCACTCGAATCAACTCTCAGAATCCTGTTCCATGGAAGAATTACATGTGTTTGCAAATATTCACTCAATTATATATCCGCGAATTCAAAATTCGTTACCTCCTTGTTTGAAAAGCGCTTTTGTGGCACACATAAATCAGGGGCGTAGGATGATAGGCTCAAATGTTACTGTATAATATAAACAATGATTGCAATACATACTATTTCGATTATAAAAAATAAGGTAAATAATTAGTATACCAATTTTATTTTATTTAATTGCTAAAGAATGTAAGTAATAACTTTTGAGCCAATCATCTTACGCCCCTGAGTTATGTGTGCCGCAAAAGCGCTCAAGTTGGCCGCCATGCTGGTCATACTGGATGTCAGATCATCACCATCTTCGTTTAGTACCAACCAGATATCATAAGAAGTCTTCTTGTGAAAATCCAAAGTTGATATGACTTTCCATCAAGGAGTAGCGATCAGTTTTTCAAGACGGCCGCTGTGGCAGCCATACTGGATAGTATATCGGCACAATTTGTATTTAGGACCAACTAGACACCAGAAGAAGTCTTCCGGTAACAATTGGATGCTAATATGATTTCAGGAAGATTAGCAATAACAAGATTTTGAAAATGGCTGCTGTGGTTGTCGTATTGGATGTCCGGGCGGCACAATTATTTTCATTTAGGACCAACTACACATCACAATAAGTCTTCTGGTGTAAACCCCATGTTGATATAACTTTCCATTCAGGAGGAGAAGCGATAACAAGAATTTCAAGATGGCTGCCGTGACGGCCATACTGAACATTAGGTCGACACCATTTTCATTTAGGACAAACTAAACATAAGAAGTCTTTTAGTGTTAACCCCATTTTGATATAATCATCCATTCAGGGCAGTTCAGGATAATAAAATTTTCAAGATGGCTGCTGTGGTGGCCATATTGGATGTCTGAACAGCACCGTTTTCATTGAGGACCAACTATACCTTGGGATGAATATATATGTAAGGTTTTATGGCAATCCTCTAAGTAGTTTAGGAGGAGTAGCAATAACAAACTTGTGCAAACAGATGGACAGACGACGGACAACAGGCTATTCCATAAGCTGTTCTGGTCTGTGACAAGTAGAGCTAAAAACAAGAGTCTGGCCGAAAAGAATTTCCAGGAATCCAAAATAAAATCGTTTATTCGTTTTAACTGCTCAGAGTTGACATCATTGCTGATATTCTTGTGCAATAAAAAGATTTTCAAGATGGTCACCGTGGAGATTATATTGGATGCAAGATTGGCACCAATTTCATTTAGGACCAACTAGACATCATAAGAAGTCTTTTGATCAAAACCTAGTGTTGATATGACCATCCATTCATAAGGAATATCTTCAAGTTCGTATTGGATGTCAGATCGGCGTCCTTTTCATTTAGGACCAACGAGATAGCATAATTAGTTTTCTGGTGAAATCCCCATATAAATATGACTTTCTGTTTAGAAAGAGTAGAGAAAACAAAATTTTGATGATGGCTAATGGAGTCAGATCAGCACAATTTTCATTTAGGGCCAAGTAGACTTCGTAAGAAGTCTTTATGGTAAACAAGCATTGTCAATAAGACTATCCGTTTAAGAGAAATTGTGATAACAAGATTTTCAAGATGGCTGCCGTGACGACCATATTGAATGTCAGCTCGGCACCATTTTCATTTAGGACCAACTAGATATCATAAAAAGTCTTCCAGTGAAAACCACATGTAAATATAACCATCCGTTCAGGAGGAGTATCGATAACAAGATTTAACAAGATGGCCACTGAGTATGTATATATGTAGTAGCGTCCTACGGCACCTCAGCACGATAGTGACTTTATGGTGTCAACTAAAGGCAAATGTTCGACAAATATAATAATGAATTGTAAAAAAAAAACATTAGGAAGACAGACTCTTCCAAATAAATTTTAAAATGATCTGTAAAATGTATATAAAAGAAAAGATAACGGTAACACATAAAATCCTCAAATGATGTGGTAAAAACTTGTTATATAAACCGCATTCCCTTAAAAAAAATCCAAGATTTTTTCAGGTGGTACATTATCATACAGTTTCTTCATACAGTTGACATCAAAATGCTTCTCTCTCACAGGGTGAAAGTCGACACACTCGACAAGAGTATGTCCTACTGTCAGTGGACACTGTCACTGTCAGGGTATGCATTCTGGTCGAGTTTCACCCTTCAGGAGGTATACAATGGTATATACTCTGGTGACCACACTCGATGTCAGAGTGGCACCGTTTTCATTAGGACTAACTAGACTCTTGACATAAAGATGCATTTCATGGCAATCCTCCAAGCAGTTTATGAGGAATAGCGATAACGAACTGGTGCTAACGGGCGGACAGACGACGAATAGCAGGCCATCCCATAAGTTCTTCTGGTCTATGACCAGTAGAGTTAATTAAAACTGCGTGAGAATAGACTTGAATAGTGCAATCACGTTTCCTCATGCATAAAGCTTTATATAACTGTTTTTAAGGACCTTAATTTACAAATTTGATAAGTCATATTCATTTTAACTTTTTTATTTTTATCTTTGTTAGCACATTAAAACCATATACCGATAATTAAAGTTATCAACAAATACATTTGTAAATAATACATGTAGATGAATATGTACATGAGAAAGGGTTAGCATGCAGATATAGTTAGGAGAGCATAAACATACACGTACATGTATATTGATAAGTAAATGAATAAATAGAAAAGGGTTTGGAAATAGCTATAATTTTAAGAGAGAGAGAGAGAGGGGGGGGGGGGGGTAGGTTAAAGACATTGAACTGAAAAATTAAACAACCAATAACAATAGTCTAGCCAGGGATACTCATTAATCCAAGATGATTGGTAGCATCATACAGATTATTTTTCTTTAAAACAGGTTCATTAGAGCTAGAAACTTCATCAAGTTTTCTATTTTTTTTATATATATTTTTTTTGCCTAGATAAAATAGCAGACTCATCTCATGAACTACATCAACAATAACGAAAGCTAAATGTAATGATTTATTTATACTTATAACTGAAGGAATTGTGAACACTTATTTTATCTATTTACTTTGCAATTATCATCTAGTCACCTCGAAATCGGCGACATGCATCAAAATATTTGACAAGCCGACTTCTGAGATTGAGAACACTTATTTTTTGTCCGTTTAATTGTTTGCCAAACAGCAGGTATGTATCAGTCTCCTGTAATTATCACGTAAACAACAGACCATGAAAACCATTTGTGAGTGCTACATTTTCGGTACATCGATCACGCTTTGAAAGAAATCTTCCTGGTGGTTAATCGTTAGAGATGAGTGCCTTTTATTTCCAAACACACCTATCAAAGAAGTCTGACGAGTTATATTACTAACAGCTAACGTCTACTCGCCTTAAAATCGCGACATGCATCAAAACAATCTTTGACAACCGACTGTCTTGAGCTGGCAAAATCAAAAACTGCCCGAGGATTGGTTAGAACCTGAAAGTCTGCGAATCCCGTATACGTACACATATTACGATTAGAATGTAACTGACAAGTTAAAATATAAATATTTATTACTTATTTGTCAAAACTTGCGTTAAACAGGAAATATTCACATTATCACGTCTGCGCGAGAAAATGCGAGACTGACCTAGACACTGACTACAAGATGGAAATGACATACGATGGATGACAGTCACTGTAGCCATTTATGTAATAAAATAATGTGGTACATATAAACACTAAATAAAGGTGTTGTTATATGTACTGTGGCGAGATCGCAGGACATAAAATTTTCTGAACATAAAGCATTACGAACGGAACACGACCCCTTTCTCCCACACTCAATTTTTTGGACTTGTTCGCGGGCATATACCTTGGAAATTTGAGCTTGCCCGAGCCGAATTTGAACTGGTCCTGGGAGTCGGGCAAGTGGATTTGTAAAACCCTTCAGGTACAAGGTAATATGACCAGAGTTTAAAAAAAAGACGCAAGCTTCATGTAAGGTTCTTATATTTCTTTCTAAATTATAAGGTCTGAAAGTTAAGCCTAGTGCGTGCTCATAACTAAAACATTTAATGAAAGCTTGGTCTGATCAATGACATTAGTAGATTTTTCATCTCATTTTATACGTTCAACAGAAACACTATTGGTCACATAATTACTACCGAAATATTACTGACTTTGTAAATAAACCATTTTGCTATCAAGTTTTGAAACGAAGAAAAAAGAAAAATTAGGTTGAAAAATGAAACCCAATCACTTTTGTTATGATTTTAGTCTTTTCTTTATTTTTTTTTTAATGTTGAAAAAACGAGACCTTGAATAAAAACCTCGTGATGGATATATCATAATTTGTGATATTAGAGAGGTAACAGTTGTCCTAATGGTCACATACAACTAATTATTTTGTGAGCTACGGAACCATCCTATGTGTGGCGGAGTATTAAATACCATATCTGAGAGAATGAAGGTCGCTGATTAGCTAAATACTGGAATTTTATATCCTTTTATGTAAAGAAGAAGTCTACATATGAATGAACAGTACGCAACAGTAGGCTTGAAACCATACCACTTTCAATCTTGTCGCTGTCGCCGCACAGGTACTTCTGGGGGAAAATTGTTAGATTTCTCAGAATCAAGTTTGTAAAGTAGACACCTACAATATATACATTTTCTGTCAAAAGAGCTGCGTATCACATCATTTTCACTGTTTGAAACACTTACACTCGGATTGATTGTGCATCAAGATGTAAGCGTGTTTGCCGGTCTTGTTAAGAAAGTATAGTAATTTTGCAAAACATTAACATTACGGTCTATGGTTTACTGAATTAGTTGTCTTTGCACTATAACCAGTGGCAATAATTTCACATCCTAAGAGGCTACACTGCTGGGTAACGAATTTCCCCATATTGGATGTATAAAATATGACTGCTTCCATAATGACTTTTTATTGCCCTCTAAATCATGCTGAGAGGAGTGCAAACAATTAGTAGTGAAATGCAATGCACCGATTAGGTTTCATACAAAAATCGGTTATCAGAGAAGAAAGTTACAAACAGTTATGAATCAGCATATCTAAAAAGATTATGAATCAGCATATCTAAAAAAATTATGAATCTCCATATCTTAAAAGAAAGTAAAAGTGGGTTAATCTGAACCAGGTTGAGACACAAGATGCTAATCTCAGTAGTGGCTTGAAATGAAAGTTCAAAACGGTGCTACATGCCCACAATGAAGAATTTTTTTTCAAGAGATTTATTTTTTCTTCAGCTCTGCCTCAGTTACGCATCCACTGAAGAACATTTGTCACTTCTTTGTTGCAGACAACTTCTAATCTGGATTTCACACCAGAACTTAAGAAGAATCGATACTAGACAAATAATCTTTACGTGTTTTTAGTATAAACCTATCAAGGATGATAACTCAAACGGCCTGCATTAATTACTTCTCAGTGATATGTAGTCTTATAAGAACATATACGAAGAAATAGAGATAAACAGTTTGATTTCCCTTTAAATACGTATAATTCATTAACTAATATGAATATATAAATTAAAGAAGATTATAAATAATCTTAGACTTGAAACTTTTTAGATATATCTGCCAGTATGCAAACGGTGAATCCAATATATATATATATATATATATATATATATATATATATATATATATATATATATATATATATATATGTGTATATATATATATTCCACCATACTGTATGCCACACTTTTACAGATTATCAAATAAATAACATTACATGTTGCACAGTTAGTATCATAACGCATCCTAAATGTTTCTTTGGTATTGCTGCTACTGAAATAAGTATTTTCATTAATGAAAGAACAGTGAGAACATCTGGGTCTGTTACATTTAGTTGACGAACCCTTTATAAATGATTTCTTTATTAATTTAGAACTACCAAGGAACTCTTTGAGATTCTTAGTTTTTTTTATAAGCAAGTGTATGTCTGCTTTTGTGAAGTGATTTAATACTGACATTACAAGATAATTGCAAAGGATCCCAATATTGGTTGATAATCTTACCTATATTAGGTAAACTTGAATTATACTCAGTAACGAAACGAATGATATTGTCAATTTTGTCCATGATTTTACATTTTAGTGAATCAAGTTGTGAAAGGGAAGAAACCTTTTCGAAAGCAGCATTAATAATATCAGCTGGATAATTTCTGTTTTAAAAATGTTTACGTAATTATGTCAAAGATGTTTGAAAGAGATTAGCATCAGAAATAATTCTTCTGTATCTTTTCGCTCGTCTTTGCATGATTTTGAATGACATAAAGAATATTCAACATACTCATGAACATTTGTGTTTTTACATGTACTGTAGTAGTTATATCAATACCTTCATTTTAAGCGACGTCTGCGTCCAAAAATGATATTTTATTTTTAGACACGCTGAACGTAAATTTAATTGTAGGACGAAATTTGTTTAAACAGTCTATGCAATGGCAGAGGTCTTCTAATGAATGACTCCAGATCATAAAAATGTCATCTAGAAATTTTAGCCACACATCTAGTTTCAAAAGGCATTTATTCGAGAAGTCATTTCCTAAGTTTCCCATGAATAGCGACGCATAAGAACGAGCCATAGGACTACCCATTGCTGTAGCTACCTTTTGAACATAGTTCGTATCACCAAATTGAAAAAAAGTAATTTTCAAGCACAAGTTTTATTAAATCACAAATATTTTCTCTGGATAGTCTACATGTATTTCAATCTTTACTAAGATACTATTTACAAGCTTCAATACCATCACTGTGTGGTATATTTGTGTAGAAAGAAGTAGCATCAAGTCAAGTGTAACTAGGAAAGATTTATCTAGATAATTTCGGAAGAGATTTGAATTTGCTAATGCAATCTGAAGTGTCTTTGACATACGAAGGAAGAGATTTCATCAAAGGTTGTAAAATATGATCAATATATTTAGATATATTATCAGTATGTGAGTTACATGCTGAAATTATAGCCATACCAGGGTACCCTAAAGGTAGTGATTTATCAAAGGACTTATGTGTTTTAGGTAGACTCTAAAATGAAGTGGTGCTTATTGTTTGTGGGAAAATATCAAATGCCTTGTATATTTAGCAATTGTTTCTAGAGATTTCATCAATAAATTGATTTACTTTTGCTTTAATTTCTTGAGAAGGATTATCAGAAAGTTTTGTGTAATATACTTTATCATTTAATTGTCTTTCTACCTCTTGAATATAATCCTCCTTATTCATAATTATTATAGTGCTGGACTTATCAGCTTTTTTTAATAATAATCCCTTCATCTTCCGATAATGTTCCTAAAAAATCCAGTTCTTGTAAAGAAATGTTAGTAAAGTGTTTTCTTGTGCAATTGTTATTTAAAATTTCTTGTGTAGTAGCTTCAACGTATAAATCAAGATAAATATCGCGTCCGCTAGAAGACTTTTTTTTATTATTATTAAAGAATGGTTTATTTTGTACAAAGGCTTACTTTCATTTTGTGAATTTTTTGCAGAATGTGAATTAAAATATTCTTTTAATTTTAATCTTCGTGTATATTTAAAGGTTTCTTCTGCCAGTTTTATTTTATCATGAAATTTAGTCCTTGGACAGTAGAAAAGACATTTACCTAGTAGAATATAGTCACTGTCAGTGAGAATCCCATCTGACAAATTTAATAGTCTCTTTCCTTCTTTGAATGTTTTGTCGTTTCTTTCTGTTTTATCTATTTGTTCTTGTTTTGTATCCGAACGAATCATTTTTTCTTCTTCTTCTGTTTGTGATTTATGTGACTTCTGTAAAAGTTCTTCCAGGATTTTCATGAGGCTTCTCGGTGTTGTCTTTATCTTTGCTGGGTTATTGTGCAGTTAGTTTTGCCCCATTCTGAACGGCTTCGGCATAAGTTTGTTTTTTCGTGTTGTTACGTTTTTTTTGGTTGACAATCCATTTGAATTATTGATTTGGAAATGTTTTTGATGGGTTTTTGTTTTCTCTGTAGAAATAGTTGACTGATGGTGCAGTCTTGATGCTTCCGGAGATGTATTGCTATTTTGATGTTCCTTGTTTGTTGGTTCATTAGTCTGTGTGGGATTCATATTTCTCCTGTTTGTTCCTATAGTTCTTGATTGACCCATATGGTTCCTTCATGTTTTTCCCGACTGATCGCTCGGGTTTTGCTCTGGTCATTTATCTTTTTTTTCCTTTTTTTTTGTGTAGATTTTCAAGTTTTTTCATTTGCATAGACAAAAGTTCATTTATCTTTGATTCAATGTTTGTAAATAGTTGCTGATCAAAATCGAAAATATTTATTTGCAGCAGCGTTTTAAGTTCACCTCTGCATTGTTCTAAATCTTTGCCTATCTCTATAACTCTTCTGTTCTTCTTTCACTCGTTCGCAAGAAACTATCTCTAATAGAGAGTTAATTGATCGTTTAAATTCTTGTGCCGATGCGTCGTTCCCAATGTGTATTTTTAGTTTTAAACGCAATCCCTTTGGTACAAGTCGATCTTCAAGACAGTTTTCGAGAAATCTTGCATGAAGTCCATTCTTCATTTGTTTTTTTCCGCCAATCTTGCTAATGCTGACTTTAATGACGTCGTTTTTATACGTGGATCATTTGATGATGCCATAGTGTTGTTTTGGATATAAGGTAAATATTAAAAACTATTACGTGTTAATGTTGCTTGTTTTGTAATAGTACTCTTATAAGAGTTACGCAACACCTGAAATATTTGTATACAAAAGCTGTTTTATTCTACAGTATCAAAGGTATACAATACAGGGCGTGTCAGTAGCCGTAAATAGCTATTTAATATGGAGAGGGTAGTATCATGATACAGAACAAAAACAAAATACTGATTATTTTAAAATTTTGCCTAGAAGCTATGTAACTTTAACTTTAACTAACTTTTCACTAATCTAGAAAGTTTTAATTGAGAAACGTTTTTGCACAATAATTACATCTCTAATAGTTCAAATCGTTTCTTTTTTCGCAGCTTCTAAAAACCTGTTATTTTTTGAAAATTCGACAGTAAAAAATATTTTAAAAAAACACTTTTGTTAAAATTATTAACTTATTAATGGTGTATACCTTATCATTTAGCCTGACTTTAAAAGTGAGAAATATGAATTTGAAATTCTTGCATTTTTATGTACAAAAGTTTTCTAAACATTGTTGTTTGCAAGAAACGTTGCATGGTAAGAGTCGTCATAAAATATTTGTTTCTGTTAATTCTCCTATGGTTTGTTTGGGGGTGGGGTAGGGGCGGGAGCCGAGTGGTCTAAGGCGCACGCCTTTACAGATCACAGACATCTCACCTCTGTCCGCGTGCGTTCGAGTCTCGGCTCGGCCAACATGGGTATGTGAGAAAGCTTGCCAGCAGCTTCCCGTGGTTCGGTGGTTCTTTCTGGTTTCTTCCTCCACCAAATATACTGCCTGCCATGTATAGCCAATCATGTGCTGAAAAATGGCGTTAAACCCATAACAACCAACCGTTTGAAAGTTAATGCTATATGTTGATTCCCATAATTCTGACAAGTATCCATTCCCATTAACAAGTCCAGACTTAAACGCTGCTTTAGAATCCAATAATCTGATAGGATGAAATTTAAGTCTGGCTTAATGTAACTTTATATAATCAATCAAACGTCTCAAATTCATGCTTAACTTTGAGACTTGTTTGGAAAAACAAAGGTAAAATCCGTCTTAAATTTTTTATATATCTGTGAAATATTACAAACGACAAGTAAAATGTCGGTGACAAGGGAACAAACTCCAGACAACCCTATCTTTCCCATTTTAAACTTAATCAATGACCTAATTGATATATCAGCCACACTGTGTCATTTTCAAAACGAGAATAGTAGTATAGTGGGCAAGATGGGAAATCCTATGTAAAATCGGGGTTTTGCCGCCATCTTAAGGCTTGAGTGCCATATAATGTCAATCCTATGGACAAATATTTAACATAGGATTTCACATCTTGACACTATAAACCCACAAGACAGCGGGGGAAAATAAAATAAAATAAAATAAAACAAACTGATTTAACATAAGGATTTCCCCTCATGTTGCTAAAGTGCCCCACTATACTACTGAAATATACCACTGTGGAAAAACAACAACAACAACAAATTAGAGCACACACTCATTATAAAGCCCTTCATTATAACACTGTACCTATTAAAAATGGATATGGCCTTCGATCCCATTTCACCAGTGAAATTATATGTATAATGTACTTTATTATAAGGAGGTCTCACTATAAGTGGTACACTATGGTTCCCATTGATAGTGTTATAATGAGGGAGTGCTGTATTCGGGTTTATGAAAAGAAATGATTTTATGGCATGGCAAGTGACTCAAAACCATTCTGTTGGAAGAGGTCATAAGAAAAATTCACTGAGAAAGTCACATAATTTACATGCATTTTCCCACGTATACTGTTATCTTTGAAGAAACAGTATGAAGAGAAGAGTAGTGGTTAATAAACTCTGTTAAATGGTTCCATTTTAATAAAATAAAAATATATGCTGTGAAGAAATATATTTCCTTCCTTTGAAAAAAAATGCTTCCTGGGAAACAAAGCTCCTGCCAACTAAAATCACACAAGTTAAAGTAGAAACAAACTAGTTTTTAATTCATTTTTTTTTTTATAAAACACAACAATTAAGGCAAGAAATGTGACAAGTGTTGAAGTCATTAAATTGTTCAAAACATCATCGCTCAAATAAAACATAATGATGCAAATTTTGACTTTCAAACTTTCCCATGCATATTTGACCTTTGTAATAAGTTTCTATTATATGAAAGTAAGAAATTTCTCATTAGACATTACGATCTCCGGGTTTGCAATAGCTTTGTATAACCCACGTACCACCCAAGCAGCTATAGACCTAAATCTGCAAAATGATAGTCTGCCGGCAGATCGTGGTTTAAGCTGTTTGCTTGAAATAGAAAGCACGGTGAACAGTGCGATGCTGACGCATTATAAACAGTGAGATCTGGGTCTTCGCGCAGTTAGGTGCAAATATTTAATATACAGCAAATGACCGTATATACTCACTACAAGTTACATTCAACTGCAGAAAACACAGATTCTGATCTGTCATCTCACAATGCGTCCGCAGATTAGGGTCTCTGTTTGTTCTACTGATTAGTCTTAAAAAAAATCATCACAGATCCAGATCTGCCAGCATATCACGCGACGTCAGATCTGACACCATATTGTTTGTTCTACTGCTTAATCCTAACAAACTGTATAGACTCAAATCTGCCAGCACATTATGCGACAGGAGATCTGGGTCTATGATGCTTGCAGTTGGATCCGACTTCCACACAAGCAGATACAGCACAGTATCAACTTATTGCGAGTCATTTAAAATATTATTCATGGCCATTTTATTCTGTGACTGTTGAGAGAAATTTAACAAGAAGCAAATAAAATATTTGTGAAAGCTGCATGATATAAATGGAAACCCGGCAAAACAGGCCACAGGATATATTCCAGACAAGTTTGTTTCCTGTATACTAGTCAATTTTTGATTATGTAATCAAAAAGAAGAAAATAATTAATAAATCTACAGGAAAAAATAAAACTGTAGGCGCTATTTAACAAATTAAAAAAAAATTACGAAGAGAATTTATTTAGCAGTTAATTAACCCAATGATATTTGCACCAACCTTGCAATAACCTTTATTAGACCTAAGATATTCTATCCTATCTTGAAAGCTTTCAAAAAATATGATACATATCAACTGACTTTTCAGTTTGTTAATGCGTAAAAAATGAATTCCAACTGCGGAATTTTAATTTATTGGCTCATTTGAGACACTTTAAACTTAGTGGATACACCTTTGCAAACATTTATAATTGTTCTTCTACGTATATTTCTGCAACAACTAATGAGTAAGCTGCCATTCAGACACCTCGGCTATTTACGAAACAAGGTCTGACCGAGAATTTGCGAATGGATCAATCTGTTTTCATTTGCAACTTCTCGGTCAATCATACGGCCAATCCAATTGTAGAAATAGCTCAGGTGGTCCAAATAGATTGCGGTTTTCGGAAAACAAAATGTATGATTTTTATGTAAATTACTACGCCGTCATGAATCCGATGCATATTTGTGTCTCGCAGAAATATCAGAGGTGGTTCGAAGGACAGCAACCCCCTATTATTGTGTTTACAAAGATGGCCTCATTGAGATAGGGCCATCCTCTTGCAAGAGGGATTCCCTGATCTCTTGGCTGATCACAGCAGCTATCAATCAACTATGGCATAACAAACAATGGAATAATAGCCCAGCCGAACATTTGTAGTCACCAGGCTGAGCTAGCTGTGATAAGAATATTTATCCAACCACGTCTGGAGTCAACATATTCGAGTTTGTCAAGCGATTGGTTGGTTGCTTGTTTGGTTTTTAATGGCACTTTTAACATATTATTGGCTATATCATGCCGGGAAAATGGGAACCGAGTGCCTTTCCCCAGGACTCACAGAGGCAACCGAACCACAAACCCTGAATTCAAGTCTCACGCCCTACCAAATGAGCTACAACGGACAAGAGCCCTATAGTCGATAATAGTATTTCAAAACCTGATTACTTTAGCATTTCTCACTCAAGTTACATGAAATTTTAAAAAATACTTGCATCACTGAAACAAGTGATGAAACACCAAATCAGAGATAATCACGCTTACTAATTAGCAAAGCATTTTCTATAAAATCAAAGATTTTCTTTCTAAAATTTTGCCACTTAATAGAAAACCAGTTTGAAAAGCTGAATAGTAAAAACTGACCAACAGACCAGGGGTGGGATGGGGGGAGGGAGTCAATTACTTTCAAATGTAATCAATTAAACTACAATAACATCTGAAAATGTTAACTACAAGTACAATTATTTGCTTCTGGGCAAAGTAATTGAATAAAACTAGCATTACTTTCTGAATTTTATTTATTACATTTTTATTACTTTTTATTATATTTCTTTCAAAAGTCACAAATATATTTCTCTGTTTGGAGTGACAGTTATATCTAAAAATAATACAGAAGCTCCCCAATTACGCACTGAACTTCTGACATTGTTGGTCATCGTGAGGTGACAGCATAGTTATTATTATTCACTGAACTGCTGACATTGTTGGTCATCGTGAGGTGACAGCATAGTTTTTACTATGCACTGAACTGCTGACATTGTTGGTCATCGTAAAGTGATACCATAGTTATTACTATTCACTGAACTGCTGACATTGTTGGTCATCGTGAGGTGACAGCATAGTTATTATTATTCACTGAACTGCTGACATTGTTGGTCATCATGAGGTGACAGCATAGTTATTATTATTCACTGAACTGCTGACAGTGTTGTTCATCATGAGGTAACAGCATATTTATTATTATTCACTGAACTGCTGACATTGTTGCTCATCATGAGGTGACAGCATAGTTATTATTATTCACTGAACTGCTGACATTGTTGGTCATCGTGAGGTGACATCATAGTTATTATTATTCACTGAACTGCTGACATTGTTGGTCATCATGAGGTGACAGCATAGTTATTACTATGCACTGAACTGCTGACATTGTTGGTCATCATGAGGTGACAGCATAGAGTTGTTTTTATGCACTTCTTTTTTAATTCATTCCTACTTTCATATCATGAAGTTTAAACTTGCTACCTACCAAATTGTGTTACTTTTGTTATCGATCCAAAAGACACGTAATATTGCATTATCAAACTGCAAATATAGTTCCAGTTTCTTTTTAATTGTAATTATAATGACCATAACTTCATGAGTACACACACACACACACACAATCATATATAAAAATCTTATTGCAATTATTTGTGAATACCTCAAAAATTAGTAATCTATTACGAATTATTACGATTACCCCAGGTTTCCTCAGGATTTTTCTTTTTTAAAGAATCGCTTCACGTAGTATTGGAATAAAAAAAATCTTAAAAAGAATGAAATTAAGTTTTATTTTGAAGATATATCCATTAGCCCCCCTCACCTCACCCCCCCCCCCCAAAAAAAAAAAAAAAAACAAAAAACAAAAACGTAAAATGAATGGTAATCAACTGATCAAATGTGTTTGTTTACGGAGTCCTATCATGGCGTACCAATTAAATGCAGTTGTAACTAAGGGCATTATAAGAGCAGACCAGCGGTGCTCTTTATTAGATTTGATTTATTAGATAGGGGTGTTTTGATTTCTTTAAGTAAAAGAGTACTTCCTTATTGGACTATCTTCCTCGGGTGCCTACGAGAAAGGTTGAATCTAGGTGCACCCATTTAACAGTGAATAAGACAACAACCAAGTTCTACAGGAGACATCACTTTGACCTTATTTTATGTGTAAGAAGGTTAACAAGATGCGTGACCCTGAAGTCTAGCTTTGTAATGACGAAGAAATAAAGCGCGCAGGAAGTTTCACATTGTACAACATTTCCAACTACTGCTAGAACTGATTAACCCGATTCTAAATCCCTGGCAATGTATCAGGAGTGTGCCGTACGTATCCATGTTAAAGTTACCCATGAGTGAAACCCCATGCTTGAGATTTTGGCCCACATTTTTAATATCCAAATTTCAGACGTCACGGAATTTCTTTGCATGCTGATAAAATACAATGTAGTTCTTATACAAGTACTTATAAAAGAAAAAGTTTTGAGACAAATTAATTCCCCGGTGCCCGAATTTTTTTTCAAAAAATTATTTTCAACTGACCTCCCAGATTTTAGGAGATTTTAGTCTGCTAAATAGCATATTACTTTTTCGTTCAAGTCATGGTTTTCTCCTTCAAAAAAAATTACAATTCAAGAAAGGACTTCTTTACTGGAATGCATTTCTCATTGGCATACACAAAATGTTAAATCTAAGAGGAGAATGGAGTACTGGGTATGCATGATGTGTCCGACAATACGGAATCGTCTTTGCAAGCTTAATTCATAAGAAAAGTTGACTATAACAGGAGAACGGTGCACCCAACTTGGACGATGTAAAGAGAACAGTGTACCCGACAAAAAGCTATTATCATGTCCCATTTCCGCTTTCTTTGCTTCCATTGTAAAGACGGTGGGCGTGATCGACCAAATCGTGCAAAACAGCGGCTTTAAAATAAAATCTGTAATCTAAAAAGAAAATAACAATAATTTCCTTCAAATAATTAATTGTATCTGCTCTTTGGACATCCTTCTCAAATCAGATATGAATTTTTATACGTTTGACCAGACAGAGAGGTAAAAAAAAAACACAACAACTTCTTTGTGGAATTTATGAACAAAAAATATTAACAGCTAAAATTAGGGGAGAGAGCAAGCAAAAGTATTTTCAAATATACTGTTGTTAGATTTACTCAGCGATCGTAATTACTTTTGCAAAGTATCCCAGAACTCTTCGATACGCTGATACATCGGACGGCATTGTAACGCATATATGCGAAATTTCAAGTGACCGCTACTAAATATCGGCAAAAGTAGTGATGAAAATCTGATGGGCGTGTTCACATTTGAAAGTAGTACTGGCAGAAGGTAAAAGTTGGTAGAAGTGACATACATGTACTTTCCATGCTCCGTTTATTTTTTTTATAATTTTATTTAATTTACACGTAGCAGTTTCCTAGACACTTTTTCTGTATGGTCATGAAACTTTATGTGCATTCAACTTTGCCACTTACGTTAGCATGCATAAAAAGCAAATTGTGGCTGTAATGACCGACGTTTCCTTGGTAAAGTGGGGTATACTTTGTTTTTGGATAATGTGCCAGTGAAACAGGCGAGACATGGCATTCCATAGAATTCCCCCTTCAATTTTTTTTTAGCAATCATGAGTATTACATAAATAAGAGAAATCTTCAATTTTACATGGATGACATGTGAAAAAGGGTATCACATTTTTAATGCAATTTAACTCGAATCCTTTCTTTTATTATTATTTTAATATTATTTTTATTTACCTGTATTAATTATGCCTACAACTAACTAATCTGCAGGTGCGTTATTTAATGGCAGATCTTGTTCTATCAGTTGGGTGCTTGTATACATGAGTAAACACGTTATATATACCTTGAGACTTTCACCTGGTACAGGTTTTCACTTGTTTTAAACGAACAAATATGGGTCTTATTAAAAGCTGCTATAAATGCATCAAACATCATCTAATTTCAAGTATCCCTTGTTTGGTAGACTCTTCAACTCCCCCCACCGCCACCCCCATAACATAGGTAATTAAAAAAATCTTTTTCAATGTTTTTTTTCTTCTACTTCCTTATATTTTGTTGCCAAGTGTTTATGGAAATATTTCCTGCACTAAAAAAATATGGATCGAGCGATTATTTAGAATCTTAATGTCAAAATTAAAGTTGATCTTTTGGTTTGGCGTTAAAAGAGAAACCCAAAATATAACAGTATAAAATTTTTCATTAGCCGCAAAATGTAACGGTAAGAAAGTTTCATTTAATAAAACAAGCTGTATTCAAGAACTGGATTTACCCAGTATAACTGCACATCATTTTCTTGGAGTTAAATATGCTCTTAATGTTAAATGGTCATATGTTCTTGTCTAACACATACATATAATGTATCAGTATTGAAATGGTAGTATAATAATGTGTATATGTGGATGTATACTTGTACAATATCAGGGCTGAGCAAATCCCATAGCCCGACGTCCCGGACTATTAATTTTTGAAGTCGGGCAAGTAAAATTTTCCAAGACGCTAGTCCGGGACAAGTGCTTTTTAAAAAAGTCGGGCAAGTCCTTATTTTCGTGCTTTAATAACTATATCTACCTTTATTTGGCCGATCATGCCATCCGGGCGTATTGAATACTTGATTCTACCCCTCTTCATGTATACATTTACATTCTGTATAACACATAAATGTGTGTTACCGCTTGACTGCATATTGAGCTAAGCGATCAAATTATCGGCAAATCAAAACACGTCCAACAAAAGAAAGCCAGTATGATCAATTAGCAGTGTTTTAAGCGACTTTGTTGCATTGTGTTTCTGTGGATAAAATGAGCTTGCTAAATTATTTTCGCAAGGAAGGTAATAAGGGCGATTCGGAGAATGAAATTTTTTGTGAAAGTGGATGGATAAAACGTAAGACTGCTACTGAATGTGCGGTAGCTATTTCTCCAAAGAGACATAAGAAGAACCTTTGAGATGCTTTAGAGCATTTAACTACAGGCACTTTCCTCATGAGAGGGCAGCTCTGTTGAAATATGGGAGGGAAGACTTGCAGGTTCTTCTTAATCATCTTCAGGGCTGAGCAAATCCCATAGCCCGACGTCCCGGACTATTCAATTTTGAAGTCGGGCAAGTAAAATTTTCCAAGTAGCTAGTCCGGGACTAGTGGATGAAATACAAATTTGTTCAGCCCTGAATATCTACTCATATTCATCAATCTGCTCATCTGCTGATCCATGATTATCCAGTTATCTGTCTGTCTGCCTTAGTAACTTCTCTATACGGAAATGACACTATGTTATTTGTGACCAGTAAGATATGCAAACTGTCTAGTACATGACTAGTGTCATCTGAGGTACTTTAGCATCTACCATATTTAACATAATATATACATATGCCTTAATAAGCGCACATACCTTTTCTTGTACACAAGGGGATATTATAGCACAAACATATTTGTCCCAGCCTGGTTCGAGATCACGTGGTCGGTTACAATATGAGTGAGTATCTGTTCGATTTCTCCTAGCTCTACCTTTTTAATATTTGAAAATTTTCAAGGCGTCTACTTTTCTGGGAAAATGGATCAATGATGATTCACTTCTCTCTGCATTAGAATATTATTTGTGACACGTCCGGTTTCTCCCAGCTCTACTTTTTTTCATATTTGGGAATTTTCAAAGTGTCAAATTTTCTGGTAAAATTAATCGATGATGGTTCTACTTTCTCTCTATTCAAATATTATTTGGAATACGTTTGTTACTTCTTTACTACAGATATTTTTCAATTTTTCAGTATGAATTCTTTATCGGACTAAAAAATTTAATTTAGGGATATCTGTGTACTGTAGAAAGGGGGGTTGGTGTGATTGAAGAAGAATGAAATATACTCAAAACAGGCTTGCCGTGCAAGTACTTTTATTAATACGTTTTTTTAAAAACTTCCCTTACAAGCATGAAAATGTATACATGTTGATGGTGTTGATGTTTGAGATGACTGGGCGAGTCACATGTATTGTAAACCAGGAAGCACTGCATCTCACCTCTGTCCGCGTGGGTTCGAATCTCGGGCTCGGCCAACGTGGGTATGTGAGAAAGCTTGCCAGTAGCTTCCCGTGAGTTGGTCGTTTTTTCCTATGGTTTTCTCGGGTTTTTTCTCCACCAAATATACTGACCGCCATGTATAGCCTCTCGTGTGCTGAAAAATGGCGTTAAACCCATAACAACCAACCAACCAGGAAGCACTGCTAAGCTACTTAAAAATGACTTCTTCAGTAATACGACTACGCTTTTTTTTAATTAAAAGAATGTATTTTTGCTGCGCATGCGCCATCAGTTTTTATTATAATTAGGACACACACATCTCATCAAGGTCGGCTATCTCTCGCTGGATGGACCTAACATTATTTACGTCATGTAAAATAAACGAAAAGTAAAATGCATAAAACATCGTCACATTAGCTGATCTCTTTGTATGCTGATTGTCCTCTTAAATAATACAGTTCTTGTTTTGTGTTTTGTGAGTGATCTGTAAATGCGAGCGCCTTAGACCACTCGGTCACCCGGGGCCCCGTATCATGAATAGAATATCAATGAACTTGTCTCAGACAATGTCAAAATATAACCACATGCCAAGTTTGGTTAAATCTATAAGTATTTTTTTTTTTTTTTTTTTTTTTTGCAGGCGGGGAGTGGGAATGAAGTTCTTGAAGTGGTATCGCACAATGATTGAAGGAAGTTGCGTGTATGCGATGTGGAATTAGCTCATAAAGCTGCATAGTAGTTCATGACATATTTATTTAAAGACATTGCATAATTATGATAATACATTAACTGTCCACCACAAATTCATATATAGTTTCTCTTAGTCAACACATTATGTCTATTGTCTACATTTTGTAGCGTATTATAAACTCCTTCAGATCCACCTTATACAACGGAAGACTTCATTTATGGTCATCACTCTACTAACTACTATAACTCGACTTGAAACTGAACTGACTGACTGATAAATGACCAACTCCAAATTAAACTCACCGACTCCACTGATCCCACATGGTCGATATCTCGATTTACACCGTTTGTCGCCAGATACTGGCATGTATGAAGAATCAACAACATGACGTTGATCTAACTTTATATTTCAAGTTTCATACTGACATTCACTGACGAACAGATTACAATAATGAATATAATATAATCTATTGGTGAACTCAAATTAGGGAATGAGGAGTTACTATAATTCCTAACTAAGAGTCTATGTGTGTCCCCTAACATCCGCACATTCTACAGGTAGCTGTAACACATGGGAACTTGGTATGACCATATGATTTGTTTGTCCTGGCCACTTACTTCTCCACTTGAAATGTCCAACTTCATACCTAAAACGGACCCCTACAGTCACCACTGGCCTACAGGCTCTTTAGCTAACATGGCGCACATGTGACACCTTGTCATCTAACACTGCTTATATATTGTTGCAGATATTTGTACCTACTTAACTCGCATATGGAATTGATATCAGTGCATTGTAAGCCTGAGCTAGAACTGTACAATTAAAAACATTAAACACACTAAAAAAAATCTTCATTTCACTTTTTCACAAAAATCGTATAAAATATTTAATAATGTAAGCTATATTTTCTGAATAATTATGTCACTATAACTTTTTTTTTTAAAAATCCACTTATGAACCTGATAGTGATATCATTCAAGGTATTTTCAGATACATGTATATCCACAAAACTGGGTTAAATTATACAAATCAATTCATACATATTTTGTTATTATGCTCACAAGCCATTATATAGCTAAAAACCTAAACCAAGACCTTTGGCCTTAAGGTCAATGTCAGCATGCTAAATATCAACTTGTTCATCGGAATGCGATTAAATCCAAATGTCTGGTCAAATTTTAATTGTATATTTAAAAGCTACTGTGTTCTTAAGCTCACTGAAGTACAAAAATGCAAGCAATTACCTTTGTCTTCATCTCAAGATCAATTAGGTCTGGTTTTCCAAACTCCTTCACAAAAGTGCGGATATGTTGGTGGTCAGATATGCATTTTCATTCAGAACCAATGAAACATTGCAAGAAGATGCGTTTTAGTAAAATAACCCTTGTCAATCCCTGCATTCATTTACTGAAAACCCCATCTAGCTTCAGCCGTCTGTTTAGAAGAATGTGTCATAACAAGATTTGATGACCATGTTTGAGGTTATATAAGCACCATGTTCATTTATCGTAAAGTAGACATCATAAGAAGTCTTTCAGTGAAACCCCACGTCAATATGACCTTCCATTAAGGAGGAATAGCTATTAAAAGATTTACAACATGGCCACCATGTCAGTCATAGAAAATGTCAGACTGACACTATTTTAATTTAGGGCAAACTTGACAAAAGAAGAAGTCTCTTAGTGAAAATTACAAGTCGGTATGACCATCGATTCTGGAGGAGTAGCGACAACAAAATTTGGTGGAAACATTGTATATGTCTATCTGCTTGAGGTACACCGTTTTCATTTGGGACCAACTAGACAACGTATGAGGACATTTCATAAAAGGGGCATGTCACTACAAGTATCCATTCAGGAAAAGCCGTGGTATGATTTTTACAATGCCACCATATTGATGGTGCCCATCATGGATGTCAGATTGGCTACATTTTCATTTAGGACCAACTGGGGATTACGAGAAGTCTTTTGGTGAAAACCCCATTTTTATATGACCATCCCTTCAGGAAGAGTTGTCTCACAAGATTTTCAAGATATGCACCACATCAGCCATACTGGATGTCTAAGGGGCACCACTTTGATTTAGGACCAACTAGACCTTGGGATGAATGTGTGTGTGTGTGTGTGTGTAAAATTTCATCGCAATCCTCTCAAGAGCTAAAGAGGAACAGTACGGTAATAACCCTGTGCCAAAAGACGGACAACAGGCCATCACGTGAGCTCATCCGGCAAAGACGAGTAGAGCTACAAACTGTTAATTTTTTTGTAGGAAAACCCATCTAAACAAACACAAGCATGTGATATTAAACTTCTTTAAAAGGTATATAAAGATAAAGGTTAAAATACTAAAATCCTTAAAATATAATATATTGCATAGACAGATCAAGGTCTTCATTGTCCACTTGGAAACAAACATTGTTCATCTTAATCTCATGGCAACAAATCTGGATTGACATGTATACTTTCACCAGTTTTGGTTTGGCATGTTACTTTACGGCACAGCAACACAAGTAGGTTATTTAGTGCAGAGACAATTGGAATTTTGCACAAGGACACACGATTGTAGCTGACACAGGCTGGTCCGATGGTATGATTCGAACCCCGCACCCTTTCAGTCGTGCGTCCGGCACGCTCCTTGAAGAAGTAAGATGGGCATTATCCACGTTATCTAAAGTACGTGTAGTTTAGGTCACCGAATGGATAATGGTCATCTTTTGTTAGGAAACATAATGATACAAATGAGAATTTAATTAAATTATATATAAATGAAGACACATTCATAATCGTTACTCTAGTAACCAAAAAGTGCATAAACACAAATATCAAGTGGTACGGGTCATTATTGAGTAGTGATAGCAAATACAAAACTACATCAGTGATCCGTGTGTTATATGTTAATTAAACCGCAACAATCAAAAGTTTATACCTCATTCTTTGGCGAGAAAATGGAGTGTTTATGTAACTATATATAACCATCTATAACATACACTTACAAACGTAAGTAAACTGTGGACTCATTTTTTGATTTTATAATTGGTAATTGGACCCATGCATATGAAACAGTGTTGCCTGTGATTGATGCAGCTATCTTTGACGTGACAATACCCACTTCCAAACAGACTTAGACACAACGCAGTAATAAAAAGCTGATAATCTAGAACAAAGAATTTCATGGGATGTACCCCAAAACAGAGTCTATCCTATGATGTGTAATTGTGGAATTAACACTAATTTCTAAAAAAATAACACCAAAAACTTAACTGAATTAATGCATTATATTTTCAAACCCTACATTTATTTATTCATTACACCCCTCCCATATTCAGAAGATTCCCCCATTTTTTAAAAATGTTTTCAAAAGAAGGTGACAATTCCCCCAAATTAGCAGTTCTGCAAAACCACCTGGCATATACAGCAATGAATGTTCTAATGACAATTTCTGAATGGCTTGGTTATAAAGATTATGATTAATTAAATATATTGCATGTAGCTAGACTATCATGTGATCAACTGAGTAATGTGTTTTTGACAAGTCAATAAATCTTTGTAGTGTGTTAATATAGTAATTTGCAACACCAAAACAAATCAAACGATTTGTGGATTTTGGGGTGAAAGTTGAGGGATTTTTTGGTATAGAATTTTTTTGGGTGGCAGAGATTCCAATGCCCACCTACTAGCCTTTCAAGGACAATTTTGGAAAACAGGTATCAAAAACTTGTAAAAAATTTTGTTCTTTTTCATAAAAGAGGTCTAGCTATACAACTCTCTGCAGAATTTTCAAATGCAAGTCCTGGGCCAAAATTCTTCCAAAAAGCTGCGAATATTGTGTTTTGGAAAACTGAGGACCAAATTGTGAAACTTAAGAGACCAGGATCAGAAAATGAGGGTTATGCAAGCAAGTCACCTCTAAACTTTAACCATTAGAACACATTAATGTATACATTTTCCTTACAGATGAGACATGTACTATTTAGATATAATACTGGGAGCTCTAGTATCTCCATTGTTAGAGCATCATACTCACAAGGTATCAGGTTCAAAACTGGCCCAGGCCAGCTTGGGTCCTCACTGGCCTCTCCTTAGGAAAGGCACTTAGCTCCCAATTCCCCTACACTGATATAGCCAATAAGGTGCCAAAAGTGTCATTAAAAGCCAACCAATCAGACATGCAGTGTAATCCTAAAGTTTACTGCCAACAAGACCGACAGTTACATGTAGCTAGAGACCCATATTCTGCTTATATAAGTGCCTTGCATGTGACCATCACATACGACAATTTACAAGCTAAGTACCTGAAAGTTCAATCAATATATTAAGTATCCCTATATAGTTATAAATATCAACATTATATTAAAGCAAATTTTTAGTAGTCCTTTTCACTGCATACTCAGCAAAGAAGTAAAAAGGTTCAACTGAAAATGTATAGCATTTAACTGTACAATCCTGGCTGTATAATGCAGAGTAAATTCAAAACAAAGATATGTCCCATACATACATGCACATGTACAGTTGTTTTGATAAAGATGGGTTGTTATCATTAATCCTTTTAAAAGTATAAAGGTGATATATAAACCGGTACATGTATATATACTGCATGGTAACTAGAGATGATAACCATCTCCAATATCCACACTTATACTTATGTAACCCTTTGACTTCGGACCTACTGCAGGATTTGAAACTTTAATTTTCATCTACTTATCCTCATTAAACATCACACCAATTCCATATCCTATCACCCTCTCTAAATCTATGTAGAAAGAATTCAGGTTACAAGTAAGAGTCCATGTTACCTGTGAAAATGTGACTATTCATTGTAATCTATTCCCACTTGTGGAATTTCATATATGATGAAATCAAGCATCCTCTATCTATCTATATCTACGTTGATGCAGTCACACTTGACTATTAAACAACGGGTGGTGCTCGGTCAAGAACATAGAAATAAGGTAGAAATAAGTAAAAGAGTGTCAGTCTACATGTTCGTCCCTTCATACTCAGACCAATCTGGCTACCATGGGGGTGAAGAGATAAATGAACCTCAACCAGCACAGCTCTGAGAATCACTAGGTCTTACTTGTAGCTGACAATTGCATTAGATGGTGATGGTGGAAAGCTCCTGCTTATGAGATATCAAGTCAGGAGCTTCTGCAACTGTTGCTGGTAATTTGTTCCATATCTCTATGGTGTGTGGAAAGAAGCTGAACTTCAATGAGTTTGTCACAAATGACTTTTATATGAACTTCTTAGTGTGATTTGCCCTGGTTCATCTAGATGCTAGGGTCAAATATTTGTCTGTACCATATAAAACAATCACTTGCTCAAAACAATATTTTCTCACACACAGGCCTTACAAGGGCAAGTGGTTTTTGAAGAATCATTTGCCCTATGTAAAACTCTTTTGCCCTGCTGTGATTTTCTGTAGCATATAAAGCAATCAATGGCTCCCTTAGGCACATAGGACCAAGAGGAAGAGGGGGCCATTTAAGTAAGATTTATACAGGCACAAGGCATAGGGCTATCCTATTTTGGGCAGGCAGAGACTGTGTAGATAGAGTTCAGGTTACAAGAATACTTTTACTGAGGGCTGGATGCACAGAGACTCAGACCAAGAGACTGATGGACAATACCTTCATATAACAAGTACTTTACAAAATGTGACACCTAGCCATGCCTATACTTCAACACTAAGCCGCATAAGAGACTGACCATTTAATTGGGGGGGGGGGAGGGGGGGCTAAGATTATTTTTGAGGCAAGGTATTCTTCTTTAACCTCAAGATAATTAATTTTTTCAATTATTATAGAGCAATAGAATTTTCTCAAGCCATTTGCAGGCCAAAATTTTGCTCAACAAGAATCCCAAGCCCCCCCCCCCCCCCCCCAGCATTAAATGGTTAGGTCAGTTATGAAGAAGTAGTTATGAAGGTTAATTTAAACTAGTTATCATCCACAGAGTACATCTATTTACAGAGTAGAACAAGATCTGCCAGTTTGCATTAAATTATAAGCAGATTAAATTCTAATACATTCTCCCCTACATGAAAGATGACAAGATCATATACACCATGATGATAAACCAACATGTTCAAATGACCCATATTGAATTTGTACATGCTAATGAAACTCAAATAAACCCTGAGTGCAATCTTTGTGGCCGAGTAAAAAGGTATAATTTTCCACAGATGTTAAAAACACAACCAAAACATCATCAACAAAACTCTTTCTCAGCCCCAAGATGGTTACTTGAGTCTCCACAGATACAAAGTTATTCTTATAAAATTCCAGCAAATTCTGAAAAGTAGGTTACAATTAATTTTGTATGAATTATACAACATATGATGAAAGATGCTAGATCAGCATAAATTTGATATAATTCAAAACAGTAATTATAAATATTGCACTGACACTAATTACATTAAATGTACAGTAATCATTACAAATTAGGTCATTCTGACACAGTTTTGGTGTGAATTTCAAGCTCTTACAAATTTTACCTAGTATGCAAGTTTGATGTGAACATAGACCAAGTTGTTCTCCACCAATTTGTATTTTTTCTGACATTACTGGCCATGGCAGAGAACAACTGTATAATCAAGTGCAATTCAGTGGTGAACAATCTGCATGCATGTATTAGCAGTTTACATCAGAGTTCAGGCAATGCTCAACTGATAGATGGTTGATTCAGAGTGGGGCTGCTTACAAATAGTGCATGTTTGGGAAGATTTTATGCAGTTATCAATATGAGGACTTCCTGGGTATAAAAGTCAAAACACATCACTGAATTAATTAGTTGCAAGCCTTTATGAAATCAAGAACTATTATGGGGTGGACCATCAGCCACTGAATTTGCCTCGGTACAGTTGTTCTCCACCAAAGCCAGTAATGTAAGAAAATAATAAAAATATTAATGAAGAACAACTTGTTGGTCTAGTGTCAATAAGTAGTGTCAACAGGTATATCAAATACAGGTTGCAAAGTCAATCCTGAGAGAGAGAGAAGAGAAAAAGAGGGGACAAGTACTGATTGGAAATTCTGTCTATATTACCACTACACTGCACAGGTTTATGATCAAAGACCCTGCCCATAATATCTAGATAACCTGACCATGGCATCTAGAGAACAAATGAATAGCAAACGATGTTCTCTCCAGTGCTTCTTGTTTTTTTTAGTTCTTTTTGATACAAATATGTTGTTGGGTGAAAATATGTAAAATGTATCAAGTGGTATTAAGTCAGCTGTACCAAATAATGACTATTATTTACTCACCTCAAATGCCCAAGTGCAATGAGTATCAGCATACAGACGAACACAGCGACCCAATTCAACATCTTCATGGGTTGTGTACAAATTTTTCAAGCAAGTCTGCATATGTGGAGAAATTCTTCTTAAAGTTTCTTTGCTGAAGACGATACCAGTCCCTCCCATACAATAATTGTCACTATCACCAAGGTTTAATTGACCATATTCCTCCTTAGTGCCAACACCAGCCTGACCTATAAACTGTGGGACTGAGCTGTTTACTGATCGCAGAAATGTCTCAAGTTTATCTCCCTTGATAAAAACATCATCATCAGCTCGAACAAACCATTCATACTTGTCAATATAATGTTCATACATGTACTTCAACATCATGAATGATTTTTTCTGTGGTGGGTACGAGTCATCAACTCCTGGTAAACTTATCACTGGTATATTAAATGAAGAGTTAGACCCTTCACTTGAAAAGAATACAACCTTACCATTTATTGTTTTAACCCAAGTTTTGTATGCCGATACAACTCGGGAGTCTACATATTTCTTTGCAGTCATAACTCCAACAAAAAGAAAACCTTTTTCTTCAGCTTCTTCAATGATAACAGTGGAAGATTTTCGGGTGGTCTGTTTAGACTCAAACAAACTAGGTGCCAATGTATTGTTAGCATTTTCAATGCTTTGCGTATCAACCTGCTCAAATTCAATATTTACATTTCGAGCCATGCAACATTTTGAACGAGTGAATGATTGTGCACAAGGAATGAATGTATTGCGACACCATGTGGATACAAAAATCCCAATGCAAAGACCAAATATTGTTCCAGTCACAAAGTTTTTGTGTAGTCCATATTTACTTTTGGCCATAATAAACTAACTTGCATTGCCATTCACTTGTCATTGCTGATGCATCCCAAGAAGTAAGCTTTCAGTCATACCAACACAAGAAAAATAATGTTACTAGGGTAATATTACAAAGTCTGCAATCTCATTTATTCTTTGTAACATCAGGTTCATTTAAACTGCACCGTAGCTATCTGTGATGTGAAAATGTTCTTAAATGTTGAACGATGACGAAATCCCAATACCCACAGTTCACTCCCTCATCAGAAATGAATGTCCTGTTTAGTGCAATGTGTGTTTGTAGTAATCTTTCCTTCGCTTGCAGACACTTCATTGGTTCCTCATGAGTAATTATTAATTGAACTACACGTGACTACATCTACTACAACTGGTAGTAAAACATGAATGAAGTATACTTTTGCACCCACTGGTAGTCAAAGTCAGTCCAGTGCGTGTCCAATCAGAGCAACCTCGGCCTTTTCTGTCAAGTCTGACGAGACATAAAAATAGAGGATACTCCAATTGGTTAATGTCAGCAGTCAAATATGACGTCACTTCCTCTAAAAGAAATGAAAACCGGTGAAAACAAGAAACTTTCCTCTGACACTTAAGGTCATGTAGTGTATCCAACGTGCATGGGGACTAGACTGCCTCGGCTCCAAAATCATATGAAATCCAAATACTTTGGCGATAAACTAAACAGCCTTCTTTCGAATTTGTCTTATAGGTCTAGTTTAGCTATTTTATAGTTTGGAAAGTTGGTCGGAGCTGCTTTTGTGTTATACCGAACTTCACGAAGACAAGAAAGCATGTAGCATTCCCTCATGCAGCCCCGTTTTACAATTTATTTGCTATTTTTGGTAACATATTTGTTTGATTATATATAAATTCATTTTATTATATCATAAATTCGAGTTTTAAATATCAGCGAATATTATTTTATGATCTATCGTAAATTATGATTTCATAATTTTGAATTTAGGGTGTCATAAAATCGAATTCAAGATATCATAAAGTGGTATTATGATATAACATATTCGCCATCCCCCCCCCCCCCCCATTGTGTCTGATAAAATTCGACTTTATGATATCACTGCAAGTTTAGATAACTTTTGCTCTGTTTTGTGCCGACTTGGAATGGTGGAAAATGCTTTGTATTGTATCATGGAATTACAACTGCAGTATTTTAAAGAAAATCTTGCAACAGCTTACACGCAGAACAGATTTAAATTTCGTATATGATTATTCATTTTTGGCGTATTAGTCTGTATTTATCTTGCTCTGAGTATATATTCAAGTGTATTTCTCATCTGTCTTTTTACCATATCAATTCTTAATAGCATTTTTTTACAGACTGTGCCAGCGATTACTAGCATCTCGTCCAGTTACGAGCGATACCATATATATCTATCGAAATCGGAAGAGAGTCCAGATATTTTAACGCCAAAACATAGAAACTTAACAGCCTTTTCCGTTGGTATCTCTCTCTCTCTCTCTCTCTCTCTTTCTCATTAGTTCATGTGAAATGTCATATATCTATCTTGAGGAGGAAGTGAAGATTGTGGTGACGTAGCGATTCATACGTCAAAACGTCGTAAGCGCTTGCATGTTAAATTCAGTTTTAAATAATAGCATGAACATTCGTAAACGAACAGAACATTTCCTGTTTCGGATTAACAACCGCTGCTTTTTATGAGAAATGTAAATAAATTCGGTTCTTGAAACAAGAACCAGTCTTCTTATGTTCTGTCACCATTTATATTTATTATTGGACTGCGTTTCTAAATACAGAAAGTACTGAGTACCTTTCCTTACAGATTAGTAGTTTTCAAACTGGTGGAATTGTTTACGAAGCAGGTTTTTACAGTCTTAATCTTATTATATGTGCGTTGATAGATAGATGGAAGAATTTTGATGGATGGATGGAAAAGATGGACTTATGGATGATGTTTCCAGTGTTTATAGTATTCAAGATGCTATGACTGATGTGTAAAACAATAAATAAACCGATAGTTCCTTATTTGATTTGTAGTGGTCCAATTATAACAATTTGAATGCATACTTCTGACCGAACAAACTGTTAGAAACCAGGGCAGCCAGAAGGGGAAGCAAATCCAGTTTTAGAAAAGTTTTCATATATTCATAAAAGAGTTTTTCCCCTTAAAATATGATTATTTGACATAAGATTTATTTAGAGTCGGCGTGATTTACTCAACAATTAAACGTAAGCTCTAATGCGCTATTTACCGATATTATATAAAACAATGAAGACGTTAAATAAACATGATTTGCAAGACTACAAACAGAGACCAACTGAGATTTCTCCGAAGGTAGTTACGAGTGACGTCCCTTTGTATAAGGTCAGAAGTCAATCAGGGTAAAGAAATATGTTGTGCTCGGTAAGGTGTTAATTCAGATTCGTCATAAAATTTATTTAAGCTCAAAAAAATGCAAGAATTTGGTCTCAAGTAACCTTAGGCATAAACTTTTATATAGCATACCTAAAATCTGCGTTATTTCTGCGTGTAATTGTCGAAATTCCTTCTAAACGGGGACCATTTTACTCCGAATGACCTCTAACCTCTGCAGCTCTTCAATGCGGCAATATTATTTGGAATGGCGGGAGATGCGTCAAATCATACAGCACAGAACTTAAAATATAAGCAAACAATGCACTTTAAAGAAGACAGTAATTAAAAGTGAATTTAGTGTGTAGTTATGAATGAAAAGCATGCCAAGATGTAATTACCACAAAAGAAAAGAAAGAAAAAAAAAAACAAAAAAAACAAAAACAAAACAAAACCATGAAAATTTAGTGTATAGATATCTTGAAAGGAAGCACATGTCAGAACTCAAAACATGCCCAGGTGTTGTCGGAAAATGGTTTGACAATTCCGCCGCCAAAGTCAAATCTGTACTGGATGCTAGGAGAACGGAAACAGCCTGGGAAGTTAGCACCCTTTTGGGATTAGTCAATTTCAACAGCAAGGTGCCGGGGCTGGAGGTGGTATTGTGGTATCACGGTACCAATTGTTTTTCCATAGACCTTAATGTTAACATTTGGTGAAATAAATATACCTTCTCTCCTATTTTAGCATGCATGTCACACACTGTCATAGAGAGCAATGTTAGATTGTCAATTTGACAGTGATAGAACTAGGTACTCCATTGCATTTAAGAGAGATAACTCTGCTGAAACTAGACAGGGGTCAGAGTTGTCCAGTCACAACAGACACATTTTCAGTGATGTGCAACACATTTTTAAAAAATCATAAAAAATGCAAAACATGATCTACATATGAATTGACATAATCTCACATGTTGCTAAGAGACTCAACTTTTTTTTAAGCCAGACAGAAACTACAACTTTTACATAATACACCAATCACAGCTAGTTTTGTTGTTTATTTCTGAATACAATGTTCCCTACACCTTAAGCTCCACCCCCCTGGGCTTGTGCAATTGGTACCGTGATACCTCCGTCTCCTCCTGTGACTGCGAGCACAACTGTCCTTATGATAAAATCGAGCCCGGTGAGAATCGAGACGAGAGAGGGTTCGCAGCTTTTCGCCAAGGGCTGTGTCTTCGCAGATAACTCGGCTATAGCAGACGATACCGGAAATTAATTTTTGAAAATAATACCTTGTGCAAAACAAGCAATAAATCGGGTGACTAACACAATTGAGCCGTTTGATGAAAAGGTAAGAGAAGCTAAAACATAATTGACGAAAAAATTCAAACTGGAGAGGTTCTACCTGAAGTGAAAATATGATTTGTTACTCAAGCGAAGAGAGAACTAACGGGTTACTATTATATAAATACAGTAGAAATTTTTAATTCCAGCTATAATCTATGAAAACAAATGTTGAAACCTATGACAAATAGACTGAAGAATTTAAAACAGTCATCAAGAAAACAAAGAACAAAAAAAAAAAAAAAAAAATCAAGGGGAAAAAAGGCTGTATTGCTTGAAGAGTCGGAAACAGTCCAAATTTAATTTTGAATCTGTTTTGAATTGTTGAAATTTTCCTAACCTTGCTTTTCTCTGGTATTCAACAGTCCAAGCTTCATAAATGTAATGACGTTTGTTAGGAGCTCACAGAACATCTCCCCAATATCAGTTTTATGTTCTTGTGGCCCATTGACGATCAAGTGTTTGTTTTTGATTTTCCATCAAGGTATCTCAAGTCAGGTTGTGGTGGAATTTGACATCTTTTGCATATAAAATGAAACTGTTTTATATTTATGCTATAACTATTTGATTTGATTTCATTCTGATATATTGTTTTCTATATTAAATGCCAATATGAAATCCCACACCAAACTGTTGCCATACACACTGCCTAGATTAGCTGATTCTACCAAAATCTCACATCACAATGTGTTCTATATATGTTAATAGAGTTATCATTGTCACATTTTTAAAGTGTCTTTATTAAAAAATGTTTAATGTCTTTCATATGAACAAGTTAGTTTCAGTGTAGTAAATATTTTATGTCGCTAAATGCATTTGATATATTAATTTGGTTAAGGTGAATTAACCAATTGATTGGTTTAAATTGAATCGCATGACAAAAGCAACTTTTTGTACTAGGCTGTTCCTTTTTTAAAATCTGAAGTTGATTATTTAGATTCAAAAGATTAATGTTAAATCGACTTTTGCAAACACATTCGGCCTCTTTTTACAGTTTTTTCCATATCCACAAAGAACAGTTTTAGTTGATTTCTTTCTCTAATATGTTAATTTCGTCCACTAAAATACCATTTTATTCTATATATGATTTTTGCACAGTCTGTACATCCCGAGTGATTTGTATTTTATTTTTCTGTTCCTCTATCATTTTTTTTCTGTTGTATCTGTAACACTACAACTGTTTGGTCTTCATCCACAACATCATACTTTCCGTGTATGCTAGCACAATTCAATGTTGACTGTACCATTTATTTCTGAAGTTTAATGTCAGTTACTACTGGACGTCAAATGAAATTTCTGAAAAAAAGTTGTATCTTCTTTCCATCTACACACCGTTAAAGATGTACAGTGGGTAAAAACTCTTCTCATATAAACTGATTCTTTTTCTCTTTTTAAAATTCAGATCATTCTGACAAATGTTCAAAACTTTTTACACGGTAAATGTTGTCTAGGAAAAAAATGCAAAGTTTACGGTGCAATTTTCATACCCTCTTTAAATGTAACACAACTAGCTATGACAACACTTTTGTCTTATTCAAACTTGGAAACAAATACACATTATGTCTTGATACCGGCATTCTTGTTTTCATGTGAAACTCATGAAATATTTTTAGCACCGCCCTGGGTACTGTCGAATTCAATACCATGTAGATTTGTGCCATTATTTATGTTGTGTTAAAAATTAGTTTTGTATTATTTTTTCCACAGACTGTGTCTGCATAGCCTGTGCATACCAAAACAGCACCAACGTATACTACGTTCCAAGGACGTTGGTGTGCGTTTGTATATATATACATATATCTTCACAACAATGTATGATATAGTACAAAGACCCGAAGATTTTATTGTTTTTAAAATAATATGAGTGCTCGGAGATATTCTTGTATCGGAATACGAGATTTAAAATTGCCCCAAAAATGGATATCTGATTTAATCTGATTCACTGGTTCTGCGTAGCAATGTGTAAGCCATAATCAATATATACTACAGTCTACGGACATGGGGGGAAAGTAGTTATAGGGACCACCTATAGAGGTTACGGGAATTTAACATTACGTTTTGCTGTATGTATGTATGTATGTATGTATGTATGTATGTATGTATGTATGTATGTATGTATGTATGTATGTATGTATGTATGTATGTATGTATTAAAACATACCCCCTCTCTTTGTATGTGTGATTGTGTGTTTCCATGGAACAAATATAGACCTATCCATTCACTTTGCATGTATGAATGTATGTTTGCGTGGATTAAAAAATAATAGACCCCACCTCGTTTCTTTTGTACGTGTGTTTGTGTATTTGTATGCATCAAAGCAAAATAATATCTCCTCTGTATGTGCGATGGTGTTTAACTTATGTATTTGTCTGTCATCATCCTGTTAAAAATTCCCATAGAGGATCATACCATCCCAAACGTAATGTTAAATTCCCACAACACCCATACCGACGCAGACATAATGTTAAATTCTCATATACCCCAATAATGGCATCCATAATGTTAAATTCCCATACCCTCTATAGTGACTAAAACGTAATGTTAAATTCCCATAACCTCCATGGTGATCCCTATAACTATTGGGTTTTTTTTAAAAAATAAACTAAAAAAAAAAACAAAAAACCAGGAGTTGTCGATAAATGTTCACATATAAGGGATATGAGATTTAAAATTGCCTAAATATGATTGGTCCGGCACTCTGGTTCTGCATATCAATTAGTAAGATATCACATGTATGCTACAGATGAGTGGTTCAGAAATGTTCTCACATGGGATAGGAGATGGTAATAAATTAATACGACTGTCTGATTTAATCCGGTTTAGTCTGATTGAGTGGAGGGGCCCCGGGTGGCCAAGTGGTCTAAGGCGCTCGCCTTTACTGATCACTGACATCTCACCTCTGTCTGTGTGTGTTCGAGTCTCGGCTTGACCAACGTGGGTTTGTGAGAAAGCTTGCCAGTAGCTTCCCGTGAGTCGGTGGTTCTTCCCGGGGTTTTTACGGGTTCTTCCTTCACAAAATATGCTGGCCGCCACGTATAGCCTATCACGTGCTGAAAAATGGCGTTAGACCCACAAAACCAAACTAAACCTGATTGAGTGTTCCAGCACTCTCGATATACCTACTATTGGCGTGCGTTCAGCTTATGGACGCAGTATAGGCTTTATTTATGAACAGGTTTCGATGAAACTTGATTTTTGTCTTAAATTCTATGTCAACAGGATTTCGAATGATGTTCATACCCCGCGGTATATTGATGAGGTGATATGAGCTCGTGTTGTCTGACGTTGTGTATGCAGTAGATTAACAGATTGTGATGAAAAGTATATGTAGCTTCATATTAACAATATGTAAGAAAAGTGAATAACCAGCTTAACCTATGAGTAGTATAGGGTGGGAACTGGGGGTCAAATGGGACGGTGGGGGGGGGGGGGGGGTCATACGAAAAATTAACATGGAAGGGGCACTTGGGGGTCAAAAGTGTTTATAGGGTCAAAAAGGTTTATAGGGTCAAAAGTGTTTATAGGGTCAAAAGCGTTTATAGGGTTACAAGTGTTGATGATAACAGAATAGACACATAGACAAACACAAACATAAAAACATAGAAACACCTATGGCACTTTTTTGATTGTTCTTTTCTAAGAGATGTGGGTTGCCCTGAAAAGGACCGTTTGTTTTCTTTTTACTTCTTTCTCCCTGACCACCATTTCTTCAGGGAGACTAGGAGGTTGAACTTCTTCTTAGGTGGATAAGGGATCCAGTCGGGATGATCCAATCTCCTGAACTTTTCTTAGATCTTGATCCAGTTCTCGTTGAGGCGCTGGAAGTCTTGTTTTTTCTTCTTCTCTTCCTTTTCTTTTCTCTCCTTGGCCCAGGTAGCCTTGATCTTCACCACTTACTGCTCCATGACGTTCCTGACAAGGTTCTTCGCTGTTTTAAGGGCTGCCTCTTCCACTACACTACTGAGGGATGGGTAGCACCAATAGGCCTGTATCTGTTGGAGAAGATTTTCCACCCCCTCCATCAAATCTACGGCTTCTTTCAATGTTCCTACTTTACATAGTGAAACTACTGAGGCTGTCTTTATCTTCATCACTTCTTCAGCCATGACTTTTAGGACAAGACCTTTGGCTCTTGTAAGGACTTCCATTTCCCTTCTCACAATGTGTAGAGTGGTCGGGTATTGCCATTCAGCCTCTGTCTTTTCTACCAGATACTCCGCTCCCACCATGCAATCTACTGCTTCTTGCAAATCCCACACGGCTTCCATTCTTCTTCTTGGGTTGACGAGTCAACGAGGGTGACCCGACTGTTGTTGTGCTTTGTTGTTGTGCTTGAATTAGAGTCGTTTTCGCCCATTCGGGCATGTACGACTATATAGCCCCACAGCGCGCGAAGCACGCATAGGGGGATTCAATGTGTGATTAAACACACTAATATTATGGTCAGGTGTGTTGACAGTTTGCAACACACCTGACACTTTACTGATTGAGTACACCCCTCCAGCGCAGCATGGTTCACCACAATTAAGGGGGTTAAATTGAATGCGCGCTATTGGAGGGTGTGTATATTTTAGAATTTTGAATTATACCTGTACATAGGACTAGAACCAGAATGTTTACAGGTATACAGGTGTGGGCTAGCGCACTTACGAAATTGTTTCAAGGGCTCAGTCTGGAGTGGCAGGCGGCACGGACTAGGCAAGCGAAGGCGCGAAGTGTGACGGAAAAACCTTTAACGCCAGGAACGTACATGATCAAATTCTGCCCAGTTAGCTAAGTCGGGCTGTCCCTATTACCAATTGTGTGTTAGCCACATGTTGTAATTACAGTCACATTTTCTCAGTTTAATCAATTTTCCTATAAATTTCGTGTACAGAATGTACATATGTTTTTCGAAAAATCATAAATAAAATTTGCGTTTTGAGTAACCCTTTCATTTTTTGTGATCTTAATCAGATATTATCAAGTTATCATTGGATTCGGTGGATAATTGATCATATTTGTGTTGAGATATAGTTGTATTCGAAAAGGTTTTCAGGCCAAGGTGAAAACCAATAGGCATTTAAAAAACTCCTTTTAGCCCTTAAAAGGACTGAGTGACTTCAAAGCAGCTTCTGCCGGTAGAAAGACTTCAGGTGGTCCGGCACGAGATCCATGACCGATAGTCTGTTTCGCTCTTTCGGGCTGCCTGGGTCCATAAAGTCTCCCATGTCGTATTCTTTCATGGATGCTTCAAAAAGGAATTTTGACCTCTCGAGTCCGTGGTACGATGCTATGTTGTTAAAGATACTAACCGCTAAAGTTGCTGGGCAGTCAGGACTCGGCTGCTTTTTTGGCCCGTGTTTTGCTGGTTTTCGATTGTCTGCCACCACGCACAGATTGGATTTTCGATGAATTTGATGCCTTTTTTTCTTATCAAGCCATAGGTCATTTTGCCCCATTTCATATGACATGTCATATATAAATTGACCAGCCTGATGCCTCACTTCGAGGTCACTCAATTCCGGTGGTGGAGTTGGTTATGAGGTGGGTGGGGGTGACTTGACCTCTTCCGCCGCTGCCTGTGATTCCAACTGTTTTTGCGGAGTTTTTTTCGGCGACCTTGGTGTTGAAGAGGCTGGTGATGCTGTGGGGGTGACTTGCGTCTCTTTTGTTTCTTTTGGCTTTGTTGCTGGTGGTGCTGTGGGGTGACTTCCGTCCCTTTTGTTTCCTTTTTTTCATTCCCTCAGGAGTTTTCATCCTACCTTCAGTGGTTACCTTTAGGGGTGTTGATGTTGTTATTGTTGTAGTCCTGGTAGAAGGTGACGATGTTTTACTAGATGTTTTCTTGGGTCCCTGGGGAGGGGCAGGTTGAGTAAACTGACTCTGCCTTTGCTGTGTGTGGGGCGTCTGCCTATAACGCCGCCACACCGGACTTCTACGTCCTCCCTGTCCCGGTCTTCTAATGGGTATATTCCTTTCCCATGTATCTCGCTCAGTTGGGTTTCTACTTTCTTCTTCCCAAATAAGGAGAAGAGTGGTCCTCTTTTCCTGAGCCCGGAGGCTCCATCCAGTTGCAACTGAGAGGCCTAAGCCTCTCAGAGCATTCAGGGCATGTGCGGGAATAATTATCTCCATCGCTAGCACTATTTGTATGTCTTATCGCTTCTATGTTCGCTGCTGACTGCTGACCCGACTGACTGACTGACTGAATTTGAATTATAGACGTGTGCGACGAATCTCGTCATGTACGTCTGATTAATATGCGCACAGCGCACTATTTAATTTGCCCCCAAACTGTTGCTGTAACATCAGTTTGGGGTTCGTCAAGCGGCTTAAACAGAGCTGTAAAAACCGCTTGCGCTTTACTGCATGCACCGCATGCTATTTAATTAATCGGCGTGGGGGTGCGAATCGCCCTCACGCCATTTAATTGTGTGCCCAGCACACTGTCTGTTGCGGTGCAATGTCCGGGCGCAAAAAAGGCGGAGTCAGGAACGGCCAGGGAGGAGCTTTTGCGTCACAAGGTGGTGTCTGTGGTCCAGAGTGTGATTTTTCCTAAATATTAATGTCGTCTTGCACGTGTCGCTATTCTTTTAAAAAAAAAAAAAAATTTAATTTTAATGAACTCTGTATGATTGGCTGACTGGTACCGTGTTGAAGTTGGGTTAAGTCCAAGGAGCTTTGCCCTATACTTGATTCTATGCATGTTGAATTAATCGTTGCCACTTTGTGCGGCTGGCCTCACACAGTCACACACAGCAGAGGAGTCAGCAGCTTTTTGTGTAGTTTGGTCGTTCGGACGTTCGCAGCCACGGAGCGGTAAGAGCTTGCTTACCCTCCGTTTTCAACTCGGCTATTAACCACCATCACCACCAGCAGCACTTCGCAGCATCCATCAACCCCGCCTGCCTAGCAGCCCGCCTAGCAGATCTATACTACCATCACTATTGCAGCCCGCCCACCAGCCAGCTAAAATCACACCACTAGAACTTAGGAAATTCTCTTTGTTCATTTGAACCGGAATTTACGTCAATTCCAAATCATTAGGGTAAGATAGGAATCATTTTCAAACTTGAACTCTGTAATTGGCAAAATAGGAACACATAACCACTTCTTGTCTCTCCCTCTCTCTATCATCCATTTTAGCAATCTTCCTTTTATTATTTAAAGCGTGTGTGAGTGCAGAATTTAGTAACATATTACATTTTTTAATTTATTCACTAACAGTGTAACTTAATTCTCTGAACCGAGACTTACAAATTCAATCCCATTTTCAGCAATTTTTGGCGCCAATTTAAATACTTGATATTTCAAACCGAGTACTTTGTGAAGATTTTAAAACCAGGCTTAGAAACAGGCGCTAGGAACCATACTAGCATAAAACCTGGACAGAATCCTTGCAGATCTTTCAGCTCCGTGAGATCACTGCAAGATTTTCTGTCACATTGAGCTTTGCAAACAAAATCTTCACACTCGCTCCCAAATCCGAGGTTCAGTTCAAAATCTAACCACTTAACAATTTTATAATATCTCTATACTTTCTTCATATTTAAATCATACTCATTTGTATCCTTTATTTATCCTAACGTTTATTTTTCCATTCTGGTGTTGGCAACTAATAACAAATAACTTCATTTAAGACCCTTCACTAATCTAACAATTTGGTATTTTAACATATCCCTCCGTTTTTGGTTTTTGCATTGTTAGTCATTCATAGGACTTAGGGTTAATTCTTAACCCCAAACACACCAATAAAATCACCGTGTTAGGTATTTCTCAAACCACATTTCCGTTTCACTAAGTAAGTAAAAATAAACCAGACGGAAATGAGCAAAGTTCAAATGAAGAAACCAAGGATCTCCAGAAAACAGATCAACAAAAGTATCAATCAAACCCCGCCAGCAACTCACATAGGTGCAATAAACACAGATAAAAACAGCACAGTTTGGGAAAAAAGATTAATCGTCGATGAAAGCCAGTCCTCCCTAGATAACACGCCGCAGGGGGTGTCATTCAAATTCAATAGGTCTCAAAACTCCAGTCAGGACACCCCGGATATGAATGATACAATACCCATGGAAACCACTGCAAACCTTATAACATCTACTCCCAACTTAAACAGTATGGACTCAGAATCGGATTCAGAGGTATTTATAAATAGGAACCGAAACACAGTCGACTCTTATGACCAGGACCCTACACTACCCATGTACGAACTATCGCCACAACCAACCAAACCCCTACCAATGAGCATAACTCCAATTAGCAGGGCGGAAGGGGGGAACCAAGACACACACCGTGTCATAGAAACACCCCCCCCCCCCCGATTAACACCAATTATCAAAAGAAAAGTCACAAAGACTCCAATCAAACAACAACCCATACACAAAAAAACAAACAAACAGGATCAGGCATTACTACTAACAACAAAAACGGGGAAAAAATAATAACATTACCCACCCACGGAAAAAACAACCACCAGCATGTACACAACAGTCAAGTAGCAGGCCCCTCAAAACCCAGACAGATAACCCCAGAAAAACCCACTAGGCTGCCGCAAACCACCCCGGTTAAAAAATCAACACCAATAATTCAAGGAAAAGGGAAAAGGCCACTTGTAAGACAACCCAAATACAAACGATCAGGCAATATTGAACAAAACAACTATGAAAACAGCCACCACAGGGCACAAACACAAGAAATACAACCTCCAAAGGAAAACAAACAAAACCACAATAACCACACATTCAACTACCCTTCAAATCACAAGCTCGCGTACCACCCACGGGAACTAACACTATTCCTAACAAGCAGGGAAATAAATATTCGACACATAAGCGACAGGACCATAGCCACCACTTTGAGCAAAACCCAAGGAGGAAATTTCAAAATCCTTCACACCAAGGAAAAATATGTAGTGATTAGATGCGCTACTTCCAAACAAGTCGCCAAATACTTAGAAATCCAAAAAATTGGCCCATTCCGAGTAACAATTACTCGCCACATGAATATAAGACCGCAAAATCACGTCCACCTTAACAGTAAACCTAAACCAGTAATAAACAAAATCATTAGGATAGATAGGGAGCACAACACAGAGTGCTTAACACAGGAATTAAATAGACTGGGCCAGAAAATCAATCAGGCAAAACGATTAAATAATAAACAGAGCGAGCAATCTACTGCAGTGCTCTTACAATTTGAACAGACCCCCCCCCCCCCCCCAGCTACAATCCGCCTAGGATCAACAGGTAGAAACTATCAGGTGACAGAGTACATCCCCAAAACTAGGTATTGTACCAGATGCCAGGGGTGGGGGCATTTCACCAGCAAGTGCAGATTTAACAAAAGATGCAGAAGGTGTGGGGGACCCCACGAGGGTCAATGTAAATTCCAGGGACAAAAGTGTGCAAACTGCAAAGAACCCCACCACCCACGATCACGTGAGTGCAGATACAGCATCAAAGAAAATGCTATCATCGAGTACATGTCAATAAACAATGTACCATACCCAGTCGCTAAGACTGAAATCAATAATAGAATGCAAACCACTAATTGCACCAAAATTTCCGCCCCATCCACCAGTCAAACTAAATCTAAACCAATCAGAGAGGTCCCAGCACACCAACACAACAAAACAGGCCGAACAACCAAACAAACCAACAGACAGACACCCGAATCAACAAAAACAACACCTCCCAACCCCAATAGAGCTAAGGAGCAGGATAAAACAAATACCATACCGACAACCAAAAAACATCCCCCCAGTGCGGCACAAAACAATAATAACAGAAATACTAAATCAAACCCCGGATAAAAATTCAACTGAAGCACCACCCACCGGCAAGGAAGAAATCCCTAACAACATAACAGCTATTCAAGTTCTAGAACTTATCCGGGACATAATTGACGGGGTCATCAAACTAACTAAGGACAATCAAATCCATGCCGGTACCGTACTTACCCAGATATTGGACCTTGCAATACTGCGGATTAGACCCCAGAACTCTACACAAACCGAAAACCACGGTAGTGAATACATAAACGTAAACACGGGGACCCAACAATGAACACAACAGAATCAATTTACATACTACAGTGGAATAGTAGAGGAATACGGAAAAACATTGCCGAATTAGTCCTTAGTGTAAATAGCGCCCTAAACAAGCCGGACGTTGTGTGCATTCAGGAGACTCACTTGAATGAGCAGAAAAACTGCCCTAAACTACCAGGGTACTCTACCTGTTACACCAAAAATCGACCTCAAGGGCAGCAGGGAGGCGGACTGGCAATCTATGTCAGCGATGCTGTATCAAGTGAGGCTGTCGAATGTACACAACTAATACTAGATCCCGAGCCGAAACCGGAACATCAAATTGTCAAAATAAACAATGGTAGTAGACCAATAACAATTGTAAACATGTACGACCCAGGTAGGGAAGTCATTAAACCGGAAACATTCAACGCAATCGTTGGCGAGCTCGGTGATCACACAATTATATGCGGCGACTTTAATGCCCACAGCGAGCAATGGGGAGGGACCCACTTGGATAGGAGGGGGGCCAATATTGAAAGATGGGTCGCATTATCCAACCTAGTCATACTAAACAATGGTGCACGTACCAGACTTAACCCTATAAATGGGACCATGTCAGCAATCGATCTAACTCTGTGCACACCCAAGGTAGCGGAGATAGCTGATTGGGAAGTAGATCATACCAGCACACTAGGCAGCGACCATTTTTCCATATTGACCACAGTTCAACTTAAAACACATAAAAACAATACACAAATGCCCCCAAAATGGAGATATGATAAGGCGGACTGGGAGATGTTTCGCACTCTCTGTGAGGAGATAGACGACGCCCAATTATATGACGAAAACATCGAAACCTTTAACGAAAACGTCATTAAAGCACTATCATCAGCAGCGGAGCTCAGTATTCCCAAAACGGGAGGGCGGGGCATCAAACAGTCCGTACCATGGTGGAATGAGGATTTTAAACAAGCGTTAAGAGATAAAAAAAAGGGCCCTAAACAGGTTTCGGCACTCCAAAAACAACCTCGATTTCCTTGTTTACAAAGAAAAAGAACGCCTGGCGAAAAACATCATATTTAAGGCAAAAATTTTTCATGGCAAAAATTCTGCTCATCCATAAATTTTAAGGCTAATTCAAAGCAGGTATGGGATAAAATTAGGAAAATAAGAGGGAAAAAATCCTTTGCAACCCCTAAACTCCCAAGACTTACAACTGACAGGGAAAAAGCAGAAAAATTAGCATCACACTTCGCCGGGATGAGCAGCAACACAAACCATACAGCTAACTTCCAAATGCACCGCAACAGGGTTGAAACACAATACCCTCACCTATTCACAGATAGGAGTAACCAAGACAGCCCCCTAAATGTTGATTTCACCATTCATGAATGGCGAAAAGCTCTATGCAGGAAAAAAACTACCTCGCCGGGGGAGGACACACTAGGATATGAAATTTACAAAAATCTCCCCAAAAGAACCGAACTCGTGATTTTGGATCTGTTGAATGCGATCTGGCGATCGGGAAAGATTCCATCAAGATGGAAGCAAGCAATTGTTATCCCAATCCCGAAACCTGGAAAAGATCCAACAGATATAAATTCATACAGACCAATATCGCTAACAGATAACATCTGCAAGGTCATGGAGACCATGATAAATAATAGGCTTAAATTCCACCTAGAGAGTAAGAATTTGATATCAAAAAATCAAAGCGGATTCCGCAATAAACGCTCCACATTAGATCAACTTATACGACTGGAGTCAAGCATAAGACTTTCATTCAATGCAAAATGTAAAAGTAATCGACATCTAATCGCCGTCTTCCTTGATCTTGAAAAAGCCTATGATCTAATCTGGACCAAAGGGTTAATTGCCAAATTAAACAAATATGGAATCACTGGCCACATACATAATTTCATATCAAACTTCTTAACCGGTCGAACTATCCAAACGAGGGTGGGAGGACAGTATTCAGAAATACATGAGCTGGAAAACGGCACCCCTCAGGGGAGTGTACTGAGTCCCACCCTTTTCAATATCATGATAAATGACCTGGAAAAGTCAATAAACCAAACTCAGCTGGACATATCTCGGTTTGCTGATGACAGCGGAATCTGGAAAGCGGGAAACCCGTCCAGTGAAGCTGTGGTGGGCGAAATGCAGATGGGACTAGATGGGATTGGTAGATGGGCAGATAGGTGGGGTTTCAAAATATCCCCCGGTAAAACAATAGGGGTGCTTTTTACACCTAAACTAAAAACACGCAGGGACCCCCCAAAATTATACTTAAACGGTACAGAAATAAAGTTTGAAAAAGTGGCTCGTTTCTTGGGAATGCTATTCGATGAGCGCCTTACATGGAGCAAGCACATAGCAGAGCTAGTAAGGAGATGCGAAAAAGATCTAAACCTCTTACGAAACCTTAAAGGGACTGAGTGGGGGGCGGATCAGACCACACTCCTTACATTATATAGGACACTCATTCGATCGAAAATAGATTACGGGTGCCAGGCATATGCTTCGGCTCACCCTAATGTACTTAAACAACTAGATCGAATTCAGTACCAGGCTCTTGTTATTTGCACCGGCGCTCTCACTAGCACTTCTGGGGACGAGCTACGAGTTTTAACAGGTGAACCCCCTCTGCACCTTAGAAGGGAGGAGTTACTCCTGCGCTACGAGACACGGCTGTCAATTCGCCCGAAATCTCACCCCACCCGCATTATCATAGACAAGTGCAACAAGCCCTTCCGACATAAACATAAAGCAAACCTACCAGGAGGGAAAAAAATCCATGAACTACACAGGGAGTTAGAACTAATCACTACCCAAGCGGAAATAATACAACACCCGGACACCGCACCATGGACCTGTAAGGCCCCCAAAATCAATGTCGAAGCGTTAAACTATGGGGACAAACAACATAACCCGTTAGAAATCAGGGCAAAAATCTTAACTGATCTTGCAAATAGATATGAGGGATACACACAAATATATACCGATGGGTCAAAATCACTGGAACCCATGCGCACAGCAGCCGCAGTCGTAATCCCGGGGGAGAATATCACACTGGGGGCAAGGCTGCCTGATCACTGCTCCATTTATACAGTCGAGTTTTGGGCAATTAAGGAAGCTATAAAATGGATTGAAGATACCCACACAGCCAAAACAGTGATAATCAGCGACTCCCTCAGTGTGCTACGAACCCTGGAAACAAATAACTCGTCCAGCAGGGAAAACATGCTACGGGAAATATATTTAAAGCTAAAAACCCTGGACCAACAAAAATATACTGTGGAATTCATGTGGGTACCCTCCCACATCGATATTCCAGGGAATGAAAGGGCAGATCAAGAAGCTAAAAGAAAGCTTAAAGAATCGGAAATACACCAAATGGATTATAACGTACTGGAAATTTACAGTATCATAAGGCAGAAAATAGATACTAAATGGCAAAGGGAATGGGATAACTCAGCAAAAGGGAGAAAACTCAAAAGCAAGTTAGCAGGAATATATCAACCCCTAAATTGGTAAACCCATACGACTCCAAAGTCATAACACGACTCAAAACTGGCAAAACCCTTTTAGCCAGCAGTTTTGGAAGGTTTATACCAGAGATAAGAGCAGCGGGCATAAATTGCCCTCACTGCCCCGTCCCGGAAACATTAGATCATATCTTTAATACCTGCCCCAAATACACACCAGAAAGGACAGATTTCCAGGAAAAACAAACCAAAATAAACGCGCCAGCCCAGTATCCGACGTTTTTTAACATCAAAACGAACAACATCAACTCGATGTATGCAAACATCTTGGGGTTCATATCTGCCATAGGGAAAAGGGGAAAATTATAACCAATTAAAACACCCCCCCACCCCCCCACCCCCCCCCCCCCACACACACATATACACATAAAGTTCCGATCTCCTCACAAAAATCTAAAATAAACTTAAAATTTAAAATAAAATTAAAAGGTCAGATCACAACGCAGGGAGGAACCAGGTAAATCCACAGCCCTTACGGTTGGAGGGTACGTCTCAACGAACTTGGGCCCTCGCACTGCAAGTATTTGAACCTCAAATCATTAGGACAGCCAGGAAAAATTAGACACAAAATATAAACTAAACTTAAAATTTAAAATAAAATTAAAAGGTCAGATCATAACGCAGGGAGGAACCAGGTAAATCCACAGCCCTTACGGTTGGAGGGTACGTCTCAACGAACTTGGGCCCTCGCACTGCAAGTATTTGAACCTCAAATCATTAGGACAGCCAGGAAAAAATTAGACACAAAATATAAACTAAACTTAAAATTTAAAAATAAAATTAAAAGGTCAGATCACAACGCAGGGAGGAACCAGGTAAATCCACAGCCCTTACGGTTGGAGGGTACGTCTCAACGAACTTGGGCCCTCGCACTGCAAGTATTTGAACCTCAAATCATTAGGACAGCCAGGAAAAATTAGACACAAAATCTAAACTAAACTTAATTAATCACAAGCAAAGCATGATTTGTTTTTTACCCCATGTATGACTACTAACGAAAGGAAGGAAAAGAATGGATGAATTGATGAATGAATGTTTTTCTTTTTATTATTAGGAAAAAAAAAAAAAAAATAATAATAATAATAACAAAAAAAAAAAAAAAAAAAAAAAAAAAAAAGAAAAAAAAAAAAAAAAAGTTGTTTCTGTTTTTAATTAATACATGCATGACTATATACTCTGCTTTCTCTACGCTCTCTCTAAACACCCACACTGGTACCGATATTCGGAAAAAACAGTCCAAGGAGTATCAGAACCACGCACCAATAAATCAATTATAGGACCCTTACAATGGCCCCAATCGAACCTAAGAGTATAAGGTGGTCACAAGTCCAAACCATCAGGGGGCGACTGCACAATGCGGTATATAATTCATGCTTTATCCCAGATCCACTGAAACTATCCAATAGGACCCTCTCAATGGCCCAAATCGAACCTAAGAATATAAGGTGGTCACAAGTCCAAACCATCAGGGGCCCACTGCACAAAGCGGTATATAATTTACAACTTAAACACAGTTTTCAAACAAAAAGGCAGCAAATTCAATTGTTAACAAGAAACTTAAAAACTTGACCCAAAATCCATAGACAATATAAGGTGGCTTAAAAACCAGAAGCTGACCCGACTGGTGAACGCACCGCTTTATATGCTGGAAGCACGGGCGTGAAGGAAAACATCCCTCACACCAGAAATACAACCCACACAGAAAACACAAACATAAATCGCGCGGACCTAAAAGAAACACTTTTATAATTTTTTTTACACAAGAGTAAGGGAGTGTTTATGTACACACGATATACAAACATACACCAAACATACATTTTTTTTAATAAGGGAAAGGGATTTAAAAAAAAAAAAGACATACAATAAACATACATCCAACATACAAACACAAATATTTTAGGCAAATAAGATTTCTTTTCTTAGCAATTGGGGTGGCCCTGAAAAGGGCCGTTTGGTTGCGTACTCCTAGAGATGCCCGCATCTCCCGGCTCTAGCACCACAAGCCGCACATCTCCCACTCCATCTATCTCCACCCCAGGGATTGATGGAGATGGGAAAGGCGGAGGGAGGTTGGGTGCATTCTCCCAATCCTCGGTTTGAGGGACGGTAAATGTTTGTCTCCTCCTCCTATACACTCTTCGCCTTTGTGGATGCTGTTGTTGCTGCTCCTCCCGATCCCGGTTCTCTGTCTGGGGGACAGTAAACCTCTGGGGTAGTTGCTGTTGTGGGGGTTGCTGTCGCTGCGGATGTGGCTGTGTCTGAGTCCTCATCATGGACTGTACTTTGTAGATGGGTCTCATCGTGATATGAGGCAGCAACTTTTCTTTTTTTCATCTTCTCCTCTTCTTGCTTTTTTTCTCTCCTCCTGCTCTAGAGCTTCCTCTTTCTTCAATCTCTCGAGGACCAGTTCATCCAGGAGGGGCCGAACATGTTCCAGGTATACCTGCATCTCCATTAGTTTTCTTGTGCTACTCATCTTCTTTGTTGACAAGTCAACGGGGGTAGCCCGACTGCTTACTTACTTACTTAAATTGGATTACCCTCGTTTGCGACCATTCGGCCATGTACGAGCTGTTAATGGGCGCACAGCGCCCTACTTAATTGATCGTCAAATCGGTTACCGGGTTGCAACCCATTTAACGCTTTAATGTGTGCAAAGCACACTATTTATTACACATTACTCCATCGCTGCATGATTTACCCACTATGGGTGTTCATTGAAGGCGCGATATGGGAGGGTGTGTAAAAATACTTCTACCTGTACATTTGATTGGAGCCGCAATGTTTACAGGTTTACATGTAATTAGTCGTCTAGTGGACTACCAGCCCGGTAGTAAGCCCACTCGACGCATTACTGCAGGCAAAGCGTGCTACTTAATTTGCATGTCTGGAAAGAGGCGGGCAGCTCGGACTCTGCAAAGGAGGCGCGAAGCGGAACGGAAGTACTGAAACGCCAAGATTGTACATGGTCAAATTCTGCCCAGTTAGCTAAATCGGGCTGTCCCTAAAATCAATAAAGTGTTAGCCACATGTTTAATTATGACAATACTTCAAGTTTCAAATTTCTTTATTTAACGCGATTCCTTCAGATGTAAATTTAGCGTACATAGTATACATTATTTTTCCAAAACAATACCAATCTTAGAGTAAAGTTACTCGTACAGTTTTAGTATCACGCACATTTCTAATTTCATGGTGTTATTTTTAGTCGGTGGTTCAAAATTGATCAAATTTGTGTTATAAAAGAGTATAGTCGAAAGGGGTTTTCAAAATTTTTAAAGGAAAACCCCATACAGTCAGGCAAATTGATCAGCAGCATCTGGTCTCCGGTACTTCTGCCTAGTGGTACTGCAAGTTGACTACGTCAATGTACGCCTCCAGGTTCATCTCCGGTTCGTCTGTTGAGAGCTGCTGTGTCAGCCATCTTGATATCGAGTCCCTTTCACTTTCCGGAGTGGTGGGGTTCATTTTCGGCGCTAGGGTAGGCAAATTCTTTTCGTAATCCTATCCCCGGCTGCATGGTGTCCCCACGTACGGGTAGTTTCCAGGCCTGCATGGTCTCTTCCCTAGGGGGTTGGCTCGGGAAATTCCAAAAAACCTCTTCTTCCTCTTCCATGGGTCGATGCCTAGCGTACAGTTCTCTCTTGCTCTGCCGCCGTGCCCTCATGGTAGCTCGCTCTGCTGCTGCATGCTGCTCCACGTAGTCGGCATTCTGGCGGAGGAGTTGGTCAACAGTAAATATCCATTGGTCCGTATATAGCAGCTTGGCCCCATACTTCCATTATTTGTAGTTGAGTGCTCATAGTTGCACGGACCAACACTGCCTCCTCCCCTCGTCCACAGCGGCTCTGCTCTGTCCCACCTGCCCTGCTCCACGGCTGGCTGCTGACTGGTAGCCCGACTGTTTGTTGTTTTGTTGGATTAAAGATGTGTTCGGCCATGTACGTCTATGCGCGCATTTCCGGGGGGTTAGTTATTACACACCACTCCCTCGCTGCATGTTTTCCTCACTAATGGGGTTCATTTAAGGCGCGATATGGGAGGGTGTGTACATTTACGTCTACCTGTACATAGGATTAAAACCACAATGTTTACAGGTTGCATGTACTTGACTGGATGTCTGGAGTGGTAGGCAGCACGGGCTTGGCATGGTAGGCGCAAAGCGTGACGAAGTACTGAAACACCATGAACGTACATGATCAATTTCTGCCCAGTTAGCTAAAACGGGCTGTCCCTATTACCAATTGTGTGTTAGCCACATATTGTAATTATAATCAATCTAAAAAAGGTTTAAATACATTTTACTATCCCTACCACTTTAGAATTTAGAGTACGTAGAGTACTTAATGTTTCCGAAACTGAAATAATGAAGGGTTAATGTAACCCAATATTTATATTTTCGTGATCTTAATTAGATAATATGTAGTACTCTTTTGAAACGGTGTACAAATGGATCATATTTACTTATTAAAAGAGTTATTTTCGAAATGGGTTTCAAGCCAAAGTGAAAACCCTAAGGCAATGAGGCAATTCTTGAGCCATTAAAAGAGCTATGTGGTATCCTCAGTTGGTGGTATCAGGTAAGGTTGCAGCTTTTCAGGTGAATGCGTCACTTTATATGCTTGAAGCACGGACGTGAAGGAAAACATCCCTCACACCAGAAAATACAACCCCCACACATAAAAAACACAAACACCAAGTGCGCGGAGCTAAAGGAAACACTTTGTTAACATAGGAAGGGTAAGGGAGTGCTTATAGACACACTCTATACCAACACACTCTATACAAACACACAAGTGAAAGGGAATATTTTGGTGGGGGGAAAAAGACAGACACAAACATACACTCAACATACACAATTTTTTTTAGGCAATCATGGAGTAATCTTTTCTAGAGATCTGGGTGGCCCTGAAAAGGACAGTTGGGCGTGTTTGGTGAGAATTTTTAACTTCTGTCAGGACGGCCACGTTTCACCGCAGGACAAGGGCGCTTTCTTGTGAAGGAGAAGGCGAACTCCTCACAGTCCATCTTACAGGACACTTCTCCTTCTTGTTGCTTCTGCTGCTGCAAGAGCTGTTGTTGTTGCTGCCTTTGCTGCTGTTGCAGTCTTTGTCTCTCCTCCCATTCCGCTCTTTCCCTGATGATCTCTTCTCGCAGGACTTCTTCCACCAGGTCCTGGGCCATTTGCAGGAAGATCATCGTCTTCTTGTCAGTGTTCTTCTGAATTCGGTTATGTCTAACCCGATGCATGTTCACCATCGCTTCATTCAGTTTACTAATCTTTGCAGTCATGTTGAGGTGTTGACGAGTCAACGAGGGTGACCCGACTGGCAAACGCACCGCTTTATATGCTGGAAGCGCGGACGCGATGGAAAACGTGACTCAGATCGATAGAGAGAAATGTGAAAGAGTAGGTACCTCAGATCGATAGAGATAGGGTTAAAGAGCATATACATCGCATATTTTCAATCCATAAACAACACAACACCATTTGTTTCAAAAATCAACATTTTTTAATAAACAAGAAGAAGCGTCTCTAACAAAGAAATACAAACAAACATTTTTAAACATGAACGTATTTACAGGGTTGAAAACGCTGTGAAGTCAAACTCGACTCCACTGTTCTAAGTCATTTTGCTCTCGATGCACACTACGTTTCTGAGCTAAAGACAATATATAACCATAATGTTCACAAAACCATCTTTCTACTTTAGCATAGCTTCTAGCGTACTCCCGATCATAACAAGTCACTAAATGTTCTAAGGGAAATCCAAGACTGCGTTAATGTCCAGGGCTTTGCCAAATTGGTCCTGAAAGATAGCCGCAATGGTGTCCACCAAATGTTGAGCATTAAAATAATACCCCACAGGAATTCTCATGGTATAGCTAGTCTAGGAAGAAGGATTGGTGTGTAATAATATTTTGGATTCGTAAATGAGAGGATAATTTTTGTCCAAGTGTTCTTGCACTTGTTCGTTCAGGATATCCACGATGAAAGTGTTTTGACCTTCGTTGATATTGAGGGCTTGTGTAGGATGAATGATTTCTACCAAAGCCACTTCCCAATGAGCTTCGTGGTGCAATTGTATGGACTGAGGTAATTTGGCCGTGAAACAACATAAGTTATTGTTTGGAAACACATCCACTGAATTGTCACTGGGTAAGGTTAAATAAAATTGGTTATTCATAGTTCGAGGGTTCTGCTGTCCGAGGAGTCACTCGCTGTCAAAGGAGAATGATGTGCAAAATGTTCCAAAAGAGGGCTACTGTTGTTGTGACTGGAAGACTGACGCTGTTACTGTCCGTACTATATTTCAAGGAAGGACTAGGTAGAAGATAAGCGATGCAACTGCTGAGTAAGATGGTCACAATTGTTTGTCACCTTGTTGCAAACTCAAATTGGCAATTGCTGCTCCGATTTTACAATACACCACAAAGATTTGGCAGAAAAAGACGATTTGATATTTAGGCACACGTTCTCAGCACCACAAACACAAAGGTTGTTTTTGTAATTCTTGAAGAGAGGAACTCGGTGAAGAAGAGGTAGCTGCTGTGTTGAACGGCATGTTGGTTACTTCTTCTTTTTATAGTCGACGACTTGGGAAGCGGCAATCCAAGAATAAAAACTAGGAGGATATCCTTTCCAGCGCCCTTTCACTTCTTCCACTCGACGTTTACCCACTTTACGTGTCCTTTGTTCGAGAATGCTTTCGATATCGTACAAGTCGTCTTCTTTTTTGGTCACTCGTTGTAACTCAGGCAAGTAAAAACTTCCTTTTAACACTTCTCCGTGCATGTCCTCCAATTTATAGACAGGAAGATCACGTCCACGAACTTGTCCAGTGACACGAAACAATTCGTTGGTCCAGTTAGGTAAATAACCTTTGTCAAAAGTGCGTTTGGTTTTTCCAATGCGAACCCAATCTCCCGTCTTGAGCACCACTGCTTTCTTGTGTCCATTCTTAGGTGTGCCAAACAATCGATCAAACACCCTCACTTCGTTTTCAGGGATGACTTCTTCAGGGGCACATCCGATGTTACGATTGATTGTAAGCTTTGACCAGACGTGGTAAGACGTCGATGTACTTGAGAGTGTGTTGATGTGTAAAATATTTCCACATGCGTTCTTTCAAAGTTCTTTGAAATCGTTCCACGACACTGGCTTTGGTTTCATGATTTTCAGTGGTAAAAAAATGAATGTGCCGTTGTTTCAATTCTTTTTGAAAAGCTTGGTTTAGAAATTCGGTGCCTTTGTCTGTTTGCCATCGTAAATGGTGACAACCACTTTGTTTCAACACCAGTTTTAAAGCGCGTACTAACTCGACACTGCTTTTAGAAGTCAAAGGAACGACCCAAGCGGATTTGGAAAACATGTCAATGACACAAAACAAATATTTGTAACCACGATTGTACGCTGCCAAATGAGACACATCCGCTAACTCTGCTTGACATTGATGATCGATGCCAGCCACTTTGGTTTGACTTCTGGAAAATTTTCGTCGAATGGGTTTGTGTAACGTGTACATCAATTGTTCTTGTAGCCATTGTCGTACTTCTGGCAAATGTACACTTTTCAATTTGCTTTTAGCTGCCCGATACAATTTTTGAACTCCTCCGTAACCAGCAGCATGTGCAGGATTGTAGTAAATGCTGGCTAATAGTGTCTCCATGTTTTTACTGCTCAATAAGTCACCCACTGTTCGATACCTCTTTTGGAGTTGTGGGGTAGGGAAGATTTTGACGAAGCTTGACGCGTCCGACGAGTCACAGGAGTCGGTTGTGAAGTGGTGTTTTTTTTTTTTTTTTCTTGATGTCTTTTTTCACTTCTGTCTTCCCTTCTTTCTTTTTTTCTTCTGCTGAACAAGGGGTGGACATCATCTTTTTAACCCAAGCTTTCATTTCTTCTCGTTGAGGCGTAGGGGAGGCTGTTAACAAGGAAGCTGCAATCTTGCTAGGTATGGGAGCAGACGGAGATTGAAACACTTCTCGTGTGTCGTCTTCTTCTGTCGTCCCCGTAGTGGTGTCTGTTTTAGTGGTTTTAGGTTCGCTTTTCATCATAGCCTTAAAATCTCTCAGAGTGGGTTTAGCTGTTTCGTCTAAAGCTTTCTGGTGAAAGAGTTGAAGACGTTGAAATAGTTGGCCGTACCGTTGCGATTTTTCTGCTTCTGACAAATCACTTCGATCCATTAACGATTGTAATTCTTGTTGTAACTGAGACATCTCGTTGAGATTAGGATTGGGAGGTAAATGAGGTATCCATTGTTCGTACCAACGATGGAGTTCCATTTATCGTTTGTAAGGAACTAAAGTCAGTTTTCGTCCTTTCATAAGATCCAAAGGTACAAGTGTGCTGTCTTTCCAGAGAAGGGTGTCCTTTTATCTTCTTTTTCTTCCCGTCTTTATCTCATGACTTCTCTTAAAAGAGGTCCAGCAATCGATCCTAACAAAGGAGCCGCTATTTTTAACAACGGTCCTATCAGCATGGATAGAAATCATCCTCTTTGTTCCAGCATTTTTTCTTTTGACTGAGAGGTATTTTCTTTTTGACCATTTAGCGAAGAACGTTCCGATGCTTTCATAATTTCTTTTTCTGTATCTTGGACAAAGGTACCGTTCCCTTCAACACATTCAAACAACATTCACAGACGGTATCAATGATTTCTTTCGGGGCTGTTTGAATGAGTTGTTTTCGCATGGGAGGATTGGATTTAGTCAGGACGGACAACACATCCCAATGTTTTGCGAGACGAGGTGGAAGTCCTTTTTTGGTTTTGCCTTTCTTGGGACGACTAGGGTGGTGTGCACTTTTTGGGGATATCTGTGGTGTCAGGAGCAAAATAGAACTGAGGTCCCTCGGATGCCACACTTCTTTTTTATACTGGAACACGTCTCCACTGATGGTCACCATGACAGGCATCACTCGACGATGAGGTGTTTTCAATGGAGTAAATCGTGTCAGTTCTTGTTTGGATAAATCCAGTAAACTTTGTAACACGCCTGTTTTGTCTTGGACTTTGGTTTTAGGTGAGGCCACCTTTTTAGCGGCAGCCGCAGTGGCAAGAGCAGCCGAAGTAGATGCCCCCGGAGAAGAAGAAGAAGTGACTTTCGAAATGGGTTTCCATTTTTGCATCACATTAGGAAACACGAATCTTAAATTCAGGTTTGGCAGGCATCATCACGAAGGGCGAAGAAGAAGAAGTGGTAGGAGAGAGAGACACCGTCACTGCCTCTCGTGGCTTTCGGGAGTACGTGCGCGTCATAGCAGTAGTACCTCTCTTTCTGGCAGCAGGAGATGTTGTTGTTTTTTTCTTGGAGGTGCTTTTCTTCTTGGGACTTTTCTTTTTCTTGTGTGTGGTGTGTTGTTGTGGCGACTTTGAGGGTATTTGGTTTTTTTCTTTTTCTTCTTGGTTTTGGTTTGGGCATTAGGATCCCATTTCAAAAGAGAATGAATAATGACACCTCCTAAAGAACCACTGCCACCAGGTGTCAAAATGATTTGTTTTTTAGTGTATGGATCGATTCTGGGATCTGCCAGTTGTGACAACGCACTTTTATCTTTTTCAACAAAAAAAAAAAAAATGGGTTTGATGGGGTATGTGAATGATGCCTTGAAGTAATTGACGTGCTGTCAAAGTAAACCATCGTAAGACTTCTTTGAGACTAGCTTCTAACAAATGGGCACGGACTTGTGCATTTTTTTCGCGACTGATGCCATACAGGGCACGAATCAATTTGGCAGGAGGATGAGATTGAAAGGAAGTCATCTTGTAGACTGTGGGAAAGAAATGACATATTGGATGTTTTTATAGTTTTTTTTTTCTTTCAGAGAGTTGCCGAAAGGGACGTGTAAATGACGGGACCTCCTTCTTGACACCAATGGTGAAACAATTGGGTACGAAATCTCAAATAATCGGGAGTGGTGGGTTTTAAATCGACGAGTAAATACGCATGTGGTGTTTGAGTGGCATCGTCGTACGCATAATACAGCCAAGGAGTTCCTAACTGTTTGACTAACACTTGCACTTGAGATTTGTCTCTGGGACTTTTAAACATTACCACATAATGAACATTGAGACTGATGGTACGATGGGCTTTACTTTGTTGAAATAAATTTTCAGTAATGTAAATGATACTGGCATTACGATGATGTCCTTTTCGTGTAAACCAAAAGTTTAATTTCTTCTTCGTCTTCTCCTAACATGTCATCGAAGATGACCAATATGTGTTTCTCCTTGACTTCTCCTTGGATTCTCCTTGACTTTCTTGAAGTAAGGTGTAAGACGATTGCCACTCTTTGTAACACCAACGATACGTTGAGGAGGACGATCAAACAAATGAGATTTGTGTTTGACAAATTCGGTTTTGCCTGAACCACTGGGTCCGGCAGTCAACATGTTAAAAGGATGGCGCAGATACAAAGCTTCCCAAATTTGACGATCTAACTTTTCGTCAATCACTTTGACAACAGAAGAGGAGGCAGAAGAGAAAGATGGGGATGCAGCCATGACTGAGGTATGGAGAATTTGAGAGGAACATGAAAGACACAAGACATTTTATACATTTCATACACGTTTAATGTTTTTTTTCTTCAAAAAGTGTCACCACAACAGAACATATTTACATGTCATGAATTAAAACACGAAAATACATCAACCAAAAATGAGTCCTTACATCAATGCGGCACACACTAAAAGAAATAAAGATGCATATAAAGAAGTCAATGTACAACAATAGTTTCGATGGATTTGTGTCCTACAAAATCGACGTACATGCACTGGTATTCTTGTCTCTTTTGTGGAATCGAATGTTTCTAATTTCTCTGGCGGAAAGGTTCTTTGTTCTTCAGGTGTTTCCATTTGTACGACGGTATTGTTTTCCTCTGTGTTAGGTTCTCCTACCACTGTTTCTAATGTCATTTTTAACTTTGGTGCTAAGTTCACTTGTTCTTTTTGTCTTGGATGATTACTGACACGCAAGGTCTTTGGCATAGTGTGCCACTTCTTGTAGCCAAGCATCGAAACAAAAACGTACATCTTTCCAATCGTTACGTTGTTGGTGTAACCAACTAGCGATTCACACTTTTTGGTGAGTATGAAGTGTAGATAAAGTTTGACAAATGTCTTCTTCACACGGAGGTACACAACTTGTGTTCATCACGATTTTCAACACTTCGAACACAATTTGTCTTTCGTGCACCGATAAAGTGTGAATGGTCATGTCTTTGTTGCATGTATTGTTCATAAATAGTCCACAACGAATACTGTTCATGACAAATAGTCCACAACGAATTTCCTGGGAAACGAAATCCAAGAAAAGTTGTCACTAACACACATACCACATAGCGTCCAAAATTCAATGGAAACAGTTCGTGTATAAGTAGTCTGTAATCCTCTAAGGTCTGAACACAATCATTGACTTCCTCACACGGAATTCGTTCCAAAAGTGAAAAGAACGGTCGAGACATGGTTCGCTTTTATATTACACCTTAAAAGGCACGTCTTTCTTTTTAATGAAATAGTCACACAATTGCCAAATGGAATCGGATGGTAAAGAACATCCAAGACATTCAGTGATTACCTTTCTACACCTCAGACGGCGTGAAGGCGTTTCGTCTTGAGGTTACACTTTTTTGAAAAGTTTTTTGTATTCATCTAAGTTTGTAACTTTTTCCTGAACTTCATTCCATCGAATTCTGTGTAACAGTGTCACATTGTAGGTTGTGCCATCCAAACTATTAAAGGTGTCATCTAGTCCTTGGTGAATGTCTGACCATTTGAATACTTTGAAACTAATCAGTACTTTTATAGCATTCAGATATCAATGGTTAAAACGTCTATGCCGTAAAGGATGTAATTGTTCTTGCGTTTCACTTGTATCTGGACCAGCTCTTGGTAAATGCGTTCTCGCAGCTCAGGAGGTAAACAATGAATGTGTTGCATGTACCGTTTGATAGATTTTCTAAAGGGCGACTGAAGATTTGGTGGTTTGGCAAACGTACGATTTTGTGTGGCTCTAAGGTTTTCACTCGAAAGTCTTGATCTTGTCCAGACTGTAAAGCATTTTTCAAGATATCATAGTTGACTCTTTGACTCGCTCGATAATTCAGGGTCAATCCTTTGACTTTGCATTTGGTATGAAGTTGGCCTTGTCGGTCTCTGTATTGGTAGCCGTAATTTTTAGGGCCACTGCTGGCAAAACTGAGGATCGTCTCTTGTGGGTGCTCGTCGGTCCATGCCCCTAAACGATCTCCTTCGATGGTGGGGTGTTGGCTGCCAGGGCGATGAATGTACATACAACTCTCGGTGTCAAAGCACAGGACTCGATCTCCCAATACTTCTAAAGCCTCATCGTACAATTTTAAGCGAGCATTGACTGTCACGTAGGCTGCAATGATGACATTGGTAAAGTCATCGGGGTGAACAAACTTTGGCTCTTCTTCGTAATCCACCAAGATCAAATTTTCACGGATGATTTCCACGTGTTTCATCAGTTTTCCTTTGTCGTCCACCAGTTGAAAGTAGCGACTGGGATCTGCCAAGTATTCCGTCTTGGGCAAGATCGGAAGTTGTGCCAATTTTCCCCACAAACAATTCAACATGGCTTTGGCAAACGATCTTCTTCCTTCCTTCTTCTCTACGTCTTCCAAAGTGTTACCTTCTACGGAACGGTACTGTTCTTTGAATTTGACTTGGTCTTCTGGAGTCTGACACCAAGAGGGATAGCCACTGGCTTCTTGTGTCAGTTTGAGAAATTCGTTGACGTAGCTCGAGAAAATGCCTGGATTCGAGGTGTCGTCCTTTTGGTATTGTTGGGTGGTAGGAAAGTGCCAAATTTCGTGTACTTTCAACGAGCGGTATCCCCGATCCAGAGCCTGAAACAATTCGACGCTGACCCACGTTCCTGTCAAAGCGCGCTCTTCCTCCGTTTGGTTGCAAGGGTGGTCATGATTACATGTTTCAGCACACGTACGGCATAAAGGAAACATCAGTTTTCCTTGGCAATGATGAGGCAAGACAGGATGGTACAAGTGAGTCGGGGGTAAGACTTTGCATTTGATCAATCCTTCGTATTGACGAATGTGTTCCACGTCGATATGTTCTGTCAGGATTTCAGGGTGTCCGGTAGGGAATCGCTTATATTTGCACACCGAAGGATACAACGAACACACGTCGATGTATTTGATTTCTTCTCCTCGGGATTCATCAACGTCGTAGAGCAAGCGTGTGGCATTGGTTCGTCCTCCAAACAAACTGTGGCGTGGGTCCAAACGTTCGATGTCTACCACGTCGTAACTTTCGGCAATGCGTCTAAATTCTGGATCGGTTTTGAAACGTCGATCGTACTCGTGCTCCCACATTTCTACCACTTGGTATCCTTGACTTTCTAACTTCAGGAGGCGTTGGTATGTGTGTTCGTACAACTCTTCCATGGTGACTCCTGTGAGAGAATTGTGTAGGTCTCGTTGAGGAAAACAGGTAGGGCATCCGTGAAATAAGCATCCCTGAAATTCGTACACCGTCTGAGGGTTTTCTAAATCCCATCTATCCACAGAAAGACTTCCAATTTTCTTTTCTTCCCCGTTTCTCGCATGTTGTATGCATTTGTCTTCCTTTTCACACAAGTAATGCAACCAACGCAATGCCTTGGCAGAGTATTGACGGCTGACCGAGAGATAAGTGTTAGGGGCTATGATGCCTAGTTGGTTCTCGGGCATGAACTTTTTTCTGTACACTAATATACATGCTTTGGCCAGGGTACACACTTCCTTCAAAGGATCGACTTCTCCGTGGTCTAGAAATAATTGTCGAAACTTTCCATAGCAACGGCATAAAATGTCCACATCGGATCGACAATACTTCAGCATTTCTTCTTGAAAATCAAACGGGTCTGAAGCGTGATCGTGGTACCAAGCGTGAAAGGCTTGTGCATCCCGTCGGGGTCGTAATAGTGAAGGTCAGGCAAATGCGGGAGCACTACGTGTTGATTGGCTTCGGTATTGAAAAAGTGGGGAAAATACCCTTTGGCATTTCTGTCATTCCAAATATTTTAGGCATTCGACTCAAAGGCATGGCCAAATAACTCATAAAATCTTTGAATTGTACTTGTCCCACTTTCATGTAGATGAGTTTGGCTCCGTTCATGGTGACTGTGGGGCATTCGGTACCTTGTTCTGAATAATATTTCAACAGAAACTGTCCATCGTATCCCGAGAAATTGTGAGCCATCACGGTAGCATATCGATGACAGTCCCCGTAACGTTGAATGTCCTCTTCGCTCCAAGTGTCGTCGAAAAGATCTAAAATCCATTGGGAAAATCGGCAAGAGTGTTGGAGCCACGAAAGATTTTTTCACGTCCTCCTGGAATCCTACTACAATGAGGACCATGAAAATAGATAGGTTCTTGTATGCACTTCTCACAAGCCCGATGAGCGACGCAGAAATTAGGGATGTGAATACCCGTCTCTTGCATACATTCAAAGTCAAAAAAGATAAAATCCACTCGTGTCTTGTTCTTCTTGTGCTGATCACCCTTTAATTCTTTCTCCAGTGTATTGTTATATTTATGAATGTGACATTGATGTTCAAAGTCCACGATTTGGTCACAAATACGACATCTTTTCTTTCCGGGACAAACGTGTGTTTTGGGGTTGTTGGTTCGAATCAGCTGTCCACACTTGGAGCACAATCTCAATAAGTCACAAGCACTTTTCTGCTGGTGACCTTGTGTTATGCGATGTTGTTCGTAACAAGAGGGACTGACAAATGTTCGCTGGGAAGAAGAGCAAGGCATGTGTTCTTCAGGAATGCAAGATCTGGAAGCTAAACAACCCCGACATCTCTCTCCGCAATGAATGTGTTGCTCCCGATTGTTAAATCCTTGGTCACATTTCTCGCAGTAGTAAGCGTATCCAAGAAATCCTGTGATACTAGTGATGGTATTGAAATGTTCTTGATGATGATACACGTGGATGTATTTTCCCTCAGGGAAATCGGGTCCTCGAAACGCCAGAGCTCCGCGAACCTCTTAAGGGTGTACTTTCAACGTATACCGAGGAGCCAAGACGTCTTGAAGTTGTTGCATTTCAGGAATGTCACACACGGTTTCTTTTGATATGCCTGCTTGTTGTAACAGGAGTTCTGCTTCTTTTCGTTGTTTGGCTCTGTCCCATTGTCGAATGCTCTCCCATGCTCTTTTCCATTCTGCGGTCTCGTTCTTGTCGGCATACGTTCGCCCCACCACGATGGCACGGGCTAAGCACATCTGGTCTTGGGAATTGTTAATTTGGACGATGCTGCGTTTGGTACTGCGAAGGTCGTCCACCAGTAACACTTTGCATGGTCCGCTACCTCTAGGAGGTGAAACGTGGGTCATGTGAAGTGTGGCTTTTCCATCGGTGATGGTAAACTTGTCATTGGATTGTTGAACGTGTTCAATTTTGTCCATGACTTTAGACGGTGTTAATTCTGCCGGCGTACTAAACTCGATCCAGACAGGACACTTCAAATGTCGTGATGTATGGAAAGTCTCAAACGATCGTCCTCTTTCGCTTGGCATTGTCGTTTCAATGTCTCTAACAAAGAATCCCACAAATCGGTAATGAAACATGCGGCTTTCTCAGGGGGCACTTCAGACTTGAAGTCTTTAAAGTTGACCGTGTAAGTGTAAGCCATGGTTCTAAATTTTCTAGATGTTACTTTTTGCGTTTCTCAAACGTGATAGTAATTTTCGGGAGCTACGGAACGACTTTCTATTTTAGGGATTCTGTACTGTCGTGGTCTTGTGGAAGGTGTGGTTTCAGGCTCACTTATGTCCTCTTCGAAATCGCTGGCATGGACTTGGGTTAACACTTCAGCTAGCGGCGTATGAGGCGGTACGGAAAGTCGCCGTCGTGACCTCTTAGTTTCTTCTTCTGTTTTCTCACTGAAATTGAGTGATCGTTTCATCTTGATTGCAAACTTTGATCTGATTGAGTTTTGCACAGGCTCTCTCCCTATATATAGACAGAGCTTCTTACCCTCGGAGTAACTATTCGTTATTCAACTTTCAAACTGTGAAGATGGAAGAGTTACAACAGATCTCACTTTTCCTCAAACATTTACAGAGAGTCATTCGAAAGTATACAAGAGATAAAAGTCAAGATACTTGCTATATCTGCCAGGAGAAAGGACATTGGGCTCCAGAATGTCCACAACGTCAAAACCAAGGAAATTAAAACAGAGACAAAGTGAAAGATAACTGTTATCATTGTCAAGAAAAAGGACATTGGTCTTCAGAGTGCCCGAATAAAAAAGAGAACAAGCAAGAGAGGGAGGAGGCAGAGGGTTCTTCAGCAACAGAAGAAGAAAAACCCATCCCCGTCGTCAAGAAATGTCAAGGCAAGAAGACTGGAAGACAGTGAAGAAGAACCCATGATGCCTGTCAAGAAATTCAAAAAGAGAGACAAACAGTGAAAGAAAAAAATGAACTTGAGTGATGTGTTACGAAATGTTAATTGTGATTTTTAAAAGAGAATATACCAAAAAGGAAAAAAGTAAGTGTCTCTTGGTTTTGATTTTTATAGTATGGACGCACGCACGCACTCATATACAATCAAATGATGTGTTTTAAGTTTTACTTGATTTGGCAATTTAATTTCTTTTCCAAGAAATGTGGGTGGTCCTGAAAAGGACCGTTGTTTTTTTTTTTTGTTTTTTTTTTTTTAAACAAACTCATGGACTGGACATGACGAGCTTTAACTGCCTCAATCCCTTTCCACGGCCAAGTCCTACTCCTCCTGTTGCTGCTGTTTTAGTAGTGGTAGTAGCAGTAGTCAATGATGGTGGTGGTGGTGCTAACATCTCAGTAGTAGTGAGCGTGGATGATGTGATGGGTTTAGAATGTTTAGCCCGTGATGGTCTCTTTCTCTTGGGTTGAGTTAAAGAAGTCTGATACATGTTTCTCAGATTCTTTAACTCTGCTAAAATATCTTGTAGCAGACTCACCGTTAGACTGTCAGCACTCCCTTCCTTCTGTCCTTCATAATTCAAAGATTTATGCTTCTCTTCTTCTTCTAGCTTCTTCTTTCCTCTTCTTGCTGAAGAAATGCTTCTTCTGCTTCTATCTGACGCTGCAATTTTTTTTCCAATTCTTCCTTCTGTCTCTTTTTAAAATCATCTATCACAGATAAGGAAGGTGGTACTACGGCGGTTGTTTCAGGCAAAAATTCTTGCGACGACAGAAAATCCACAAAATCCAAATTAAAATCTTCTGGATGAATGTTGACAGCTGCAGTCGTCGTACTATCACTCTGAACATAAGAGGTTACCGTAGCAAGCTCACCCCAATACATCGTCTTCGTTATATCAGCCATACTTATGCCGCAATGGTATACCGTACGAACGCTGTGACGCCTATATACTAAAGGTGACGTGCCCCCCCCCCCCGCTCTCTTCTGATTGGAAGAGAGACCCTACATTTTGTAACGCGTCTTTGCATCGGTGGACCATTTCGATCCGATCTGTGGCTATATATAACAGAGTTTTTGTTACATAGTTTCACCTGTTCTCAAGACAAGATGTTTACTTCAGTAGAATCTTCAAGCATCGTATCGGGCATGCTCAAAGCATCATGGGCTATTACGAAGATTACAACTACAACTATCTGGAAGAGACGAATCTGTGTGGAGAGACAAGGGTGTCTGAAGCGGGTGCTAATCTACGGACCTGAAGTGCGCAGAAGTTTAAGGAGAAGAAGACCAGTGAAGAGGTGTGATATGTGTTAACTTGGTTAACAAAACTCTCTCAAAAAAGAACAATCAAAGAATTGCCATAGGTATTTCTATGTTTTTATGTTTGTGTTTGTCTATGTGTCTATTCTGTTCTCATCAACACTTTTGACCCTGTAAACACTTTTGACCCTATAAACCTTTTTGACCCTATAAACACTTTTGACTCCCAAATGCCCCTTCCATGTTAATTTCTCGTATGACCCCCAACCGTCCAATTTGACCCCCAGTTCCCACCCTATACTACTCCTATGCATATGTAAACTTCATATTTGTCTTAATGAAGATGATATGCCAATCCGTGTAATATGTTTTTCTAAAATAAAAGCTAATTCTCAGAAAGTACTTGATCAATATCGACCAAAATCTGATTGGAAAACATCACTGGATTTGATCTTTTAACACGGTCTGTCATCAGTAGAACGACCTTAGATCCTCATGGGCCCCTTGTTATCGTGTATTATTATACGCACTAGTCTATACATCAAATTTGTTATTTTTTAAAATGCCGTTGTTGCAATAAAGTCCAATTGTTTCAATCGATTTTAATTGGATTAGATTTGATCATGCATGCATTTAAAAGACGGAAAAAATACAGACTGAAGCAAATAAAAATAAAAACGCAGCGGAATATAATAAGAAGAAGAAAAAGAAGAAGATGAAGAAGAAGAGAGAAGAAGAAGATGAAAAAGAAGAAAAAGAACAAGAAAAAGATACTGCCGCATTTTTCGCTTTCGACAGAATTATTTATTTAAATGCGAAGAAAATGGATGAAGTAGACGGTATTACCGACAATTAGATCCAATGATAATGCACTGGTCTTAAAGAAATATACGAACACTAGCTTTGATACATGTAACTTTCAAGCGCGACTATCAATTGTAGGTGAGATACATACAGAAGCCACATTCCATAGATTCTTGTATGCAGAAGATACTAAAAAGACATCACATTTACAAAATATACCATATGTAGGAAAAAGAATATTAAAGACAACAGTGGAATTTATCACTGCAATGTTTTCTTATTTGTAACTGAATTATGTCACAAGATCAAGCTGTTCAGGTCACAGTGACCTACTTTAAGAAAAGTGCGATTGAATGATATGCACGCATTTGCTATATTTCCTGAGAGGTAAATATGCAGAGAAAAGCAAATCATCTACACACTTAAATGTAACTTCAATCATGGGGTACTGCTCTAGCAATGCAGATTTAAATATAGTTGTTGCCAATTTATCGAGATGCGTGTAAGAAGGCAAAATCTACTCCGACACCGCATGATGACCTCAATATGAAGCGTCTATTTGACAGAAACTTATTAAACCTATTGCAGTCGTACTACAAAATAAATATAGCAGATTAATTTATGTTTAGCATTTAATCATAACTACATAAGTGTTAGTTTGGAGTTTTAATAGACCTTGCATCTCATTCCTCCCCGTAAAAAATGAGATCCGGATCGGTGCCGAAGATAAATTTTGTGTAAAACGATGTTATCCCATCAACAGCAGGAGCGTGTTATTTAATTATTGCATATACACTGAGATAAACCTCTTCTTGAGAGTTTTAAAATATATAAAGTTAAAATAAGACAGTTCTTCTGATGATGACTTTACTCATTAGTAGTTTCTAAGATTTATACCAAGCGATTGTAAGGATGAAATGAACCCTGGCACCGATCAAAATGGCTGAAATAATCTTAAAAATGGCTTGCTACAGAACACTATGCGTGCTTTGATATTTTCCATGCAAAATAGCAAGACAGTAGTTTCTGTCAAGCTTTTGTCAAAGCTGAACTTTATTGGTGTTATTCCATGAGACATATCAAGTCGATGCAAATTAAAGTGGTATAAGTGCTACAATAAGTAGACTGTCGGCCTCAACATGGCGACTGAGAAGAGCAGTGGGAAAGGGAAAGGAAAGTTTAGTGATGAAGGCATCGAGAAGAAGCTAACTTCCTTTAATAACACCCAAGACAGCGTTCAGACTTTATCACTATGGATCATTCACCACAAGGCACATCATCAAAGGATAGTGGAACAATGGTTAAACGTGTTTAAAAAATGTATGACTGCAAGTGGTATCTTTATCAGTTTATCGCTACTGAGTATCTTTCCCACACCGTTTTAGATATATGGACAATTATGTGTGGGTGGAAGGTCAATACATATTCCCTATTGCTATCTTGGAATTCATCGAAACCATGCAATAATCACATTGGGTTGCTAGCCATATCATAGCCTTAACTGATCTTTGGTTGAGTCACGGGCTCGTATCGTTGCTTAAAATTTATCAATAAATAATATATAAAAATATAAAAGAGGACTCTTATCTTATTTCTCCTGCAACCTATTTAAGACCAGAGTGACATACTGTGCCAGCTGAAAACCTAATTTTGTGTTGACTAATGACAGTGTAGTATTCCATTCAGTGCATCATGCCCATGTCCAGTGATAATGCTGGAAAAAAGCTGGCATTCCTTAAAGGTGGAATAGTAAGTCAAATTTCATGTAGGCAAAAAAGTTAAATCCCTGAGCAAAGCATCGGTGCAAGATTTATTATGCTGTGCAAAGTGTAGTGTGAAATATCGGTGTTGATTCTTAAATAGGTTGCAGGAGAAATGGGAGAAGTGTTCTCCCTTGTATTGTTATGTATAGCATATATATTATTTATAGGTGAATTTTAAGCAACGATACGAGCCCCTGTGGGTTGAGGCTGCCAACTGTGAATATAGTTGTTAATTAAGCAACAAAATTACAGTCCAAATTACCAAACAGTTTGTGTCTCTTACAACATGAGTATTTATATGACCTGGAACTTTTTTCTGCATGTCACGCACATCCAATCTTGGATCACAAAACAGTTTTGCATGATTGGCCATGGGGTAAAGTTTGAATACTATAGGTGTGGATAAGTTATCTCGCAGTATATCCATCATTATTTGCAGATGTGTTATGAATATATATCCGTCTATATTAGCCCTTGTGGAACACAAGTTTTTTGCAGAAAAGTTTTGTGCGAGTTGGGTTTGAGATTAAGTTCACGGTCAGATTTGAGTGTAGAAACAACTCTGCATCAATACCTGTGTGGCAATTCTCAAAGTAAGTAATTTTGTGGAAACATGGTCTGTTCATGGTAAACTTTTATGTTTATATTTTTGCATATGGTATAGAATTTGGTGTCATGAAATAGGTCTTACATCTGTAGACAATTTTGGTATTTAAAAAAACAATAAACAAAATGAAGCTGTGCTTATGACATTTAGAGTTAACAATAGAGAGATAATATTGCAAATTTTTTACTTGCTCATAAATAAAATGAATTAAAGAACTAAAATCTTCAAGGACTTCCTAAGTTTTGTTGTGTCTGCAATGAGCATGTCATGTTTAATTGCCGTCATAATGATATATACATATTGATGATTGAATTGTAATTTATTGTATTTGGTGGTTTTTCATCCAACATGGTCCATCCAAGTGTATGGACCTTAAATGATAATATTTAGTGCTACCTCAGATGCCGTATTCAAAATGGCAGCCTATTCTTGATTATATTTTGCTTCAGTAGTTTCAATGACATTTAGAGTAATGTTTTGGTAAGATCTTTCATTTCTTTTTAGCTGGATTAAACTAAGGACAATTCAGTTTGTAATAGTATTTATGCATTCTGATGAACATGAATGAAAGTGTTTTAAAACACACCTGGGTGTTAATCCATTGCTAGATACTGGATCACTTTAATACCCCTCCAATTAATACTTGGTTGAGCAACATTGTATTGAATTCAACCTGCCTGGGATCGATAAGTGGAATATTTATCTTCTGATTCATAAGAAACAGAACTTGTTTTATGTCATTAATAAGCCAACGCGCGAGACAAATTTACAGTATTTATGAACATACTTTGCCATTTCTTACATTAGATGGTCTCACGGCTAATAATTGTCTTGATGTTAGAGGTGAAAGGATCATGTGATACAAACAACCTATGTAGGGAATAGGCTGATTGTGATCAGATACTAGTGTCGTGCGATTTGGTGATCATGTGACTGAGGAATGCTGCAGGGGAGAGGAGACTCTTCACAAATGCTTGATAATCAGCTCATATGTCAGCTTATTAAAGTTTAAAACTGTTTGTTAATTGCTGTGTCAGAGAATATAAATATTCTACTTATCTATAAAAGGTTTGCTGGGTTCAATAACATAACTGTCCAGATAGCTACAGTGGTGTGGGAAAGATCAGAGGAAACTTGGACTGTTGCTGCTTTCTCTCTCTTTTGCTCTCTCTCTCCATTTAGTACAAATAACAGACACATACACATTCAATCAAGCAAACTTGTACAGCAGCTTAAAGCATCAACCCAAGTAGGGCAGCATCATGAGCACTTGTACATTTTTTTATTGACATTTATGGTATGTATCTTGTATTCAGGAGTTTCATTAATTTGCCATTTTTGGAAGCTCTGGACTTTCTGGCTTGGAAATTTTAAGTCCCATACCTCAAGCCTGGAAGTACCACCATTGCACTTACCTGAAAACATAAATTTATTAAAATTTTAAATATTGTTATATAGTTTACCAATATTTAGAAAATCTTATCCTTAACAGAACACCAAACCAAAAATTTAATTACTTACAGAACACCAAACCAAAAATTTAATTGCTTAGCATTACAAATTTCACCCTTTTTCATATGATTAAGGTCTACTTAAAAATAGCTTGTTATTGATAAACATTGATTATTAACAGAGATAATGTACTTTATAAAGACTTGTATAATTGATAATCTGCTCATTTTTTTTTCATTAACAGTTTATATTTCAGTGTCTGAAATATCTGTGCATTTAGGAGTTGTAGTATTCTCTTTCAAACATATTTTGATTGCTGGATAATTGAAGCATGACTGTTTTTGAAATCTCATTTGCTTAATTATTAACGCTGATTTTATCTGCAAACTTCACAAATAAAAGTGCATAACATTGATTTCTGAAACATTACCCCCCCCCCCTCCCCTGACAAGATGTCCAATGTTTTTGGGGCATGCAGTATTAGATGCACAGGTAAAATTTAACATATATATAAGTAATCATATTTTAGAATACTACCACCTTTGTGCCAGTTTACAGCTTCAAACGCTGTGGACTAAGTTCTGCTGTCACATGGCATCCAGGAAATCAGAATCTATACTATTCATTCTGTCTTGATTTCAAGCAAACTGTTTTTGATTCAGGTCTTTCAGCACCTTGCACATCAGCAGATTTGGGTATGTTTCCATAACTGGTACGCATTTTACACATTTAAATGCATTATGTATGGTGTTTTCTTCAGGATGCACAAATACCCACTTAACGTAATGAAACCTCCTTAAAATGAGTGAATGTGAAAAAATCGTGCACAGTCGATTTGTTGTGAGCATAACAAAACCTGTAATATACATCAATATTAAGAGGCTATATCGGTTCATGTGAGCACTAGACTTCTATGTCAATTGCCATAATCAAGTGCTAATCAAGTGACTTTTTTGCAGATTAGCAATGAGACGTTTTCATTAATTATCTATTTATTAAATGCATTTTATCGACTGCATTTGGCAAGGTTGTACAATAACAGAAATGCAGTTTTTGGTATTCAGTGGTAATGTCTCGGTTGTTACATGCAGTTCTAATCCATATGACATAGTGCAACTATCATATTACATAATCGCTGCTGCTGAACGGAAAATGAAGGTAAAGAACTGTAAGTTTTACCTTTACTCATTATAAGTTATTTATCACAGACGTGTGTTAAAACATGCTATAAGGGGTCTATCCATAGATACTGTTCTCATATAAAAAATCCCCACCCACCCCCAAAAAAATATTTTTGAAAATATTCCCCTTACAAAAATGCCTGAGGGGATTTCCATCACAGCATGTTTATACAGTTCTGTGGAAATTTGCATTCCTTACATTTTTAAGTAACATCCATTCATTATCTTGTATAGCTACACCACGCCACAAGTTGAATTTGTTTTACTTGTGCAATGATGTGGTCCAGCATGCCAAGAGGAAGAAGTTGACGATGTATGTTGAGAGTTTCAAAGAAGTCCTAAAAGATGGGGTTGTCAGTGTCAAGTGAGTATCAAGATTGTCTCCCTTTCAGGTAAATGCCTAAAATATTACATGGATTAATATGTCAGTTAAAAATGGGGACTGGCATCCATGGAATTGGGAACTTTTGCATGTAGAAAGGTCAAACTTGGAAGCTTTGTAACATTGATCCCAATAGGTAAATATGGAAATATACAAAAATGATAATTAACCAGGTAAGGTTCGCACTAAAATAGTTTTCAGAAGTAGCCAGAATTCAGGACATGAATTTATAGTTTTTTAGCACTTGCATTTTTTTCATGAGTGGATAAACTATCAACTTGCAAAATTCTATTTCTACTGGTAATTTTTTTTTCTTTCCATTTTTAAATATATACTTTAAGCCAATGGTTTGGAAGCAAGAAGGAACTATGATATATTTTTATCACTTTCAGTTGTAGGTTTTATTATCATTTTGAATGAAAAGAAACTACATGTACAGCTGGACTGGTTTTGTTTTCTTGTTTATAACTGAAGTCTGATTTAATGGGTACGAAAATTGGGTATGTGATTCCAACTGAATAAATGTAATATAATGCGAATAACCTCAGTATTTACAAACCTGTGAATGAAGGGAGAAAAATGTTTTTCACATAATAAATTTAGTTGTAGACTATGTACCTTGACCAAATTTTGTGGAGGGCTTATGGTAACGAAGGTCCCTATTGATTTTGAGGTCAAAGGGTCATAGGTCAGGGTTATTGTGACTTAAAGAAACTTGGGTTTTGCAAATAACTTTTGTTCTAGAATAAGACCTTTGACCATGCTTTGTGGATGGGTGGCACTTAGGGTAAGAAAGAAATCTATAGATTTTAGGGTCTAAAGTTCAAAAGTAACAGTCATGGTAAGTTTAATAAGAAAATAGTTTCTGCACAGTAAGTTTAGTTCAAGACTGCAAACCTTGCCCATAGGTTAAGATCACTTAGACCCACTGGTCATAATCTCATGGGTCAATCATGCCCTACTAGTGCCTGTATAGAGGACTAACATGGGGCAGGCATATAATGTACCATTGATGATACTCTTGTTTGATGGTGTTTAACATGAAAATATGTGACTCCTACTGAAAGCACAAGTCCTTAGCTTAACAACTTCAGATATGGAATTTTTTCACATTAAGGCTTGTATATGGCTGTATTATGTTACAACATTGTCCTTCCATCTGTTTGTTAACATTTGTTTTTCTGGCTCTTAACTTTGTAATTGTTGGAGAGATTTTCATGAAATTTTGTCCAAATATATATCATGTCTAGGTAGCGTATCATATAACATAGCCATCCCCCCAGCCTCAAACTCAAGGTCACTGCAATGGAAAATATAATTGTTTGACTCGTCCAGAGTGCAACTTTTGAACCACTGTAGATATTTTAATGAAACTTTGCTCAAATATATATTATGACTAGACGGTGTGTCAAATAATGTTTTATATATCTCAACTTTACAGTGTCACATGTATTCACAGTCATACTCCACTTCAAAGTCAAGGTCCCAACAAGGGATAATGTTAGTCGATGGCCTGTTGTCTTGTCACTTTTTATGCTGTGCAGATATTTTACCCAGGTCCACACCTTATCATGCAATAGTCGAATCCCAAGCTCAGAGCTCAGGGTCATAAATTGGGTAAAGGTTAGGAGACATGCATATCATGTGCTGTTTGTCATACTCTTGTTGGCATTGGGAAAGAGGATAAAAATTGGCCCCAAAACATGCTGAGATCAATCTCAGAATAGATCAGGATCCTTCTAATGACAGAACCAGTATTAAAACTGTAAATGAAAGTTCCTTTAGATTAGAATTGGATTCACATGAGTAAGAAGTAGTGTCATTAATACAGTGAAACTTTCCAAAAACAGACATTGTCAATTCCAACAGTATCTGATGTTTTTCAGAGCTGACCAGTATGTGCAGGTGTGACTTGTACTATATCAGCATTATTTGAAACAGAATATTTGATCAGTCTGCAAGGGGGCCAAGTTATAGAGTGGTTTAGAGAAGTTTGACAGTGTAATTATGCAGGCTTCGTCGTATCACATTTTCCTTTTTTTAGATCCACAAAAGAATATAAAAGTTATTATTTTTATTTATTTTCAGGGATGTAACTGTTAGACCAAACATTGATCGTATATTCAAGATATGGGAGGAGAGGAACATATATGATGCAAAGTTTGTGGATGAATTAAGATCTCTATTAGGTAATGCACAAGTTTCTCTTCATCATGTTCCTTCTCCAAAGAACCTATCTGATTAAAGTCAAATTCTAAGGCTATGTCATTCTACTTTGTAAAGATCTGAAACTGTTGCATTTGTTGTTATCTCGGAAAATACCCCAGAGCTAATTAGTATCCAGATATTTTCCAACGAATCAAAATTCCCATGTTTTTTCATACACCATTTTGGTTGGTTCATTGAATACACTTTTGATATTTTCTTTGAGATTGAGTGAAATTTGTGCATGTTTCGAAATTTGCCCATGACAGTGTGATAGGCTAAACAAAAGTTTATTTGATAATGACATCAAATGCAACTGTTTAGATCCTTGCAGTGTCGACTGTATAGTGTTTGAATCTGATTTAATTAGATTGCAATGAACCTCCACTACAATTGTTAATAACCATGCCTCCATGTTCATAAGTTACTATTTCATGCATTGAATTGTGGTAGAGGCATCTAAAGGTTTGTGCATTGAAAAATGTAGTGATGTCAAGATGTGCTGGTATGTTGGAGAAGGTTAAGCATAATTATCCCCAGACTTTTAAAAGATAATGTGTGAATTATGTGATCCAACCCATCATTCCATTTGTGAATGTGTTATGTCATGCAACTGCTCCTTCACCATTAAAGATAGAGACTTGAAACTTTAGAATATGATAGGGAGTTCTCCATAGACATACACAATGGTTTGAGAATTTTAATAGCATTAATACATTAATTACCAATATTGCATTGCTTACCTTCTGGAACGCAAAATTCCATGTCCAAGCTACAGATTATACATGATAATACATGATTCCTTCCTCCTGTTAGGATGGAAGGTTCTAGAACTGCGAAATGAACCTGGTCCCAGTCTGATGCCTGTGTAACAGCCCATATCCTGTTTACTTCCTCTTCTTTTCTTGGACACATCAATCAGTTGTGTGTTAATTCACTCTGTGAGCACACCTTTCCCAAGCTGAAATTGACATCATCTTTTGATGCTAACCTATCAGTATTTTATAACAGTGTTAACAATGGTCACTGCCGTCATTTCTGTAGAAGTCAAGTCATTTTTTAAAAAGGTCGGGGTGGGGGTGGGTAAATGCTTGAAAACAATTGTCTTGCTCTGATTTGTAGTGCACAAAAAGACTTTATTCTATTCCATATTTTACTTGAAATAAATTTATCTTCTGATGAAAAAAAAATATATATCCCAGTCGGAAAGAACATTCTAGTGCCATAAATTAAATGGGCAGTCCCTTACAGTACACATGCAGTCAGAATTGCACTAGTTCAAAGTTGTGTACATTCAGCCTCGTGACTATGCCATTACTGCTTTTGGACTAAGCACATGGTTTGCATTTCAGTGTAAATTCAGTGTTTTATGGGTTTAAAAAAAAAAAACAGAAGCAGTTGTCATTTGGAATGTAACTGTCCTTATCTCAAAGGATTACTTTTCCTTTGTGACAATAGGATAAATTTATGTTGTTCAAGAGAAGCTCAACAAGGTGTGCCTCTTGTCAAGTCAGTGCGTAAGTTTGTTCAGATTTCTCTGAATAGAGTAAAAGCATAACATTATTACAATAGAAGTTGATTAACCTTTTCTAAAAATACACGTATTGAATATACAAGACTTTTGAAATTATTTTTTTATTGTCCAGATATATAACTGAAATAAAGATGACTGACTCTTCTAATGGTTTCATTTTTTTTTCTTCATTTCTCCCGTAACCTTGCTGGTCGTAGGGGCGCCACTGATGACTTTGCGACAATCTCTCTCCATTTTGCCCTGTTCTCCACTGCTCTTTGTGACTTTGCAAAGTCCATGCCTGTCCACTCTTTGATATTGTCTTCCCATCTCTTCTTCTGTCTGCCTCGTTTTCTCTTTCCTCTCACTGTACCCTGTAGGATTGTCTTTGACAGGCCAGTTGAGCGTGAGACGTGACCATACCATCTTAGTTTGCGTTTCTTTATAGTGGTGTGCAGATCTTCATAAGGTCCAATTGCACCTTGGATTTTAGTGCGCACCTCCGCATTAGAGACGTGGTCTAAGTATGAGATTTTCAGGTTCCTTCGATAACATCTCATCTCTAAGGCATGGATTCTTCTCTCTAATTCTGCTGTTAGGGTCCATGTCTCACATGCATATAGGAATATGGACATGATGAGGGAGCGCATAAGCTTGATCTTGGACCCAAGCGTGATGTTGCTGTCTTTCCAAATAGGCTTCAGCCTAGCCAGAGCAGCTGTTGTCTGTGCAATCCTGGAAAGAACCTCAGGTTTTGAACCTTCATCAGAGGCGATAGCACCTTCTAATGGTATTCAATTGTAAATCACTCTTGATATCTCGGTCTTTCCATGGGTGGTCTTCATTCATTGGCTGTTCACATACTGCAGTACGTTGCTTAGCTTGCGCAGGTTACATAAAAGTATATTGTTACAACCCGTTTGTAGTCCAGAGTTTAATTTCCTTTTTTCATTTGGTTGGAATAAGATTACATTACAAAATTATATAAGTACTTTAGTCTGCAGTACGTATAGTAATTGTTGCATAGAGTAAATACTGCTACCCTTTATAGTTCCAAAATTTTATTTCCATTTCTAATCCGATTGAAAAAGATTACATTACAATATTTGCATAAGTATTTGCTCTGGCAGTGCATATAATTTGTTGCATAAGGTAAGTATTGCTACCCTTTTTTATGTTGTTCCAGACCTTTATTTCCTTTTTTCATTTAGTGGAAAAAGATGACTTTACAATATTTGTATAAATACTTGCTTCGGCAGTACATATAATTTATGGCATAGGTAAGTATTGCTACCCTTTTGTAGTTCCAAAATTTTATTTCCTTTTTTCATCCAGTTGAAAAAAGATGACATTTCAATATTTTTGTCTTAAGTACTTGCTTTGGCAGTACATATTTTAATTAGAATATTTTTATAATATTTTACATTTAAGAGAGTACTTGCTTGGGCAGTACATATTTTTCTTTTCAGGAAAATACTACCTTGGTGGGGCAGGAATGTTCTGAGTCCTGCAGGACTCAAAATAGACTCCTCTGTTATAGGAGAGTATGGGATCCTTCACTCATTGATCCCAGGAGGGTATGGGATCTTTCTCTTCCCAAGAGAAGAGTACTGCCCCAGTGGGACAGTTTTGTTTGGAGTCATGTGGGACTTGGAACATAACTACTCTGTCCCAAAAGAGTACGAGACCTTCACTCCTTGATCCCAGGAGCATATGGGATCTTTCTCTCGTTAGTTCGAGAGATGTAATGATCCCAGAAAAGCCCAAGGATCCTTAACAGTTGTACCGATGCAGTCAGTGACAGATAGGGTTCCATCCAGGGTTTCTGAGGAAGAAGAAAAAGTAGGGTTGAGAGTGAGTGCCCCCTGAGCATCTCCCTCACAAGGCACTTAGCCCATTGAAGTTGACGAGCAAATTGCACCTCCCTGAAAAGGGAGAGCAGCGATCATGCTCTATAAGTTCTAGGGAGGGCTCCTCCATTAGATTAGAGTCATCTGACTGGTCTTTGGCCGGTGACAGGTCACCAGTCACCAATCTTCCAGCATCCGCCACTGGTTTTCTTGTACTGGTCGATGCAGCTCCATCATTGGTCTGAGGACAGGTATCAGGTTGATAAGAGAAGATAGGCCAGTCATCTCCCCTCTAGACAACTTAGGAAGGATGAGAGTTGTTCTTATCCTCCTAAAAGGTCCACTAGTAAAATGGCCAGTTCCATCACTCCCTGTGAGGAGTTGACTCCAAAATAAAAGTTGGCAAGGGATTCTCTCCAGTGGAAGATACTCTTGGGGGTTGCACTAGCACCTGGACCTTTTGCTGTTCCTGCATTCCTCAAGGGTTAGGGAGTTTTCGCAGAAGTTTTATAAGAGGGAAAGAGTTTGCCAGGCAATGGAAATAGTGGACGGTTCACCACTTTGCTTTGACCACTGGTTTATGCTTCCAGCTTTAAGGTCCAGTGCTGACCCCTTAAGCGCCCCCATGCCAGGACATCACAAGTGGGGATTTTCATGGGGACCTGGGCTAGTCCCCCTGATTAAACATGGGAGGCATTGGTACTTTGGGCCAGGACACAGTTTACTATTGCCTGGCATGCATTGTCAATGGCACTCCCTGTAGAGCTGCTTTACCTCCGCAGGGATGTTGCTTTGGAGACTTCCAATGTCTTGCTGGACCATAGCAAGAACCTTCTAAGGTCTGCATCGTTGAAGGTGGAACTGATCCTAATGGGGACCTCATTCCATCCATGGCATCTCAGTATTTAGAGGACAAACACTGGTCCCTTGCAGTGGCGCCTGGCTTGTTGCAACCAGCCAAGAAGTGAGCTCACCCCAATCATCCCTTGGAACTTTCGCCCCAAGTTTTTCTTTAAATAAAAAGATGCAGCTTCATCAGTCTCCAAAGCAGCCTCAATTTAACCTCCTCCTCGCCTATCTTTGAAAGTAGAGGCAACCGAAAGCAAAGGAAGAAAGTTCTCTGACTCCTCCCCCATCCCCAAGGGGGGGTCTGACCCTAGAGAGCCACTCCCTCTCCTGTTGAGCCAGCCTCTTCCTGCTGTTCCCAACGGAATTGATTAACCCTATCTGACCTAACCTAAAAGGAGGGCTATTGTATCTGACCTAACCTAGAAGGAGGGCTATTGCTTTGACCTAGAAGGAGGGCTATTGCTTTGGTTCTGGGAACACTCCTTTACCATAGACCTGCATCTTCTTTCACCAGTCCAAACTGGTACAGATAATGGATAGAGGTACACACCCTTCTGCAGAAGGGCACATTTGAGATGGTAATACATGACCAGGCCCATTTTTATTTCCAGAATTTTCTTTTTACAGATCACTGATATCTCACCTCTGTCTGCGTGGGTTCGAGTGTCGGATGTGGCCAATGTGGGTATGTGAGAAAGCTTGCCAGTGGCTTTGGTGGTTCTTCCCTGGGTTTTCCAAAGTTCTTCCTACATCAGATATACTGGCTGCCATGTATAGTCTATCTCGTGTTGAAAAATGACATTAAACCCACTAAAAAAAACAAACAAGAAACGCAGGAAGTCTCAATTGTGTAATCGACTTTTATGCCTTAGACCATTCTCTTTGGGAAGAATGCTTCAAAATGTAGACGACTGCTTCAGTCAGGCATGCCATAAGGCCCTACAACTGGGCAGTCTCCATAAATTTTCAGATGCATTTCTTCACATCCACATCTTCCATCCATATAGGAAATACCTCCAGTTATGCTATTGACCAGGAGATATTCTAATTTAGAGCCCTTCCATTCAGACTTGCTTCTGCTCCAGAGTTTTTACCAGGGTGATGGGGTACTTGCAGTCAGCATGATTTCTCTAGGGATTCCCATCCTTTAGTCTTTGATGAGTGTTTGTTGCTCAGCATCCTCAGGGATTCCCTCCTGAAGGACTTGTCTCCTTGTTGGTCAACAGTGACCTTTCTTGGGCTTATTCCCAACCTATTGAAGTCAGGTCTCATCCCTTGTTAGGGTTTTGTTTATGTGGGGATATATTTCCTCACAGACCTCAGGAGAGTATGTGTTCCTCGAATCAGGTTTGACAAGATTCTGTCTGTCATAATGGCTGTCCTAGACAAGAATCATTGTTGACCCATCTTTACCTTTCCTTCATGTGGACCCTGTTCTCCATGGCAGACTTAGTCCCCTTAGGGAGATTTTTTATTGAGCCCACTCCAGTATCTGTTCTGGGAAACCAGGAACTGCACAAGGACCCTCTATCTACATGGCTGGGATCCGATTGTCACCACCACCTGAGTTGGTGGCTCAATCAGGACAGGTTTTGGACAAGAGTCCCAATCCACACACCTGATTACCACTTCTTTCATTGCGCTGTTGCATACAATTGGAGCTGGGGCATGCACCTGGAGCCAGAGTGTTTAGTTTTTCAGGGACCTTGGTCCTGGGAAGAAATGTTGCATGATATAACAATTTGGGACTGTAGGCAGTGTTCAAGCCCTTGAGGAATGTTCAACCTTATTGGGCCACAGTATGTGGGTCTCATGAGACAGCATGTCAGTTGTAAGGTACCTAAGGGTTAAGGAGGTATTCATCTCCCTTTTTGTGTAGAAGCTTGGACAGTCCTACATTTAGAAAAAGGGCAGCTGCAGAGGAGATTATGCTCTGAGTCTGTCATATTCTTGACAAGAGGAATATCTTGGCACACAGTTTTTCTAAAAGGCCAGTGGGTCATTTGGAATGTTCTCTGCTCCAGGAGGTGGCCAAGTCCATTGTTTTGACTGTGCAGGAACCTCATATGGACTTGTTTACAATGAGACGGGACAACAGCCACCTCTTTTACATCTCCCCAGTCCTGGTTCAGAGGGTCTGGGCATTGAACATCTTCAATCTAAGTGGAATTGTCTATTTGCCCTTTCCACCTTTCAGACTGACTTCACAAGTATTTATTCTGATAGATGCCCTGTGGCCACTTTGTTTGTGGTTCAGCGATCTCCTTGACCTGTTGGTACATGAGCTCAGGAGGTTACCACAGAGTAGGGACCTTCTTTTGCAGCAAAGGGGATCTCTGCTACACAGCAGCTCACAGATTCTCCACCTTTATGTTTGGCTTATCACTAGCTAGTTATCTACTTGGATAGTTTTAGAGTAACGTTACTAAGTGCATTACCCTGCATAAGAGGTGGCCCACTTCCAGGGTTTATGATGCAAAGTGGAGAATCTTCTGTGATTGGGGTAGTTCGAAGTGCTTTATCCTAGCTGTCTATCTTAAGTGCAGTGGCCGACTTCATTCTCTTTCTTTCAAGGAGAGATAGTGTTCAGTGCCCACTATTAAGGGCTATAGGGTTGGCCCTTTTCAACACACTTAATTTCTGTAGAGGTCCCACCATTGGATTGGATCCTCTTCTTTCCAGTCTCATCAGGTATTTTGAGCTTCAGAGACTGGTTTCTCTCTTATTAATAACTAGAGGGAATCTATCGTGTATTATTTGGACCTTAAAAAAACCAATATTGCAAGGATTCCCTCCTCCCACCCCATTCTGATGGCCTTCCTCTGGGTCCATGAAAATAGGAAGTAAACAGAATGGAGGCTGTTACACAGGCATCAGACCAGGATCACTTTCTTTTCTCACTTGTAGAACCTTCCATCCTGATAGGACGAAGGAATCATGTATTATTGTATGTGCTCAAAAAATCTGATAACCTGATGCCCAGGGTCTCTCTGATTTCAGAATGGGCCCCTCCTGTATTCTAGATGAAGGGCTTGTCGAAAACAAAATCTTATTTACCTGAGAAAACTTCAATCACGCTGACAAAATGCAGAATTTTATTTTCAGGTTGTTGAAAGACTAGTAAGTTATTAATATATTTCTCCTTGCATGCCCCTTAACCTTATGAAGATTGTCTACTTACTTTACTTCTATCAAAAGCTGTAAACTTTGTGTACAAAGCAAAGCACGTGACCTATGAATGGGGAACAGATTGCCTGGGTTGCTATAATTAGTGCTCACTTGGCTTTAACATACATGTGATTCTACTGATGTAGAACAAAAATACCATTTTTAAGGCCGTCTACTGCACATACCATTTTGTAGTTTTAATCTAACAATCTATCCACTCATTACAGAAACCAGTCAGAACGAGTCTGCTGGGGACTGGAACTGTTCCAGCAGTTGTTGCAACCAGTGCAATGGTGTGTGACTGAGTAATTGGATTAAGGTTAACATGTGGACACAACAAGCTGTTAATTGATTACCAATTTATGCCAATGTGGGATGTTTGTTGAGGTGTTATAAGTAATAAAGGGATCAGATGTGGTCCATGATGGCTTTTGAGTCTTTCATAAAAAATCAGCCCTCCTTTGGCGGAGGTGAAATAAAAATGAAAGACCAACCAAACAATTATTTTGGCAGAAACACTTAAGTAAATATTTTGGTTTTTTGTCTTGTCTAATTGCTATTGTGTTGTTCAAGATGTTTCAAGTTAAAGTTTAATAATAATTACTAAGCTGTCCCTTGCTCACACTTACACTAGCATAATGCAACACTGGTTAAACATATTAAGTGGCATCTATGAACAACATCAAAAGTGTAAAGAGAAACTGTATAAAGCAAGACACGCTTCGGATGCTCATGAATATCAACACTGCTCATCCAGTGAGTAAGGAGGACATTCATAGAGCAATTGGACAATGGTTGACACCAGGACATGGAGTAAAACATTGCTTACATGAAATATTTTGAGATCTAAATAAACACACAAGTCAATTTAATATGATTTTGTTATTTCTTTTCCTATTTAAAGTACAGCAATCGCAACATTGTGTGACAAACAGTAGTAAAGAAGTAGGGCCCTTTTGGAATTGGAATTGGGGCTTATGAAATTTGAATCAGGGCTTGTGATTTTTTTAAAGTCACCAGTCCTGAGAATGTGTCTGAATTTTTTTTTCTTTGAGCACTGATTATGTATAATCGGTAGCTTGGACATGGAATTTAGTGTCCCAGAAGTTAAGCAATGCAATATTGATAGGTATGAATTACATTATTAAAATTAGTTTCCCCCCCCCCCAAGATCTACATTTTAATCCAGTCCTCGGGTATAGCTTTTGCAGGGTGGGGTGAGGTGGATGTTGAATATATATAATTCTGTATAAAATGTATAATGATTTCAGGTGATGTGTAATGTTGCAAAACTCATCTGACACCATTTATGATTGAGATTTGAAACTTTTAGAATTCGATTGGGTTTGGTTTATAGATGTGTGCAACAGTTTTGGAATTTAAATCCATGGGCTGTTGGGCAGTCACTGGGGCTGTAGATTGTGCCAGTACTTTTGGAATCTTCCTCTCATCCCTTGGAGTGGGCCTTAAGTGGTATGGGTGATTTTACATAAATTTCAGATAACTCCCGAGTTGTTTGTTTCACATGTTTAAGAATTGATATAGATGTGATCAGTATCCCAAGTGGCAAAATATTTAAGACTGGTACCCCTGGATCTTTCCCTGCCTCCCCAGGGACTTAGTCCCTGGGTTAAAATAGAGAAAGTTTTAAGATCCTCACCCTACAAACATATAGACACTTACTGGGCATAAAAAGACAAATTTATACATGCAGCTGACATTGGCCCAGGGTTCATTCATATCCTGTTTCGCAAAAGGACTTTGCCTCTTAGTCATAACTTGGAAACCATTGACATCCATAAATACACTTACTAGGCATGAAAAGACAAATGTAGACATTCCACTGACATTGACACCTAGGTCTGTCATTAGCCAAGAAGCTCAAACTTGAGGATAGATTGAAAACATGAAGGTGATATATTTTACAATTGCAGAATGTTATTTTCAAATAAACTTTGGTATAGCTTAGTTGCCAAAGATTTGTTCTTGAATCTATCACTGTGTCATTCACTCTATGTTGGTTTATAGGGAAATTTTAAATAATTTTCATAAATTATGTAAAAATGGAAGTTGCACAGAAGGCATTGTGACAGAATATTTGACATTGGTTGTTTTTTAAAAGCCTTAGAGGATTCATTTGAATCCAACTTTTTTCCATGACGACAAAAAGACAAAATCAAAAAGATGATCTAAAGAGGAAAAAAGAAGGGAAATTCAGACATGATTTTTCCCTGTTTTAAAGCGGAATTCCAATTTTCTCCTGACTCGAATCCGATTTTTTTCGATATAGTCCGTTTTTTTATATCATCTGCATTCTGGTTTTTAAAAAACGGTCCATCCGGTCCCATTCCGCAACAATCTTTGTGAAGTATTCGTTCCATGTATTATTAAACAGACGATCGTTGTAAAGAGTATTCTGATTGGTCAAAAGTTTCTACTCGTCCAATGAATCTTCGCATTACAGAAACTGATGGAAATAGAAAAAAAAGAAGCATGCTTGCAAAACATGGCATCTACAGTTATTGTCAGAGACCAGGACACAAAAAGTTTGGATAAAGGTTTGAAAAATGTGTGGAAATGGGAATGGCTTGAGCAGAAAGTCGATGGAAATGTAGTTGATCAGTTCATAAGAAAACTGAACGCTAGAGGACTGGCATTTTGTGATCTTTGCAAGAAAGATTTGAACTACGCCAATCACTGCTGGAAGAGTTTGGAGCATAAAACATTGAAACCTACAACTCAGTACAGAACATCAAATATGGCCTGAAGGCATCTGGAAAAAGTGCAATAAACTATTCTAAGAAGGAAGATTTCTTACATGAGAGGGCAGATGTAACCCTGTGTCAGAATATGTGCACTGCATATCAACAATACAAGGAGGAGCTTGAAAGGAAAAAAAACATTGTTGAGAATGAAAAGAAAAAATTGAACATTGAGCCAAAAAAGTCGGTGACAAAAAGAAAAGCAAAATAAATCTTTGCCAATGCAGCAAAAAGAGCAAGACTAGCATATTGATATCAACAGGTTGTGTCCAGTGGGGGAAAAGACAAGCGAATTTATGTGATTATGTGTATATAGTTGATGTATTTGATTTTTTTTTGTGTAAAGTTTTGGTAAGTTTGTTATTTTTTTCACATGATTTTTTTGTTGGAATGAAGTAAAAACTTTGCAATATATTATGATAATATGGTCCACCAGGAGCAGTTTTGCATGTTTTGTTTTAGGTACATTAGTACATTTATTGTCTCACCTGCATAAACATGCTGAGACATTGGTTACACTTTGAGACCAATGACGGCATCAGCATCAATGTTAAAGTTTTGTCAAAGTTTTGCAAGTGAGATATAGGGGATACATCTTTATATGGATGCAGGTGAGACACCATGTTCTACGGAAACCCATTGTTCGCAGGACACCAGGTTCTGTGGAACTTTGTTTATAGGTGAGACACTAAGTTCTGTGGAATGCTTGTTTGCAAGTGAGACACCAGGTTCTGTGGAACCCTTGTTTGCAGGTGAGACACAAGGTTCTGTGGAACACTTTTTTGCAGGTGAGTCACCCGGTTCTGTGGAACACTTGTTTGCAGGTGAGATACCAGGTTCTGGGGAACAATTCTTATTTATTTGTTCACCATGATGAGAAAAAAAAGATGCCAAACTGTAGGTTTAATGTATCATTTGACATAATTTAAACAAGGCTTTTTCTTTACAGATTCATCATGTGCAAATTCTGTTGGCAGCAAAGTGTCTCCAAAGTTGTTGGCTGAATTTAAGGTATAGAAATCAGTATTTGATCTTCTGTTTAGAAAAGCTCTATTTCATATTAATTTTATAAGAAGTTCTAACCACTAATACATGCTTTCAGTGGCTTTGATGTACCGTATATACTCGCTTTTAAGTCAAGAACAACTGCAAACATCACAGGCCCAGATCTTCTATCACATAATGCACATGCAGATCTGTGTCTATGCAGTTAGCTAGGAGTAATCAGTAGAACAAAACAACATAGACCCTGATCTGCCGGCGCTTTATGTGATGGCAGATTAAGGTCTATGTTGTTTGCAGTTGGACTCAACTTGTAAGCAACTATATATGGTACCTATGAGATGGTGTTTGAAATGACAGAAATAAGAGGAAACCATTGCATGGTTCATACAACCTTGCAAATCCTTGGATTTGAGGGTTGCCATGAAAAATCTCCTTAATTTCAATACATTTGTTATTTTCCATGAAAGTCCTTGAATTTTGTGTTAAAAACTCCTTAAATTTACCTAAGGAAATACAAAATGTTGCAATTGAAAAAATATATCACTTTTTACATTCAGAATTTTTTTTATTTCCGTATTTTCCAAAAACAATGAAACAGTAAATCAAATTTGATAACATTGTGAGGATAAAAAAAAACACTTGACATGTGTAGTTACCAGATGGAGTAGCATCCCTTTGCTGTATTGACACAGTTATGTGTTTTATCTACTGCTTTTCTACTTATTTATGGAGCGATAAACAAGGTAAGATATTGAAAAAGTTATTTTCTGTAAGAAAAATGAATCCTTTAAAACTTAGTAGTCCTTGAAAAATAACTCTCCAGAGCTGTACAAACCATGCCTTGGCCTTGGGTGAATTACCACATACTGTTGTCTGTATCAGAACTGAGGAATGGACCTGCTAAACCAGATGTGCAAATCAAATACATTTTCATTTTTATATCCAGGCTGACCAGGCAAAGAAAATTGTATACACTGTATTTACATGGGTACGTAAGATGCAGTGCAGCACCCAACTGCAAATTCGTAGACCTAGACTTGCTTTTGCATACTGTGCCACCAGTTCAGGCCACACTATTCATGTGTCAGCCTTGCACTAGGTGCTGATACAAGTGTTTTTGTAAGTAAATTCATTTAAATTTGTTTTCACAAAGGAAAAAGTTAAATGTCTGTATTTACATGATCCAGTGCTATCTATAATAGTGTACTGCTGATTTCAAGGAATACAGTTGACCTCAATTTTGGCAAAGATGTAAGTTTACCACAATTATGGCAAAGAGTAAGTGTTTATTTACTAATAAGTAAAAGAAAGGGAAAAACATTGGTACTTGTATGAAGAGTAGAAAGTTTTGTGTAAATATAAATAGTTGCAAAATTCTGCAGCTAGTGGAGAAGGGGAGAAGTGAAGCTTACATATAAAATTTGCAATTTATAATCTTGCTTTTTTTTTCAGCCCCAGAAACTCATTGATAAAATTAACAGTTTCAAAAGGTATGAAGCAGAGGTGGAATTAAAAGGGAAGCAGTTATCCAATCTAAGGATAGATGCAACCAGTGTGGAGGCTGTAAAAAAATTGAAGGGTATTGTCATTACCATATATACACACTTATCGGTTGAGTCCAACTGCAAAAAACATAGACCATGATCTGCCACTGCATAATGTGCCGGCAGATCAGGGTCTATGTTTTTTGTTCTACTGATTACTCCTAACAATCTGCAAAAACCCAGATCTGCCAGCACATTATGCGATGGCAGATCTGGATCTGTGCATTTTGCAGTTGGACTTGTAAGCTATTACATACAGTAGTTATTCTGATAATTTTTTTGATACAGGGCATCAAGTTTGCATTGTTTCAGGTATTAAATAGTGAAAAGTGAAAAGAGAAGAAAATGGATATGATTACGGTGGAATATATGGGTGATTACTCACAAGGCCAAACAGCTATCTAGATGGTTTTTTTAACATCTTTAAAATCAGGTCCCGGTCTCGTACATTTTGGGAAATTCTTGACTTAATACTGTAAATCAGGCAATTTTTGCGGTCAAGACATTTTACAAATTTGTGGGTGTCTCAGAAATGTAAAAATGAAAACAAAAATATATCTATTGCAAAATATGACTGCCAAATAAAAATGTGTCTCTTTTCATATATTCAATGTAGATTGATTTTGACATATTGAAATGCATTGAAATTACATAATCTTACATGAGTCTTCTTATCAAATAAATAATCATCAAGCCTTTTGTCATCATTCTGTAATTTAAACCTACAAATAAGAACATACCAACTGCATAGAAAACAAGAGTTATGCAAGAAAGAAAACAACAAAAGTTAAAGTCACTCCATGTTTGAATCTGGAAAAATAAGAACAAACCCAACATATAAATATTCCTCAATTTAGGCCAAATCAGCAAAACAAATCTATGCAAAAATATCCAGATTTATTATATGTTTTTGGGGGTGGGGATGGGAGTGGGGACCAGGAGTAAGTTGTAAACATTTTGAAATTTGCACAGTTTTAAAGTTATTTTACCAGTGTGAATGTTGCTCATCTTTAGTCCCAAGTAGGCCCTAGAAAAAAGAAAAAAAAACTTGCAGCCCATTTTGGACCATGCCCAAAACTGGTTGATTGACTAATGTTACTGATTTGAGATCTTTTTACTGACAGAGCCACATGTACCTATGTAAACAAACATTGGTGTGAATACCTATAATCTGCATGGAGCATGAGTAAGTACTTCATGTGTAGGGTTTTGAGAAATTGAAGCTTTTTATGATTTGTGTGTCTATTATGGTAGATTTTTTCAAATATCTGCTGCAAAAAAAGGGAAAAAAGAAGAAGAAAAATGTCCTGTTGTTGGGTTTTATGGTTTTATTTAGCTTCAGACTTTTATTGTTTTTATTGTATTCTATAAATTCACAGCAGCTATTTAAGGCACTTTTAAAGAAAAGAAAATAAATATGCTAGGATGCCTTTGCAACTGAAACTAAAATGTGTATGTCCGTGCCATATCTATGGAGGGAGCATATAGTGTTATCCATATCTGTCCCTCTTGTCAGGTCTGTCCCTCCTGTCAGGTCCTGCCATGTCTGTCTCTCCTGTCACATCCTGCAATGTCTGTCTCTTCTGTCAGGTCCTGACATGTCTGTCCCTCCTATCATGTGCTGCCATGTCTGTACCCCCTGTCTCGTCCTGCCATGTCTGTCCCTCCAGTCATGGCCTGCCAAGTCTGTACCTCCTGTCACATCCTGCCTTGTCTGTCCCTTCATGTCCTGAATTATGTTTCCAATCAGTGAATTAAAACCAGGATTTGTCTAAAGCTTTGTATTAGGAAGATTGAGATCAAATTTGATTGTCAGAATATTCCAACAGAATTAAATAGAATTATGACCTCTGTTTGACTTTGAATTTTGCCCTTAATTGCATCCCATCAACAGGGGCATCTATGTGGTCTGGACACATATATAGTTTAAGAAGTTATGTACAATTCTAATTTACATCACAGGTTGGCTACCCAAATTTAGGGTGCATTCCACAGGTACAGCATATATTTTGACTGAACAGCCCAGCTATTACCTAACTTTGGATGGATAGAATGTTTATCAATGAACAAAATCATTAGGATAAGTGCATGCTAATTAAGGCCAAAATGTTTCATATGACAGACAGGTCAAACTTGCTACTCAAAGCATTAGTGGATGCCAACTTTTTTTTATTAGTCTCTGGTATTTGAATTAATAGTTTCAAAGTTATTTTGATTCAACCTGAAGTCTTCAGTGGTTATTTTTCTGCACCAAGTACAAAATGCTCTGTTAAATGTAATTGTTGATCATACTTTTGCATGATGAACTAGATAATATAATCATACTTGAAAAATATTTTTCGTTAACGTCTAATATTAAGTCTGCTTAAGTTACTAGAAATTAATTTTATTAATGTTAAAAACTCGGTTTTAGCAAATAATGCTTGTAACATGAAAAATGAAGTAACTGTTTGAAGGTATCTTTTTTCATCAGGTCTGTATAAAAAAATCCTGTCCCCAACCTGAAAAGGTACATTATGTTGGAAATGCAAATTTTAGCCGTCTAATTAAGACAGAGATCTTCATTTTTGCTATCAGCTAGCTAACATCCACTTGACAGTTGTCATATCTATCTTACAGTCATTTCCATAGATGCCAGCCATTCCAGATTTTGCAGAATTATTATGAATTTTTAGTGAAAATCTACATTTTAAGTTATATTGACAATATTCCAGAAAATCACAATTTTATGGGATAAATTTGAACAGGAGTTTCTATGTGGAAACAGGTAGGGACAAAGTTACTTCAGTACCAGTATGTTAGACTGGTACATAGAAAATAGTTTCTCAGTGTATAAAACAATGTCCTTAACAAGGAACCAGTCGATTAAACTGTAAATAAGTGGAAATGGCAGCAGAGATGAAGAGAAGAGAAGGATGTGGATAATTCATGAGAATGTTTATAGTTATTATTTTGGCAGGAAATGTGGAGGGAATTCAAGGTTCTGGAATTTGAGGAATGGATTCATCATTTATTATCATTGGACCGTCATTGTTTCTGACTATGTACAAGTATGTATGGACTTATTGGAAGATGAAATATGATTTTATCGGTTTGTTAATTTTAACAAATCTGTTTTTTATTCTTGATGGGCTGCCTACATTCTGCAAAATTGATGCTAGGATGTTTGATAAGCATGCTCAGGGTTGGCATTTCAGCACTTCAGGGAAGTGGAACATAAAACTAACTCTAAAGACAGATGACTGCTTAACAGAAGTTTATTTCTGCAATAACTTGGTGCAGTTGACCTAAAAGCGTAGTTGTTTAATACATGTTATTACTTAACACAGGTGACTTTTGAGGCAGGTTTGCCTGTATTAAGAATGTACTTAGATATCAGTTATATGAATTAATGGATTTATCTATTTATTTGCAGATCGAGCACATGGAAAAGAATTTTGCCAACAGTTTGAGGATTCATGTGTAAAAATTGAAGACTATGTTAACAGTCTAAAGAAGGACATAGCTGACCGCAAATCTATGGTAGAGATGTGTGAACAAAGTGAACTTTTCTATGATGAACAGTACCGAGAGGCCAGAATAGTTGCACATGTAAGAAGAAGTTGATTGTAAAGTTGAAAAATAAGTCTACATTTATTAGTAGGAGTTCATCAAAAATAAGTATACATGAGCCTTAAACTTCAGTTGCTACAGTGTCCACATTCAGTGTATTGATATAACATTTGACACCTGTTACATTACAGCTAGCATTTGGCTTCTTGGCAGCCATAAGGTGAAGCGTAATATGTTCTGATATCCATCTTTGTCTGTATGTTAGTCCATCTGTTCTTTATTTCACTTCTGCACAATATCTGAAGTACTTCAGCATATACTGTTATGAATTTTGTGGATGGCTTGCACTTGGAGTAATGAAGAAACAGTTTTGGGGCAAAAGTTCAATCCATTTTGGGGTAAAAAGGTCAAAGGTCATTGTCAATGTGACTAAAAGAAGAAAAATGGTTTCTGCCTAATGACATTAGTTATACATCTCAGACCAGGATCATACTTTGTGGATGGCTTGCACTTGGGGTAAATAAGAAGCCTATTGATTTTGGGGTCAAAGGTCAAGGTCATTGACTGAAAGAAGTAAAATGATTTTTGCATAAAAACTTTAGTTCTCAACCAATTGTCTTGACCAGAGTGTGTGGAGGGCTCGCACTTGAGGTATGGAAGAGGTCTATAGATTTGGGGGTTTAAAGGTCAAGGTCATTGTTTGGGTAAGACAAATAATAAAATAATGGTTTCTGCACAGTAAGTTCATTTCAAGACTGCATTCCGTGATCAAAAGTCCAGGTCATTTAGTCCTATAGTTCAGGAATCTTCAGAGTCAATTATACCCTACTATTGCCTTCAGAGAGGACCATTAAACACAGGCAGGCATACAATGTGCCATTCAGGGTACTCTTGTTCCCCATTGGTCCTTAACAGTTTCAACCCAAGTTATGTCATTATCATAAGTTGGAAATAAATTGGTGTAACAGCAGGTAGATTAAGAATTCTTCTATATACTCTACTGAGAGCTTGCCTTTTTATATTATCTTAAAACATTTTACTTGTCCCATGTTATGAAGATACATTTTCCTACAAACTGCACACAGATTTTTTGGAATAGGCACATGCAATAAACATAGGATTTTTTAAACAAAAAGCATGCAGAATAATCCTGATAAATAGCAAATTAATTAGCCTTGGGCTTTCAAGGAGAATACTGGTTGTAGGATTGAGGAGAATACTGGTTGTAGGATTGATGAGTTTGTTTCAGCAAGCATCTAGTTTTCTTTACATTTGTATTTATTCCTAAATCCTTATCCTGAATTTAAGTATTTTGCATATATCTAGCTGTACTAATGAATATTCTTATTTTACCTTTAAATTTCAGGCTTACAAGAACTTTGGTTCTAGGATTACCAATGTAAAGAAGAAAGTAGATGACTTGAAGAAGACACTACCCTCAGCCCCAAGTCCTGTTCCCTCACCTACAGTTGATGCCCCCTCCCCAGGGAACACACCACCACTTGAGACCATGGACAACACAGAGTCAGTTGACATGGATTTGGATGATGAAGAGGGAGAACAACCAAGAATTGTTGGTAAGCATACAGAGCATCAACAAATTGATGCACAGTTTAAAAGTTTGTTTGTGGCAAAAAATCCTAAAGACCCATACCAATGGAAACCACATAGACTAAAATATGAAACTGTAACACCTCATATGTATGTAACTGTTATCGTTCCTCTATGATGGGGGCCCCAGCAGGCTAATTGTTCCAAGGTGCTTGCCTTTACAGATCACTCACACATCTCACCTCTGTCCATGTGAGTTCGAGTCTCAGCTCGGCCTACATGGGTATGTGAGAAAGCTTGCCATTAGCTTCTTGTGGGTCATTGGTTATACCCAGGTTCTTTCTCCACCAAATATACTGGCTGCCATGTATAGCCCTGTCAAGTGTTGAAAAATGTTGTTAAACCCCACAAAAACAAAACCTAACCCTTTATGGTGATGCTTCATTTCCAGCTGGGTTTTGGGTTTTTCCCTCCTGTTATTATCATTGCAAATTTTACCTACCTCTACCAGCGATGTCTCTCCAAAAGCCTAAATTGTTTGATTGCTTGACTGGCCAGCTAAGAGCAGTTGCACTCTATAATAACTGGGTTGCAAAAGTATATGGCCCAGGCCAGGAGATTATACAACTCTTGAGCTTAAGTTTGAGTTTGAGATTTGTGGTCAACGAATCACAAGGAGCTTTACTTTTGTATCATAATACTTGATTGGCTGATAGTGCCGCTCAGGCTCAAACTCAAGCCCTGAAGTTTTATTATATTCAGGTCTGGTGTTTTTCTAAGTACTAGAAGTGGAGCTGTCAGTTGCCATCCTCAGCCACTGGACAGCTAATTTTATTCTGTTATGGATTACAAAGTACTTTAACGATCCTTAAGATGTTTTTATGCTTCCGCCATATCTATTGATGGGGCATATAGTGTTCCTATGTCCATCCATCTTGTCATGTCCCTTCCTGCAAATTGTGTTTCTTCAAATACATACCCAATCATAATACGTTAGGAGTACATCCACTACGTCACATATCTAGCCCACCTCCCAGCTAAAAAAAAAGACATTAAAACCATCTTTGGTTTGGTTAGCAACAGTGGTGTTAAATGGTTGTGTGCTTGCCTAGAGAGGAAGTCAGCCAAGAGTAGTCTTCCCTTGTATATAGGGATTGGTACCACAGACCCAATAGTCATCACATATTACTTGTGCTAATGTCAGTGTGTACACTTCTTATGTGGGCCTTGCAAATTCCACTTCATAACATGCATTTCCAGTGAAGGAGCAAAATATTTGTGCTTTCGCACTTAGGGATGTATATGCCATCTGTTTTCTATCTTTTTCTTGTTCCTCTTTCATTCCTGGCAAACAATTTATTACCTCATTTGTTAATTTCATCATGCAATGATTCAGTCTGCACAATTTTAATTGCCTTCATGGTGGTCGTGAGTACTTACAAACCATTTCTGTTTTCTTAATAACATGGCCCAATAATCAATTTTTATTCATAACTTCATATACAGTTCAGAATATAGTGCTAATTATACATTTTTTCAGAGTTTTACATTGGTGTTAGCAATCCCTGGCCCCATATAGGGATTTCTGAATCTGTCAACCTCCTGACCAAGAGAGATCAACAACCATTTAAGCAGCTCCCCCCAGTCAGGAGGGGTTGCAGATATCTTACATTGCTTGGAAAGACAGCTCCAGGACCCAAGCATCAACAGGCCTTTCTTCTCTCACTATCCGCCTATTGTCCAATTTCAGCCTGGGCTTCTACAAATCACTTTTGGCAGTCTTTCAGACAGAGGTCTCAGTCGTTGATATATACTTTTAAGGCCTGTGAATGAATAATCATGCCTCTGTACACATGGTCATTTTCAGACATGCATCTGCTGATACAAAACACCATAGCAATTGGTTCCAAGCTTGACTTAGTGCCTTTGGCCATTTTCCAGCAGCCTGAACAGAGCCTCAACCTTCCTACGGAGAGCCCTAACTGATGTCATTTGTCCTTAATAGAGCAGCACAACACATGCTCTGCAGATGTATAGCAGCCTCTTTGAACAATTAGTGAATGGGATGCATTCATCACAACGTCAGATCTCCTTAAAGACCATCGTAAGACAATTCTCATATTGCAGACATTCCTGTCAAGCCTTCTCTTCCATAGCCAGATTGAGGAAGTCAGGAGACTACCTGCCAAAGAGGCAGACCTCTCACAGGTTCAGCGTCAGAGACCCCAGATTTTGTTTCTCAGGAGAGACCAGAGAAACCCTTTAAGACACGATGGTAAAAAAAACCCTATGTGTTTTGCTCATCAAATACTCAGTTTCTGAAACCCACTGACAACTGACCCCAGAGAGACAAAGAGTGGTTTCCTACCAACCCCTCTACCTGGCAACTATCTAAAAAATTAACAGATGTCATCTTGGTGGGTTGGAGTGTCCACCTCCCACTTTTTCCTAGAAGTGAGGAGGACATAGTCACGATTTTCAGTTGATCCTGATCACTCCCCTCAAGTGAGAAAGGTCATGGATCAATGACCATCAAAATCTAGTGGGGGAGATTCTCAGGAAAATCTTGGCAGTGCCTTTCAGAAGCTTCATTGTTTCATGTCTCATATAAAACCTGCTTTCTAGTCACCCTGGCTATGGCAGGCAGAAAAAGTGAGCTCCATGAGCTTTCATTTGATCTGAACTATCTACAGTTCCATCAAGATGACACGGCATCTCTCATGCCCCTGCTTTGGTTGCAAAAAACAAGCTCCAGCTCATGGACAATCAATCCTTTATCTTTTCTTTCTTGAATTCTTTATCCCTTATTCTTTGTCGGGGCTCTGAAGTGGTACCTAAAGTGAACTGAGAAAATTAGAAGAGGGTTGTGTTGTCTTTTACTACTGATGAAAGACGGCAGAGATGACATTGCTGCACAGATATTCTTCATGATTAATTTGGGTTATTCATGCATCATACAGTTAACTGACCCAAGACCAGATTTCTGGGTGGTAGCTATGAGCTTAGTGTTCAAGTGGAACAGTTTCCATACCTCTATAATACAAGCCATGGTCTGGAGGTCAGCACTGACCTTATCTGGTTTTTACCTCAGAGACCTCTCAGCCTAAAGAACTCAGTTGACTTCATGGTCTGATAGTGGCAGCACAACAAGCAAAACACATCTAGTTCCATCAGCAGCCTCATAGGAAAGTGGGTCATTTGACTTCCACATAAGTTGCGGGAGCAAACTTTTTTTGCTACTGCATGACCCATGTTTACTTATGTACAGGGACTAACCACCCGTAAGTTATCCAATAGCCAAGCCCAAGCCCATAAGTTATCCAATAGCCATAAGTTATCCAATAGCCCAAGCCCAAGCCCATAAGTTATCTAATAGCCCAAGCCCATAAGTTATCTTATACTAGCCCATAAGTTATCCATCTGAAATTGTGTTAGGAGTCTGGAGTCTAGGTCTACTCCAGTATAAAGGGATTTAACTTCCTCCTCCCTTTACATATTCTCTAAAAATGGATTATGATAAGGTAACATATTTGAAGAAGAAACCAATTTTTCAAAGGTAGAATATGTATCTTCAATGTGACTTACCTGATCATAATACAGGCACACCCTCCCAACCAGTCCCACCAGTTACATCCCTGTAGAGTGTGCAGCTCCACTCTAGTAATAGCTGACGTCTATAGGGTACATGGCACCAACCCCTGTATCCAAGGGGAGTCTACTTTTTTCGGACTTCCTTTTTAGGCAAGCAGACACCAATTTAGCACCATTGTTGCTAACCAAGCCAAAGATGGTTTTAATGTGTCTTTTAGGGGGGCAGGCAGGATTTGACATAGTGGACGTACTCCTAATGTATTATGATTGGGGAAGTATTATCAAATAAATATGTTTTACCTTCCAAAAGTTGGTTTCTGCTCAAATAACTTTTGAAGAACTAAATGGATTGAAATAAACTTTTTGGTATGAGGCTTTACATTAAAAAGACATAGGTAAAAAAAAAAGTTTAGTTTTTGATTTTCACTATTTTATGACAAAATGTTTTGGAGTTATGGTCTCTATTTTACCAGAACTTTCCACCCTAGTATCTGTGGAAGAATTTTTGAAGGACTTCATGTATTTAAATCAAATTTGGTATGCAGCTTTATATTAAGAAGAATTTGCTCAAGTTTAAATTTCACGATTTTCTAGCAAAATTTTACAGAGTTATGGCCCCTGTTTTGACTTGGATCTTTGCATTTTAGTTTCTGCTCAGTATCTTTTGAAGGATTTTATGCAAGGAAACCAAATTTGGTATGAGACTTCACAAACACCTAGGTCAAGTTTGATTTCCACTGTTTCTATGGAGTTACGGCTCCTGTTTGACTTGGAACTTTGCCCTTTAATTTCCACTTAATAACTTTACAAGGACTTCATGGATTGAAGCAAAACTTGGTAGGAGGTTTGGTATTAAGAAAACCTTGGTCAGGCCTGATTTTAACTGTTTTCCTGCAAAATTGTATGAAGTTAATCACTTAGAACTTTGCCTTTCATTTGCATCATATTGTTGGGGCATTAGTGTCATATGGACACATTTCTTGTCTTGTGTTCAAGACAATTTTATTTTGGTACTTTTTCACAAGGGTTTTCGGCAAGGACAAATATGAACACAAAGAACTTGCATCTCAGTGATATATTGAATACAGTAAGACTAGTATTATTTGTGTCAAGCTTTTAGGAATCTCGATAAAGATAGGTTTATTGAGGAGGCGGTTAAATGTTGTATGTACATGTGTTATCCAACTAGATTTATTAATTTCTTGATGTGGGTTTTTTTTTTTAAAGACAACGTGGTATTAGTATGTGAGAAATATAATCCCACTTTCATGCTCATTTCAGTTGAATCATTAAAACATATTGAATAACTTGTAGTCTTTACTTTCTAAGGCTTGCAGAAGCAAAAATTATTAAATGCATTTCATAAATTTTATATGAAATGAGTGCTAATGCTCTATCTATATCTGGTTATTGTATATCCAGATTTTCAGTTATTCAAAGCCCATGTCTCTCAATGATGGCAGGCCTGTATTCTTGAATTTTTTTTTTCAAGCACAAAACTTGGTATGGAGTCCTGAGCTGCAATGTCAGTATGTTTTGCTCTTAGATTTCTTGCTGAAATTCACACAGATCTCTTTGAGTACCATAAATATAATCTTTCAAATTTTTTTTACTGAAATTCATGAATATTGTATTCATATTGAGACAGATTAGTACTAATGAAGAGTGGACTTCCTGATTATTGAAGCTGTTGTCTTTTTTCACATGAACCAGTTACTTTCATATGTGTGCATCACTACCAAATCTATCTTGAAAACAAATCATACATTGAAACTATAATTTTTAGGTGAAATCATGTTTTTATTGACATAAATAACACATGGTTGTTGCCAGTGTATTTATATTCATTTTGTTTTCCATCATTCTGCATTTGCATATTAGAAAATCCCCATATAGATTGAAGTAATTTAGAAATCTTAAAATTCTGTGAGAATAAATCAACTGGAAACTATTTGTTAACCAATGTTACTGAATATTTTTTTAAAAGACAATTCATGCAAATCAGATAGAAAGTGTAGATTTCAGCTGGTCGTAAACTTATTTAACATAAAGATATTGCAGTTTGCAGGGTCCCAGATTCTGATACAGTTTTAGAATTCATATATTTCATTGAAATTTGTAGACAGCTGTATGAACCAGAGTTGACAAATTCAGAAAGTCCTGATGTTTTTATCAGAGTAAAGTTACAGAATACCATACTTTTTAGACTTTATAGGCAAATATCAAGATAAAAGGACCTGTTAGTAAATGTTTTATTGTGTGGAAAAGCATAAAATACAAAAACAGACTTTTAACAGTGTTTATTCCAGAAATGGAAATAGTGGGGCCCAATGGCCCCTATTAGGTCAAAAAGTGAGGTCATTTAGAAACAAACAGGGGTTGCAAATACCCCTATCTGTTTCTCCATCAAATACATTACCTGATAACATTACATTAAGATAACTTTCTCTGCTACATCCGAATCCAGCCCTCCCAGAAAGATGAAAAATGACTCTGTGGATATATTATATAGACGAAGGGAAGCAACTCTTACAAGTTAACTCCCCTTTTTACCAGCTAGGTGGCTATTATATCCAGATGTAACCAGTTTTCACTTTCGCTCTCATGCTGCATAGATGTCCACCATAGAATCCAGTTTATCTTATACTTTAATGCAATCATCCACATTTTATTTTCAGTGGTACAGTAAGTCAAAATCTTGTTTTATATGGTACATGCAACATTTATTTTTGTAAAAATCCTGTAAATTTATTGATATTTTGACATTATCATGCCGTTCGTTTTCGTCACAATTGACTTTGAATGGCAACATACATTTTCACTGCTGGATTTTCCAAGTGCTGTTTTTAGGCATTTACTCTAATTATGACATGTTTTCATAATGCGGTTGGCATTTATTTCAAATTTTTATATATTTGTTGAATGCATGCTTGTTTATTCACTTCTTCATTACAGAGATGACAACAAAGTGCACTAGATGCAAGCGATTCAAAGTCATGGAGGATGTTCACAAAACATGCCTGCTCTGTACCAAATGCTCTTCATCACACACTGTAAAAAGTGTGTGTTGCATGGACAGAGAATACATGGTCTAATGTTCTTAAGAAACAACTCAAGGCCTGCAAAAAGCAAGCACTATCAATTTCTTCTCAGCAGGAAGTGAAGAGTTTATGCCCCACGTCAGAATCGCTCACAAGTCTCTTAGGGGATGTAAAGATGCCCCCTCCACCCCCCCATGAAGATACAGAAGACAGCACCATATCATAATGCAGTTGGAATTAGAGATGGTTCCAACCAAGAGTTGGAATCGTGCATGCTCTATCTAATCAATAAGGCTTTGATGTTGAGATTATCTGCAGTGAAACAGGAAGAATTTTATCAGGATCCCATTGGGGATAAGCATTTACCTCCGCTCACGAGGCGTGAGAATCCTAAGTAAAATATCACCCCGCCCATAGGGTGTGAGGGTGCAGAGCCATACCTACCTCTGCCTGTGAGGCATGAATATACAATAACTTCTTTTCTATCCATGCATGAGAACATTTGTGCCGGACATGAAGGCGTATTATTTTACATGGACGGACGGACTGGCCCAGCCACAGTTTGACTGACACAGACAAATGGCCGGCTGGCCATACCAGCCAATCATCATGGCATTTATCATCTGCTGTATTCTGTTCCGACTGTCGACCAACCATTCTAATCGTACGAACATGCGATATATGGTTATCTCAGACTGGTGAGCTGGCCATCCGTCTGTCCACATATTCCGACAGCTATGGTATCTTATGCCGAACATACCACACAGCTGACCGGCCAACTGACCAGCCGAACTGAACATTACTATGCCTCTTGATAGCAAACTGGCTCTGTTCATAGAGCTGTCTAGCTGAGCCAAAGCAGCCATGCCAAACTGGCATTCTATTATCCCAACACTATTAAGAGCAAATCCTATGTACAAAATGATGCATGCCAACGATACAGCACCATTCTTGCCAGATGGAATGCTCTACCCATGGACCTAAGGTGTACGACAGGAGGACAATCCCCAGCTAAACGAAGTGGATGAAATGGAAATGCCTGAACATCTGATCCAACAATGGAACGGCAAAATTAAGTTTTAAGGCAGCAATCTACCCTCATGCAGATTCTGTACTATTTTTTTTTATTATCCTGTCGGCATGTTCGGTCATCGATTACATATATCAGCAAAGGTGACATTCCAAAACTTATTCCCCATGCACAATTTAAGTGCTTTACAGATCATTTAAAAGCCACTTGTGCGCAAAGTTTCTCTGTTGCTTTGTATCTGTTTGGATCAAGTTTGGATGCCAATACATCCGGTGTCACTCAGTGCTCAAGGTACAGTTAGTTTTGATTGATGGTTATGTTTTACCCTGAAATAATAACCACCAATCATAACTGAATGTAACATATTTCACTGCATGACACATCAGAAGTGTAGCCTTCAAATTCGATCCAAGTAGACCAGATACGAAGCAACAGATAAACTTTACATAAAATTGGTTAAATGATCAGTAAAGTACTTAAATCATACATAGGGAACAAATCTTGAATGTCTTCTTTATATTGATATGTTATTAGTGGGCTGAACATGATGACAGGATAAAATAATAAGCACAGAATTAGTGAGGGGGGGGGACAGATTTTGAACCATGTAAGTTAGTCACCTTGTGTTAATTTTTAGAAGGCGAGTGGGTGTTGTCAATAGTTTTTCCTTTTTACTGAGAGATATGAGTGCATGTGCCTGCTGTGGCCATCTCAGATGAATTCTCAATTTAAAGAAGAAAAAAGCAAACGACTAATAATTATTCACAACTGCTGAAGATTAAAGTAACTTGTATAATGTAAGTATCGTTTTGTTTTGATTCTTAGCCACTTGTATCGATATAGGTATCGATATGGAAAAAGTATCGATATATCGATTAATCGTTTCACCCCTAATGACTGCCCCACTTTGTGGATTAGCAAGTCTTCAGTGCCACCTCCAAGATAGAGAGGAACGTTATATCAATGTCATCACTGCTTGACTGAGCATCCATGGTGATTTTTCGCTTCTACTGAGATTGCTGGAAGCAATCACACCTGGGATTTGGTGAGCCATATCGCCAAAGTAGTGGGCTTCTCACCACACCATCGCTAATATCCTAACGGCCTCCTGCAACATGGACTTAGTCCAAAGAGATGCACTTCTGCACACTTCTCTAAAACCACACCATGTGGTGGCTTTGTGCACCTTCCCTTTCGGCTCTCCCCATCTGTTAGGGGTCGAATTGAGGAGATCAGAAAACAGGCGATGCAAGAGTTGCCCCTTCATCTGTCACCGCAGGCTCCCATATCTTGATGTCTTGCTCCAGGATTGTTCCAGAGAAGGGACAATTGTCAGCAGGGATATTATAGAGGCAATTCCCAAAGGCAACAGAATAACCATGGTCAGGTAAATTATAGTAGGTCAATCACCCCTGCTTCTCGCTGTTAGGCAGTGAGGGGAGATAGAAAATGTTTCTCCTCCTCAAAGCCTTCCACCAACTGTCGGTGACTTACAATTTCCCCTGCCCGCTGGCTACCCACCCATGGGTGCTAGACTAATTCTTTTTCATCAGGCTTGGATCAACCTCCTTTTGCAAAACAAATGAGTGTTGGAAGGCCTCAGAATCTCGTTTATCAGGCCGCCTCCACTTTCGACGTTCAAATTCATGATGGAAACCCCAAGCCATCCCATGAAGGTGGACATACTGCAGAAGGAAATACATCTTTTACTCATAAAGTTGGCGGTGGAGATTGTATGAAAGCCATACACTCAAGGCTTCAACTCCAGACTGTTTCTGGTGACAAAGTCCAATTGCAAATTGAGACTTGTGATCAACCTCAGCAGGCTCAATCAGTTCATTTTAACCCTGAAATTCAAGATGGAGATGGCAGAGTGCATCTATCATTCAGTGCGACGTGATGACTATACAATCAGCCTTGACCTGTCCGTTGCATATTGTCACATTCCAATCCATACAATGTCATGCAGATATCTTTGCTTCACCTATTGGGGCAAAGTATATAAATTCCGTGCTCTTCCTTTCGACCTCAACCAAAACCCTTGTGCCTTCACGAAAACTTTAAACTGAGTAATCTCAAGGTTCGGGATGACCTCCTCCACAGTGACGGTGGCATACCTGGACGACATCCTTCAAAAACACTGGGTAAGTTCAGTTTTGATCTAAGATGTGAACAACCTTATTGCCCTCATTTGCAGTCTAGGGTCGATAATAAACATAAAAAAGTCAGACCTTATCTCCTTTCAACATTGTGTCCATCTCGGTATGGAGTTTTTCACACACCTTAATCTTGTACATCTCCTTCCCAAACACATCAAAAACATCGTTAATGTGTCATAGAGGAATTCAAACAAAACATTTTGGCTTAGGAGTTTCTTCAACTCCACGGCCTATTCAATGTGGCAGCAGATTTGCTACCTTTACACGCACTCATTACAAATGGCTCTTATAGCACAATGTCACCTTATATGGGCCATCTAGATCAGAACATTATTACGATCTTGACCAACATCAAAAACTTCTTTCTCCAATGGCACACTTGCTATCAGATTTTACGACAGTCAGTGGCAAGTGGACGCTTTAAGAGATGGCTCTTCACATTAGCCTCCAAGGAAATGAAAGCCATTCTTAATGCCTCCAACACTTGGATAGAATGCATGCGTGGACATGTGGTCCTGATACTGTCGGACAATTTGGTAGTGGTTATGTACCTCCTCAAATGGGAGAGACTAAATCACTGGACCTTTGCATCATGGTATGGGATTACCTTCGGTAGTGCACCCAATACCAGAAAAATATCCAGGTCTGCCATGTACCAGAATGGCTCACCGTTTCAGCCGACTCACTGTCAAGGAGAGGACAACTGCTGCTTCATACAGAGTGGTCTCTCCATCCTTCCACATTAAATTAAGTCTGCGTTCTCAGGGCCACCGGATGATACATCTTTTTGCAGTGGGGTGGAACAACAAATTGCCCACCTTTGTCTTCCCTTTTCTGGACTCAGAAGCATGGGCCATTGAAGCTCTATCAGTCAGCTGGGAGGGAATGTGGACCTATGCCTTCCCTCCATCAGTCCTGATGCCAAAGGTAGTTTAGAAAGTGAGGGACATGAACTACCAGATAGTTCTGATCACCTCTCTATGATGGAACAAATCATGGATCAATGATCTGCTTGCCCTAGCGACAAACATACCCAGGAAAGTCATAGCAACCCCCACACTGCTCAAGCAGCTGAGGTCGCCACTGTTCCATCCATGTCCAGAGAAACTCCTTCACACCTGGCTCTTGTCAGGGATGCCTTGCGCAAAAAGAAGTTTGGAACTTCATTTGTGGAGAGGATCACAAGAGCTAGAAGGCCCTCCACTCTAAAGGCATACAAAGGAAAATGGTGGGTTTTTAATGACTGGTGTCACATCAGTGATGTCACACCACTCTCCGCCTCCATTCCTCAGCTGGTCAACTTCTTTCTCTTTCTCTTTGAAGACAAGAAGTTAGCCCCGATCACTATAAAGGGATACCGGTTCATTATCTCGGACACGTTCCAACATCATTGATGATATTGGACACAACAAAGACCTTTCCGACTTGCTATCCAATTTCAATTTATCCCGACCATGCTCACTCACGTTATTCCCAAAATGGAATCTCTTCTGGGTGTTGACATGGCTTAACTTATACAAGTTCAAGCCTGTCATCCACATCCATCAATCAACTATCATAAAAGACTTGCTGTCTGATAGTGCTTGCCTCAGCATGTTGAGTCGGTGAGCTACATGCTCTCTCCATGGACCCAAACTACATGCAGTTCTGTACTTACAGATCAGTGGTCTTAATGACACAACCTGGTTTTATTGCGAGAAAAAGGTTGCCATCACTAGGCAATCCAGAAATAACTATTTGTCCTCTCCTTGATCGATACATCGAGAGAGGTGAAGCTTCAAGATCATGTACGCACTCTCAGATAATAATTGTCTGAAGTGTAAGGAGAGCATTAAAACTGGCCGTACCAGGTTGTTTCTGCCCCTCAAGTCCGGAAAGCAAGACATAACACCCCAAGCGCCAGCCGCTTGGTTAAAGGGAGTTATAAAATCTGCGTATACTGACCTGTCTCAGGAACTGGTACGCCTCATGAAAATCTCAGCTCATGAAATACGAGCAATTTCCATGAGTCTGACATTCAAACGTAACGTCTCAATTCAAGGCATAGTGGAATCAGTTGGATAGCATGCCCAGACCACTTTCTCCAGCTTCTGTCTGTGGGACATGGCCTCGCAGAGAGAATTGAACCTTATCACATCAGTGGTAGCTGCACACACAGTAACCACTCCCTCATTCGTAACAACACAACCTCAGAACCAGGCAGTATTGGCCACTTTCACTGGATTCGCCTGGGAAAAACTTTAAGGGTGAGACCATAATCAAGTGTGGAATCCCACAGGGATTTCCCTTGCACATGTATAAACAAAGATCTCCTGTTTTGCTAAACTAACATTAGGAGAATTTCATCCATTAGTAGAGCAATCATGCTCCTACTGGGTGACACAGGTTGAGGTAGGAAGCTCAGCATTTCCTCCTACTCTTACTATTCTCCTAATCTAATGTGATAAGGTAATGTATTTGATGGAGAAATCAAATTTTTGTTGGTAAATTATGTTTCTCCAATAATACTTACCTGATCACATTACAAATAATCCCTCCTACCCTTTCCCGCAATGCGAGAATCCTTTAAGGTTTCACTAAAGTAAAAACTGGTTACATCTGGGTATAATGGTAGCCACCTAGTTGGTAGAAAGGGGAGTTAACCTGTGAGAGTTGCTTCCCTTTGTCTATATAACATAAAGACAGAAAGACGTTTTTCGTCTTTCTGGGAGGACTGGATTCAGAGGTAGTAGAGCAGTTAACCTAATGTAATGAGATCAGGTAAGTATTATAGGAGAAACATAATTTACTAAAATATTTGCTTGTTTATTCAAGAAATTGAAAAGCATATTAATATCACAGGCACTCATGTCATGGATTTAATAATTTCTACAATAAATATTCACTTTTCCAGCATTATAAGCTTTGAATCATTCATTGTAGGGTCAGACTGCAGCATGGTTGTCTGCAATTTCCTTGTTTGCTTAAAAAAACTATCCATAGGCCAGGTAATGGCTATTTTAGTTGACAAGAAAATTGTAGCAAACTGTGCTAGTCTGACTCAACAATGACTGATTCAAAGTATATAATACTGGAAAGTGAATATTTATTCCAGAAATGAAAAAATCCATGACCCAAGCACCTGTGATAATTATCATCTTCTCCTGTCATGAGTCTTCTATACTGAGATTTGAATTCCTCATCCTTGAGTAACCATTCACCTCTATAAAGAATTTTTGTAGGAAATCTGAGTCTACATGTTTTTCCTCCCTGTACACTACTATGGAAATAAATGCAGCAGTGTTTTTGCTGAAGATTTCATCAATTATCATGGATCATGTGCTCTTGATTGGTCCCCAAGCTAATCAAGATCAGTAAGACATTTCTGTCAGCCAGTGAATTTGATTGTCTTTTGTTTATTTGGCAATTCAGTAAGCATGGAATGCACTCAGTTCAATAAAAAATCAACCATAATTATCTTTTATCTTTATTTTCTTCGATCTTTGTATGCACCCTCTGGGCTCCATGGAGGGAACTTTATTCCGCCAAAGATGACAAATAAGGGTCTTTGGCACAAGGGTGCAGCCTAGAATGAAGCCTGCAAAAGTCACCCTTTTTTTATTATCCATGGCAAGTGGATGTCTGAGTGTAGGTGCCATATCTGAATCAATTTGAGCATGGTTGTCTTCTGTTTGCCGAAGTGTCAGTTTTGAACATTTGTAATAGATATACTCATTTCTATCAGCTTAATTATAAAAAAAATTCTGTTAAACAAAATGTTTGATACATTTATGCTAGTCAGGAGGAAAGCAATGAGAAAAAAATAAGTGTCATCAGTTACTATCCAGAGCTGCATTTCAGCCCCAAAATAGACTTTCTAGCAGTTTGTTCAATTCTGATTTATGCATAATAGTGTAAAATATTGATTTATACATAAAAGCCTAAGTTGTTATTTTTGTTAGATGTCCTGTTCTTTTTCTGCTTAAATTGTAACTTTTTTGACATGCATTCTGCAGTGTCAAGATTGGTGTGGAAAATTGCATTATCAAGGAAGTTGGTGACTGATATCAGGTTTTGTATGTGAGGGGTCCTCGAGAAGCTTTTTCAGATTTAAGAAAATATTAATTTATGGTGTATGACAATAGAATGGTTTTATATTCCAGCCGCCAACACCACAGGTGGAAGGGTGGCTTATACAACTACTGTAAAGTCCTTTCACCAGCCTATTCCCAGTATTATGGAGATCAAAATGCAACAACAACAACAAGGTAGATAACTCTGCAGGCAATCCAACACAAATGGTTTAATGCACACCGGATTGCACATTTACAGTTAATTTCAAGACTCCATGAAGTATCATTGTTCAGATAGATTTGTGCAAATCTTTTATTTTATCTCCTTGAATAATATCTTTTCTCCACTCCCACACCCTTTTATTCAATCCTTGAAAATGGTTTTTGCTCATAAACTTTTACCTTTAGGTAAAGTTAGCTATTTGCAAGGAGGAGATAACTACTGTGAAGCATGCCCCTGCAAATAAAGAAATCAACATATTTTTCCAAACATTTGTGTATAAAGTTCTTAAGCTAGTAAAAACACAGAGGAAAACAAAATTTGCTAAATTATATACCTAGTTAGCTCTTTTGTGATGGCCTTACGTCTGACATCCGGCATCCATTAGTACAAGTTTGTTATTGCTACTCCTACTAAACTACTGGGAGGATTGCTACCAAACTCTACAGACTCATTCATTGTACATAAACATGGTACCCCTCGAACATCCAATATAGACAGTATAACGGCCAAATATTATCACTATTTCTCCTGAATGAATAGTCAGCATGGAGTTTTCATTGAGAGACTTCTTATGATGTCTGGTTGGTAGTAAATGAAAATGGTGCCGATCTGACTTTTAATATGGCTGCCACAATGGCCATCTTGAAAATCTTATCACTACTTCTCCTATATGGCTGGTTATATTGACATTGTGCTTTCACCAAAAGACTTGTTATGATGTCTAGCTAGTATCAAATGGAAATGGTGCTAATCTGATATCCAATATGACCTTATAAATATTGTTATCATTGCTCCTCCAAAATGAAAGTCATATCAACATCGGGTCTTCACCAGAAGACTTCTTATGAAGTCTTGTTGGTCCTAAATGAAAATGGTGACAATCTGAATCCAATATGTCCACCACAGCAGCTAATTTGAAAATCTTGTTATCACTGAAGAATATCAAAGATGGTTTCAACACTCAGCAGTTAAAAGGAAATGGTCTTATCTTGAATTCCTCAAAATTCTTTTCAGCCAGTAGAGTGTCAGTCCCAGCTTGACCTGAATGTGTAGCCATGTCCATTTTTGAAATACTAGTTCATCTTTTTATTGAGCTTCTTGATTTCAGAATACACTTACATGGAGAGCCCATCTATAGTCCCTCTTCCCCGCTATCCATGGAACGTTAATGTGGTGTATGCTGACCATCAGAAATATGTTTTGTAGGCTTCATAGTAAGATTAAAATCACCTGATCAGATTGCATATTCATTGTATCAATGAGCAATATCCCTTACTATCTCATAAAACAAACTGGTGTATCTTTGTTTAGGTTGTATATATTTATTAAAGTCATTTTGCACCCCAGAATACTAATGCAAAAAATTAGCTTATTACCCTGGTTATCTGCTTTTATGCTATGTACATTGAATACAGAATTATTATCCCATTGCCTTTTCGCTAAAAGCAGAGGACAGAGTATCTGCATTTCAGTCCATCCATCTGTCACACTTTCATTTCCATAACTTTAAAGCTGTTTGAGGTTAAGGGATGAAAATTGGTATACTAATACATCATCATTAAAAGGTATGTCACAAACTACATTAGTGTCCTGTCATCAAGGTCAAGGTCACAGCTCAATATTTCAAGTTTTCTGTCCTGCTTTCCTTACTGCTCTATAACTTTCAAGCCAATTGAGATTATTGAAATGAAATAAAGTATACCTATAAATCATCATAAAAAGATAAAATGGTGTTTTCGTACCATATTGGGGATGGTAGGCCTATCTTTAAGGTAAATTTCACAGGTCAGTATTTTCAGTATTTTTAAGTTTTCCTCACACTTTCCATTGCACTCTAAAAGTTTTGAGGTGTTTCAAATTAAGGAATGAAACTTGCTATACTTCTACATCATCATTAGAATGTGTATAATGTACCACACTTGGGTAGGTGGGGGGTGTCTGTTTTTTCAATGTCATGGTTCAGTGTTTTGAAGTTTTCCATTACACTTTCCATTTTGCTCGATAGCTCTTTGATATTAAGGGATGAAACTTGGTATACTTCATCATTAGAAGGTGTTTTGTGTACCACACTGTCAAGTATATCTTCAAGGTTAAGGTCACATCTTAATAGTTTATGTTTACTGTCACACTTTCCATTTTGGTCTGTAACTTTGAACTGTTAGAGATTAAGGGATTATACATGGTATATTTATATATCATCATTTAAAGGTGTTTTGTATACTAAAGTGGAAGTCTTGTCTTCAAGACCAAGGTCACAGGTCAATATTTTAAGTTTTGTCACACTTTTCTTTCTGCTCCATAACTTTAGAACCCTCTTAGGGATATAACTTGCTATACTTCCACATCATCATTAGTAAGTGTGTCACATATCACCTTGGGGGCCCTATCTTTAAGGTCAAGGTCATCGGTCTATTTTCCGTTTTCCTTTATAGTTTCCTTTCCATTTAGAGCCATTTGAGATGAAGTGACAAAACTTGGTATATTTGTCATGTAACACATTGGGGGTCCTAGCTTTAAGATCAAGAGATCAGGCAAATATTTAAGGTTTCAGTAACATTTTCTCTTCTGCGCCAGAACTTATGATCTGTTTAATATAAATGAATGCAATTTGGTGTGTGCTTGTATATTGTCACAAGAAGCTGTGTTGCGCTCCATAATTGGGGTCCTGTTTTCAAGATCAAGGTCACAAATATTGTGTGTGTGTGTGTTTGTTTTACTTTTGTTTTTGCTTTTCATGTTAAAAACTGTTTGAGGTTCAGGGGTGAACCAAGGTGCGCATATTTGTCTGGTGGCTTCTCAGGTATCACAGTAAAGGTTTTTTTTTCAAAGTCAAGGTCATTGATCAATTACTTCCACTTTTCTTCTCTTTTATTTAAATGATCTTTGAGATCCAGACATAAAACTTGGTTACATTCCATGTCTGCCTAATAACTTGGCAGCTCACAAGGATCTTCACAGTCAGAATTCATCAGTTTACTTTTGTTGACCTCATCTCAGTTGGTGCAGGTGAAAAATTTGCTGAATTTGATTATTTAATCAAATTTTAACACCCTTGCATTAGATGTAAATGTATGAGAATTGAAAAAGCACTCTCATCCTCATGTGGACCTTATATAGTTTTCTGATTTCCCTACAAAATATGTATCTTGTAAAAACAATATATAGAAAAATAATTTGCTTTAAAATTGTTGGGAACATCTCTTCACCTCTTAGGGTCCCCTGGTCCATTACAATATATTGTACAAATGCTAACATCTTTCATTTTGTTACTGTATGTATGGTCTTGACCATGAATGAAATCTAATGACAAATGCCAGCTCTAATATGTACAGAGATTTTGTTGCACAAGATGAGAGACAGTTGTCAATGAATGCTAAGATCAGTGTTTAGTTTTAAAAAATTGAAATTGTGTACAAGCTGATAAATGAATATAATAGCAGTAGAGAGATCAGCATGCAGCAAAAAGAAAAGAACAATAAAGAAGCAAAAATACATACCAATGCTTCAAGTTTACTTATTGCCAATGTCTTCTGCCAACTTATGAAGTTTATAGCAATTCAATTTTCAATCATGTTAACATATTAATTAGAAATATCAAGTAATTCCTAATGGCTAGACAGTCAGGGCACAACATAACTCAAGATTATATGGAATAATGGAAATAACTTCATGTAGTACCTATTTACAAGTACATGTCTATGTACTGTATGAGAAAATATTACCCTTTAGCTGATCCTTAAGTAAAATATCTTCACATGAGTATTTATATGAAGCACATTTATGTATATTACTAATTTTGCAATCCACATACAGTATCAATAAAATCTTTGTATTCCCGGCAAGCATAAACAAACTGTGCATCATACTATTGTAGCATGCTATGATAAATACAATATTTGTAAGGGAGTATCTGTTTTAATTACCAATTTAATTGTCAATGCTTGAAACAATCTATAGATCTGTACATACTACATACTAAACTCAAATATTGAATCAATACATTGAGCTACCATGGCTTAGTGGGTAGAGTGCCAGATTTGTAATCCAAATATCATCCATTTGATACCTACCCAGACCAGCCCTGGTTCGCTGTCTTGGTGCGTCCTTAGGAAAGGCATTTAGCTCCCATTTCCTTGGCATGATCTAGCCAAAAACGTGTTGAAAGTGCCATTAAAAAGCAACAACTAACCATCATTATAAACATAACTGTCTACTTTGTAGTTGACAATCTGTTGCTGCTTATAAAAACATAAACCAACTCACAATCCAAATGTTATTAAAGCAAAGCAGCTTCTCCTAAATTCATTTTTTTTTTCATTTCTCCCGTAACCTGGCTGGTCATAGGGATGCCACTGATGACTTTGCGACAATCTCTCTCCATTTTGCCCCGTTCTCCACTGCTCTTTGGAACTTTGCAAAGTCCATGCCTGTCCACTCTTTGATATTATCTTCCCATCTTTTCTTCTGTCTGCCTCGTTTTCTCTTTCCTCTCACTGTGCCCTGTAAGATTGTCTTTGACAGGCCAGATGAGCGTGAGACGTGACCATACCATCTTAGTTTGTGTTTCTTTACGATGGTGAGCAGATCTTCATATGGTCCAATTGCACCTTGGATTCTAATGCGCACCTCCTCATTGGAGACGTGGTCCAAGTATGAAATTTTCATGGATCCTTCGATAACATCTCATCTCTAAGGCATGGATTCTTCTCTCTAGTTCTGAAGTCAGGGTCCATGTTTCACATGCATACATGGAGTAAGGGAAATAACTCTATATAATACCCATTTACAGTATTAGAAAATCAATGCCTTGTTATTTATACTGGTTCTGAATTATATACAGTACTTTCAATAAGACTTAATATACATGTATTATCTATCTGTGTTCCATAAAGCTGAAGAATGTTATAATTATATATCGTGCAGTTTACAATCTTCTGTACAGAGAAATGAGACACACTATCCAAACTGTTGTCAAAGCAAGGCTGCCAATGCTGAAATGAAAGCATAAGGTGAAGCAAAGCATTTTGAATGAAATAATAGTACTTCATCACTATGAGAACACTCACTCAAATAGAACCATATATACGAATGTACCCTGAATTAGTCTTGATCACTAAGCTCTTTGACATATTCTATAAAGCGCGTGTTGAGCATCTTGATGATTAAGACTCAGTCAGGTATTGCAAGTTTGTGTTTTGTGTTGTTTACAGAATACCTACTATTTTTAAGAAAAACACAATTAGTTCCAAACCAAGGAACACAATACCCAATTAATTACATTCTTATCTTGAGATCTGATTAAAGCTTTCTCTTTGACTTAGACTTTTTGTTCATTTAGTCCTAAGTCTAACATCAAATTCCTATCAGTTCATCTAATTCTGGTAACTGTACTTCTTTTTTCACACTGCTCATATCAAAACTGTATTTTCTCTCCTGCCATTGGGAGGTAGAATCTTTGCTTGTTTCTAAGATAAGGGATATGCCCTTGTCTTTGATCTTTCTTTTAATTATTTGTGACCATTGGCTGGGTTTCTAAAACCATATGCTTCTTTTGTCAAATTGTCCTGATCATTTTTCTTGACAGGAGGTAAGTGTGTGACCACTTTAAGTGCTTTTCCCAGATTGTTGGCCATGGTCAACACAACTTCCCTGTCCTCAAAATAGAGAAATTTAACTATAATGAGTTTGGGTCCTTGCCTGGGGATGGGAATTCTGTGAGCATGTACAAAGCACAAGTTTTCAATATAGAATGTACCGTCTCAACTCGCGTATAAGTCAATACCAACAGCAAACTGCATAGACCCAGATCTGCCATCACATAATGCACTGGCAGATCTGGGTCTATGCAGTTTGTAAGGATTAATCAGTAGAGCAAACAACGTAGATCCTGATCTGCCATTATGCGGCCACAGATCAGGGTCTATGTTGTTTGCATTTGGACCTGGATTATTCACGAGTATATATGGTAGATATACAGATTCCACTAGAGAAGATCTAACTGTACTCTGTCAATAATTTAATCTGGGCACTGATGCGGGTACTCCATAGAACAAGAGATGCATTAGAAGTCCATGACAACACTGTCAGAAACAAATGTCACTGACACATTGTATTGTACAAATATTAATAGGTCTTCCAGCTGCTCAGGCCACCTAACATGGATTTTTCTGTTGGTGTTTTGTTAAATTTTTGTGCAAGTGTTCTCTGCTATTAACTAGCATTAAAATCTTCACAGGCCTCATACAAATGTCCAACATTGTACAAATGTGTTAGTTACAAATGAGAGTAATGCTGGTGCATCTTTTTATTGAGCTTCTTGATATCAGAATAGACTTACATGGAGTAAGACTAGTGTGAAGACATTGGTTTTAAGTAAAACTCAACATTTCTATCATATTGCGTAAAAGAACTAAAAATTAAATGATGATGTTATGAAATAATAGTGCATCCAAATTCAGTTATGAAGACAACCTTTATGAACTATCAGAAATAGTCAATTTTGAAAAAGTAGTATTTATATACAGGTAAAATATCTAGCAATTGATGTGCACATGGGACCTGTTTTATTTGGCCTTTATACACAGGTTTTTGCTGGATTAAGTTTTGAAGGTGCTCTTTAACGCTTTCCTTTCATGCACATATATAATGCCAATAACAGTAGGACAGTGAAACTGCTCCAAAATGGAAACCCTTGGGACTACACTTTTTATTTTTTAAGAGGTTTTCAGTTTACTAAGGGTATTGCCGATGTGAAAAATATATATTTCCGTGTATAAGTTGATGTACAAGTATGTCATCATATATATTTCTGTGTATAAGTAGATGTACAAGTATGTCATCATATATATTTCTATGTATAAGTAGATGTACAAGTATGTCATCATCAATTCCAGCCCTAATTTTTAAGACCATACATTTTTAAAACCAAAAAAACATTAATGTTTTTCACAGTAGGCCTGGTTTTTAAACTCTGGGTGTTTAAAAAAACTAAACAAACCATTGCTCATTTATTCAAACAGATAGCATCAATAATGATTAGATAATAAGCAGATAAACATAATCTTTCTTAATTGGCTTATGTACAAGCATTTAGTTATTAACAATTTATCTTAAAGTTGTCCCTTCTTTGTGGAGCAAAGTCTTCTGTTTAGGCTACTATCAGCCATACATGTGTCTACTGGACATCAAACCAGTAGATTTACAAATTTTGATCAGTAGAATGGCTTCTAAACCAGTAGATTTTTTTATGGACATAAATTGTATGTATTTTTTAAGGGACTGAAAAGAAACATGTGCATGTTTTGCCATAATATGTATTCTCTTCATACTATAATAAAGAGCAAGTTTTGAACATGAATCAGATTCTGATGGAAAATAATTCATTAATAAATATACGAGCCAGTGTATGACAATTAAATGAAAAAGGAAGAGTTTTATATCTCATACATGTAGTTCACTGCAAAGATTTGTTAAATATAAAATTAACTAACATTTTTAGTTTCTTTCACAAGATCACTGACTGGTGAGCACTGATGACATTAATTGTTATTATCAAGTTTCATACTTAACAGGCTGTCAATAGTTTTCTGATCCAGATTTCCCCTTGAATCACTTTGTTTTGCAAAGAATGGAGAATGTACTCTCTGTATCAGGATTAGAATGTGGCAATGACAAAGCAACCACGCTCAACTTGCAAGAAATTTCAAACTCCAGTTTTACTGTGGCTGGGTTTTTAAAGTTGCTGACTGCTCTCCAATACTCCTCCAAGCTAAGTTCATCCCAAGGAGAAAGTTTCTGAGTTCAACTGGAGGTGTATTCCCAAGTTTCATATTTCTTAGCTGGTGATTTTTAGCATTGAGAGAAAGTGCATGTTTCAAACATTTTGACATGAACTGAACTACAACACATATGAACTGCCCGTAAATTCCTCTAAAAATATCTTGAATAATGCAATAACAATTAAACAATACAAAAAATCAAAATACCTACTCAAGTGTTTCTGCAGAAATAATATTTTGGTCGTTCTCTCCGTTTTATCTGACCTCTGCCAAAGGTCAGATGATTTTTATTCAAAGACTCGAAAGCCATAATGGACCACCTATGATCCCATTATTATTTATAACACGCATAAAACATCTTGCATTTGGCCTTAAACTCTCCAGATTACAACAGTAAGGTAATCAATTAACAGCTTGTTGTGTACACATGTTAGCCTTCTTAAGCTGATTACTCTGCCCCACATCACTACACCGGTATAACATTTCCAGTCCCCAGTAGACTGGTTCCTACCGTTTTTTGTATAGTGGGGATAGAACGCAGCGTTTTTGTCTTAAAAAAATACTAATCTCTTATTTTTCAAAAGCGGTAAGTTTCAACTATAAACTGTGTGTGCAGTAGATGGCCTTTGAAACAATATTTTTGTCATACCGCTGGTAGAATCGTATGTATGAAACAGCCCTAACCTGTGTTGGCACATGTGTCAAGTATTGTTTTTACCTTGCATGCCATTGGGACATTTCCGGGTCATTGATTGACCGATAAGCCTACTGTAGTATTTGCTAACCATATATAATCTGGCCAGCATGTGTTTGGTGTATGTTTTATCAACACATGACCACGGGCTATTTCTGGAGCACAAATATCAACTTTTTGTGAAATTTAGCAGCTAAAATACATTTTCAACTTTGAAACGAGTTTGTTTTTTTGTTTTTTGTGTTGTTTTTTTTTAAAGTGTAAAATTGAAATTTGGGACAGAAAAATTTGTTTTGGTTTTCAGAGTAGAGGGGTTTGAGTTTACAAAAAAAAAATGGTGACATAAAGAAAGAAAAAATTTGCGACCAAAGAAATTTTTTTGATTGAGGGTGAGGGTGGGTATGGGATTTTACTGCATGGAAGGAGAGTAGTAAAGAGGCCCTTGACTGGGTATAGCATGCAAGGCATTTTGCAGGTTACATTTTAATAACCTTGTCCTTCTGTGGCACACTCAGAACATTGCCGATTCAAAGAACCAATATGTGTTCAGCAGAGTTAGATTGGATTTCATAGGTAGATAATTGAAATATTTGACATGCATGCTTGCCATAGAGCAATTAGAATCATAGCATGTTGGATGCATGTTTTGCCACTACAGGTAGTTAAATTTATTGTCTTTATTTGCTGCAGCTATTTCCTGATGTTATATATATACACACACAAGGTTAATTATTTGGCAATTTGGCATAAGGTTGAGAAATCAAGAAAAGTTTACCTCATGTAAATTTCTTTAATTAACGTGTGGGCCAGAAATTAACACTTGAAATTTGTCGATTTCCTCATTTGTTTTGCTAGTAAGGATTGTAGGCTGAGACACTATCAGTCCCTGTTTTTGCTAGCGAGGATTGCAGGCTGAGACACTATCAGTCCCTGTTTTTGCTAGTGAGGATTGCAGACTGGACACTATCAGTTCCTGTTTTGCTAGTGTAAAAGATATGTTTCTAAGTTGAAAATTATAACACCATCAAAATGTAACTAGTTATCAAAAATCATGTTAATTTCAAGCCCTGATGGTATATTTAAATGAAATCCTTTAAGTAAACTTAAAATTCCTCTTTCACCACTTGGTACAAGGTTTGTGAAACAAGGGTATAATAATAGCATTGTTAGTAAAATTTAAAACTGATTCAGATGAGAGTATTTTAATATGCTCATAAAAAGAATGGATATTTAATTAATTACAACTGACTTCTCCATTGTAGCTTTCCATTTAAATTCTAGTTGGATAATTAATTATGTAGGTATTTATTACATCAGATCTAGGTTTTAATATGATAATTTTACCGATTCATTCATTCTGATTTCTTTGTTGTCCTAGATAATTACTATTAATAGTAGCTCAGTTGAAATTCTTAATACAGAGTTGTAATGAATTTCATAGCATAAATTATTGATTTACTAGAAACATTTCCATTGTGTAATAGCGAAGTCCATTTTCAGATTTCAAAGTGCTTGCATATAGCCCTGGATTTAAATCCATCACATGTAGGTTTTAATTTCATACTTTTCCACCCCACACATTCAAATTTGGCTTTCACAAATCCTATAACTTTTTTTAAAAAAATTCTTGCTATTTCTTTTATACCCTTGGCCATAAAAGCTAGAACATTCACTTTACAATACTATTGATGTAGGACATTGCATCATACATAAATTTCCCATGACTACTCAAACTTCATACTGGCATACCCTGTCAATATATTTTGCTGATTGGCTGATGCAGCATTGTTCCACCCCTTGTGACTGTTGCCAAGCATGTGAAACAGACACAGTACCATAAATTCTTGCGTATAAGCTGGATCTAAATGTAAACAACATAGACCCTGATCTGCTGTCGCCTAATGCGCTGGCAGATCAGGGTCTATGTTGTTTGTTCTACTGATTAGTCCTTACAAACTGCATAGACCCAGATCTGCCGCACATTATGCGATGGCAGATCTGGGTCTATGCAGTTTGAAGTTGGTATTGGCTTATACTCAAGTATAGATGGTAACTTCTTGACTAGCCTGCATGTTTCCCAGTCAGGTTGTCCTTAGCTATATATAGTGCAGATGCAGCCAGTGGACTTTATTAATTTTAGCCCAAGCAGTACAGACATGTCACTTAGCATTTCCTCAACAAATCAGGGCACTTTAGTACTGGTCCTGAAATATTTAGCATATCATTCAAGAAAACGAATCAACAAACAAACAAAATATTTCAACTTCAGTTGAAATTTGTATGAACATCAGACAGAGAGAGAGGTCAGTAACTTCAAAATTTCAAGCCCACATACAGGTGTAACATGGATCAGAAGCAAGATTTCACATAGGGTATATTTTATAAACACAAAGCACTTGCAATTGATGGTGCTAATTCATGTCAGTGTTTATGGCACTTTTAAGAGTAAAAAAAGGTATATGCTATTAATGTGAGGTACTTTACATTTTTTCACTCATGGTTCCTTGGATGAAGTCAATCTTTAAATACAATAAAATAAAAAGAACTCTTTTTTTAAAGTAAAGATGTTGTTATTATTATTCCATAATATTTTGTTTATTCTTGTAAGTTGGTTATTGGATTCATCATTACATTAATGTCACCTTTGAAATCGATAGATATCTAGCCATCTTCCTGATTTACATTCTCAGAAGTGCTTTGGAACTGTTTAGCATACATGATTTCCCTTGGATATATCCTGTTGTCAACAGAATTTGTAATTATTTTACAGTATTATATAATTGTAGAATTGTAGAAATATGTTTTTGATACATTAAAATATTTCATTGTATGAAAAGTTTCTCTCAGTAAATGTTGTAAAAATTTAGTTTTTAAATGAATTTTTCCATGTATTTTCCATACAAAATTCTGCAAATTTGTTGTTCAAAAATCATTGTTCATGCCAAACATATGCTTGAGAAATCACTTTCAATTTCTGAAAAACACACGCAATTAATCTATATCACTTTTTCTCTATCTCTCTTTCACTCTCTTTTAGTTTGTGAAGTTTATGCAAATAGTTGTAAATCTAACTCTTCTTATTTTTTGTATCAATTTTGTAAATTTGTGGTAGGGTGGTACCTTGTGATACAAACCTGATCCATTACTAAAAGAATTAAGTGGACCAGTGTCTTACATGTGACATGTAAACATGGGTTATAAAAACAAAAACAAAGTCCACTGGCTGCACCTGCACTATTTACAGCTAGGAACAACTTGGCTCCCAGCATGTCCAGATATTAGAATGTGTGTTTTACCAGCTTGGAAATTGCTGCAGTGGTTGGAACAATGTTGTGTCAGCTAGAAGGCAAGGTTTATTAACAGAGTGTGTCATTTTTGAAGCATAAGTAGTTATGGGAAATTTAAGCATGATGTGTTCTACATCATTAGTGCCATCAATGGAATGTTGAAGCTTTTATGGCCATTTGCTCATAATATTCTATTTGGTTGTGATACCATAAATATTTCTCCACTGATGGTCACATAATGATAGGCTTGTAGAATTATTCACATACACTGGTGTGGAATAACAAAAATCTGAATCAGGGTCATACAGTACAGCTTGCACAATTTTTGGTAACTCTATCAAATACATTACCTGATCACATTAACGTTAGGGGTATAATCTCTGCTACCTCTGAATCCAGTCCTCCCTGAAAAACGAGAAAGTATCTTTCCATCTATATATCATATAGACGAAGGGAAGTAATTCTTAACAGATTCACTTCCCTTGTTTCTGCTACATGTAGGTGGCAACGCTATCTCGGATGCAACCAGTTTAAACTTTTGCTTGCAACTGTGAACATTGCCTCCGAAGAATCCATTGCAATTTGTATTTAATTTTGACCATCCAACATTTATTTCCAGTTACATGGTAAGTCAAAAGATTGATATACCTGGTGTATACAAAATTTACATTTTTCCCAGTGAATTTATTCCTATTTATGCAATTTTTTTACCAGCCATGTGATATTAACTGGTAACGATTGGCCATGTCATATTGATTGGTAACACCCAAGTTTTCACTGGTGTAATTGTATTGCACTTGTTACATTTCAGTTTATTATGCACTTCTTAGGTTGTCTCAGTAATGTTAGTTTGCCTGTTTTAACAATTTGAATATTTTTTGTATGCACTTGTTTGTTTCCTCATCTCTCTTTCATTACAGACTTGTCAGTCAAATCCAAGAAGTGCAGATACTTCATGGAGGACATCTATGAGACGTGCCTGGCCTGCTCAAAATATTCTTAATCACACCCATGTAGTGTGTGTGCAATATGGGCAGAAGACATTTGGTCCAACATCTTGAGAAGGCAATTGAAGGGCATGCTCTCTAAATCTTCTGAACATGAAGTACTAAACATTCATCTGAATTCAAAATTGTTAACCAGTTTTATGAGGGATGTCAAGATTCCACCCCTATCACCCATGAAGATACCAAAAACAGCTCTACGGCGATGATCACATCAGATCCAGTCGAAGCCACACCAAGTGATTCCACTCAAGCTATATTGTAATCACATATGATGCATTTACTACAGCAGACTCTGTCATCTAGAATGTTGATAAGCGAGTTGACAAAACTAGTACCATTTTTAACCCAATTTGGCAGCTCACTTGGTATAAGTCCCTTTACCCGCCTGTGCATGGACTTGGGAACTTTGAAGCTGGGTGTGCATGATTACCTTCTGACATTGCCAACCGGCCCAGCCTGCAAGTTATATATTGTTCATTGTATGCCATCCCAGCTGCCAAACAACTGGTACAGCCACCCGGACAAACAATGTACGGTTTCAACGATCATGAATCTGTCATCTTGGACTGGCGAAGAGCACGTGGCTCTACAGTTCCTGCAGCAATGGTATCCTACAACCAGCAGACTGCCCTGACCAGCTGGGTGACCAGCCAGACCAACCGTATCTATTATACCAGTACATGGCAAACCATCATCACATTTGGAGTCATCAGTCCAGCAGTCTGGCCTGGCCCAAACAACTTCACTAGATCGGTATTCCTCAGCCAGACCACACTTAGTGCTGGACATAACTTGGCTGGCCCTACTATCATATCGAACAGGTACAACCTTTTTATGCATGGTGATGATTCAGCATCATTATTGCCGTATGGAATGCTATACCCCTGGATACAGAGCATACAGAAGGAAGACAATCCTGTGGTAGATGAGGGGGGCGACACGGACTTGCCTGAGAATTCCACTCTGACCATGGAATGGTCGGAATTTAGTTTTATGGTGACAGTTGAAGAGATATACAAAATTTTACCTCTGTCAGAATGCCCTCCTCCAACGGCAGTCAATACTATCTTACAAGGTCAAAGTCTCAGTGGACATTGACATTGATGATGAACATCCATCCTTTAGACTTTTACCACAATCATAAAAAAAATTGCAGAAATTACTGGACATCTCTCGGATAAAATTTTGTGACACCAGTAATTTGAGGGCCTACTTTTTGGTGAGTCATTTGCCAGCAACTTTCTTACCACACTGGTATAAATTACATACCGATGTTTATCATTCAGATGTACATAGCCTAGACAAAGATATTACTGCTGTCAACATGTCTGCTCCACTCTGATGTAAAGTGGACATACAAGTGTTTAATGCCACATCTAAGTTGGTCGGAAAAATTGTTTTGACTTTCTTCTTACATTGCCTGGCATCTCTGGTGATCTTTCGCCTAGCTGAGAAGGCTGGAAGTGAGCATGCCTAGGAATTGGTATGCTGTATTGCCAAGGTACTCAATAAGGCTGCTTACTATACAATGGCGAATGCCCTAATAGGGGAAGAGAAAACAAGGTTTCTACTCCACCAAACCTCCCACCAACTGTTAATGACTTGCCATACCTCCTGCCTGCTGGCAACTCTCCTGTGGGTGCAAGACTCCTTCTGTTCTGTCAGACTTGGATCAACCAATTTCAAACAAATTATTGGAGCATCCAAGTTGTTTTGGAGGGGCTTCAAATCTTGTTCATCCAGGCCCCTTTACTTTCATCATGCCCCTTCATGACAGATCTGAAACTGTCCCCGGAAAGTGGTTGGTGTAGGTGGTCCGAAAACAGGACTCTCCTGGTTTCTATTCCAGAGTATTTCTGGTTATAAAAAACAATGGAAAATCAAGACCTGTCATATATTTGAGCAGACTGAATCAGTTTATTACTGCCCTGCAGTTCAAGATGGAGACAGCAAGATACGTCAGTCGATATCTGTGATCCAATGAATACGTGATCAATCTCAACCTGTCCTATGCGTATTTCCATATACTTATTCACACGGTATCACACAAACACCTTTGCTTAAGTTACACAGGGTAGTGTACCAATTACATGCCCTTCCATTCAGCTTCAATCTCAGCCTTGAGCCTTCACCAAGACATTGGACTGCGCCATATCCCACTACAGGACATCCTCTTCCACAGCGACGGCAGCATACCTGGATGATATACTGCAAACACATTTGGTAAGTTCAGTTTTGGTTCACAATATGAACAACCTTCTCTACCTCATTCACAGTTTAGGGTGGATAGTCAATGTGGAGAAGTCAAATCTTGTTCCTCTAGGTATGGAGTTTCTGTATCGATCAACCTCATTTGTTTTCCTCTCAAATGCATCGACAGTATCATTTATGCATTGGAGAAGGCATTCACCAGGATGTTCATTTTGGCGGGGGAGTTATTTCAACTCCTGCCTGCTCAGTGTGGCAGCAGACCTGTTATACCTCGGCTGATTTAAAACATGCACCCTCTACAGATGGCCCTTCTGACACAGTGACACTCAATCTCATGTCATTTAGATCACCAGATTATGATCTCCACCAAAATCGGAACACTTCCTGCTTTAGTGGCAAGACGGGGAGTGGCTAGCTGTGGGAATACCTTTAGAATCCCCATAACCAGAAATTACAATATGTTCAGATGCCAGTTTGTCAGGTTGGAGGGCACACTTGCTATGGGACTTTGTGACAATCCACAGCAAGTGGACACTGCAAGAGAAGACTCTTCACATCAGTCCCATGAAAATGAAGACTGTTCTCATTGTCTCCCATGCTTGGGGTGGAACACATACAAAAAGGAAGACGGTTCTGATAATGTTGGACAATTTGGTCGCAGTGAACTACCTCTTAAAATAATGGTGGATGAAATTACTGGAAATTTGCATTATGGTATGGGAGTACCTTTGTTGGTGTGTCCAATATCATATAAACATACAAGTTCAGCACACCCTGGGCAAGCTCTGTGTCCAAACTGATACATTATCAAGGAGAGGCCAACTGTTTCATGCAGAGTGGTCTCTCCATCTGTTCATCTTCTACTGAGTCTTCACCCTATAGGGCTGACTGATGCTAGACTTAATTGCGACAAGGTGGAACCGCAAACTACACACCTTGTCTCTCCATTCCCAGACCCAGAGGCATGGACCATCAACACCCTTTCAGTTAGCTGGGATATGCCTTCCCAGCTGGTCTAATACTGAAACTAATTCAGCTGAGGAGAGGATCACGACAGCTAGATGGCCCTCCATCTTGAAGGCATACTAGGGGAAGTGGCGCAAAGGAGAGAGTTGAATTTTGTCAGGCCACTGGTTGCTGCCCTGACAGTTACCATGCCTCATTTAGAGTAAGGATCGCCCTAGCATGTGTATAAATGCATAACCTTCATTTATGCTAACCTCATGTTAGGAGAAGTTCATCCTTTCAGTAGAGCAATCATCGTGCTCCTACAGGGTGATATAGGTAGAGTTTGGATGCTCAATCATTTCCTCCTCCTCTTACCTATTCTCCAAATGTTAATGTGATTGGGTAATGTATATGATGGAGAAGGGAAATTTTTTTAGTAAATTATGTTTCTCCAAAATTACTTCCCTGATCACATTGCTATAAATCCCTCCCACCCTTCCCTACAAAGGATAGCATCCTGTTTTAGGTTTCACTCAAGCTTAAACTGATTACATACGGGATACAGGCGGCCACCTAGCAGGAACAAAGGGAGTTAATCTGTAAAAGTTATTTCCCTTCGTCTAAATGATATTTAGCTGGAAAGATGTTCTTTCATCTTTCTGCGAGGGTTGGATTTGAAGATAGCAGAGAGAAATTCCCTAATGTTAATGTGATCGGGCAAGTATTTTCAAAGAAACATAATTTACTAAATAAAAATTCTTTCTCCATGCATCACAGCAGGCATGGAGAGGATTAAAATAAAGACCCTCCACCATATCCAGAGATGCTGCCAGGATGCGTGAGTGTGCAAATCGCGCAAAATTTGTACAAATTCTTGAATTTGGAAAGCAGTGATATGTGAGAATTCCTGCAAATTAGTTTGAAGTAACACATATAAAAATTGTACTCTGCGCAGTATACAATTTGTATTTAACTGTTAACCCTTAAAGTGCTTGTTGCAACAAAAGTCGCGCTGTCAGTAGGGCTCTCATAACGCTTGTCCCAACATCTGTCTTTTTTCAGGTAGGGAATTGTTTACAGATCTGAGTACTTCAGTATGATATGAATGGTTGTTAAACCAAATTTGATTGGCACATTTGGCTCTGGAACACGCATTGTCGTGTTTGAACCTTGCATTCATCAAGGAATTTTTACAAATGCTTGTTCAAAATAAGGGCCCCCAAGAACACCCAAAATGGCTGACTCCCAACATGGTTCATCTTCAGATGATGATTTTGTTTGGCAAATACTGGCTGCTAATAGCAATGATGACAATGATTTTTCAAGTTTTGAAGTATTTATGAAATTATTTGAGCTAGGAAAGTGTTACTGGAAATACCAGTGAGTGACTTTTAGCCCGAAAAAAATGTTGAATACGAGTCCAGTGTACATGCTGGATGGACAAAAACAAATGGCATGTCGGTCAGCTCCCAATTCTGTGGTATTTCAGAATCAAATGTTGAAAAGACCGAGTACCAAGCCTAATATAAAAATATGGGCAATTTAAAAGTAGAGTGCAATTTTCATTCCTCAAACAATTCAGCCCTGAGGGATTTTGTGATACAAAACTATATAGCACTCTAAGGGTTAACATAAAAATTGAATAAATAAGAATCTTAATAGAAATTAAAAAGTAAAGATATGTATTTGATCAAAATACCTCTGTCTGAACAAGCAGACTATGGCATTTATGGACTTAAAACCCTTATACAGCATTATGGAACAGATAAGAAATCTGGCATAGTTGTCAGCAAAGAACTGATTTAAGAAAGTGAAACTTTTGTCAGAGCTCCTGTTAGTGAAAAATCTTATTTTGGAGCAGAAATATCCAAGGCATGCGCTTTAAGAGTTTCATTAAGAGAGAGAGCAAAAGTACACAGTGGGGCACTGATTTATCTACCGCAATGCTTTATAAATTAACGGATACATTTGTATTTTTCCAAATCAAATTTGAGATAACATCAACATAATGGCAATGATGCTTGAACTTTATAATTACTAGATATTGCCTAAAGCATATATAATTCAGTATTTTTTTGTTTTAATCCCACATTCAAGATGCACTTATTTCTGTTAAAGTTTGTGCAGTTGGACCAATTTTATTTAAAAAATAGCATTCACACTTGAACGAAAGTGAAACAAACTCGCACATGTTCTGACACTTATTGAATGCATTCTCTTTCAGAAGGAATTTGCATACGTTTTGATATTGAAAAAGCATGATCATTCACTTAATTATAAACATTTGCTACTTCTAATGAAGATAATGTACGATACATGAATCTAAATAAAATTTGAGATAATATTAACATAATGCCAATTCCTCATTAACTGTATTAATACTATATTTTGCTTAATGAATCTAAATTTAAATTTTAAAACAAAAAATACTATGTTATCAGAATCTACAGATGCATTCATTGCCTATTTCTGTTGAAGTTTGTGCGATGTTATTTTTCTAATGATCATATGAAGTCAGATATGTTGTACTTCCTGCTCTGAACAGGATGATAAACGTTGAACAAATGAATAAAAAAGTCACATTCACACCAGAATGGAGTGAAACAAAATTGCACAGGTTCTGATAGTTACCCCATGCATGAGTTCTCATTAATATAATGTACTATTTCTTTCTACATCCAATCATTGCCTTATAGAGGGGTAATTAAACCTTGAAAAACTATAGTTCTGATGGTTGCTGCATGAACATAATAAAATAAAAATTATTCCTGGAAGCTAACTGACCATATGCTGTTAGGGAAATATAAAGATTATAATGAATTTAAGTTCATTATCTTGTTGAATTACAAAACATTGCACACAAAAAAAATGCATTTTCATGCACTTAATAACAGATGTGTATAAGAGCAGAGGCATTACATAAATGTAAATTAGTCTTGGGTATATGTGAGAGAGAGATATAGAGATTATTACTAATATTTTATATCATTAGTTTCATTTAACACTACTATTTTGTATTTTTTTCAAAGTACTGGTGGTTTACAAAAAAAATACAAACAGTCACAAAAAAGTCATCCTAAACTTGTAGAAGATTAATGCTAATGCATGAACTGGTAACTCAGCTCAACAGCATCTCTTGATATTGTTTCTTTGCCATTGATGTGTTAAATTCATAAGTGAACTGATAACCTAGCAAAACAGCATCTCTCGATACAGTTTTTTTGCCATTGATGTGCTAAATTCTTAAGTGAACTTATAACCTAGTACAACACCATCTCTCAATATGGTTTCTTTGCCATTGATGTGTTAAATTCATAAGTGAACTGATAACCTAGCAAAACAGCATCTCTCGATACAGTTTCTTTGCCATTGATGTGCTAAATTCTTAAGTGAACTTATAACCTAGCACAACAGCATCTCTCGATACTGTTTCTTTGCCATTGATGTGCTAAATTCTTAAGTGAACTAACATAGTACAACAGCATCTCTTGATATTGTTTCTTTGCCATTCATGTGCTAAATTCTTAAGTGAACTTATAACCTAGCACAACAGCATCTCATAATATTGTTTCTTTGCCATTGATGTGCTAAATTCTTAAGTGAACTTATAACCTAGTACAACACCATCTCTCAATATGGTTTCTTTGCCATTGATGTGCTAAATTCATAAGTGAACTGATAACCTAGTACAACAGCATCTCTCAATATGGTTTCTTTGCCATTGATGTGCTAAATTCATAAGTGAACTTATAACCTAGTACAACAGCATCTCTTGATATTGTTTCTTTGCCATTGATGTGCTAAATTCTTAAAAATGAACTTATAACCTTGAACAACAGCATCTCATAATATTGTTTCTTTGCCATTGATGTGTTAAATTCATAAGTGAACTTATAACCTAGTACAACACCATCTCTCAATATGGTTTCTTTGCCATTGATGTGCTAAATTCATAAGTGAACTTATAACCTAGTACAACAGCATCTCTTGATACGGTTTCTTTGCCATTGATGTGCTAAATTCATAAGTGAACTTATAACCTAGTACAACAGCATCTCTTGATACGGTTTCTTTGCCATTGATGTGCTAAATTCATAAGTGAACTTATAACCTAGTACAACAGCATCTCTTGATACAGTTTCTTTGCCATTGATGTGTTAAATTCATAAGTGAACTTATAACCTAGTACAACACCATCTCTCAATATGGTTTCTTTGCCATTGATGTGCTAAATTCATAAGTGAACTTATAACCTAGTACAACAGCATCTCTTGATATGGTTTCTTTGCCATTGATGTGCTAAATTCTTAAAAATGAACTTATAACTTTGAACAACAGCATCTCATAATATTGTTTCTTTGCCATTGATGTGATGTGCTAAATTCTTAAGTGAACTTATAACCTAGCACAACAACATCTCTTGATACAGTTTCTTTGTCATTGATGTGTTAAATTCATAATTGAATTGATAAACTAAAAGCACAGCAGCTCTCCTGCAGGTTTGTTTTCTTTGATATTGTGGTGACAATAAACAATGGACTCAGGGATAGGTGAACAGTGTTTATTATATTGAATGTGCATTGTGTTCAATCATACTTTATGACCACAGGCTACTTGATTGTTTCATTGGTGTAAAAGAAAAATCAACGATAGAAAGATGAACTTGTGAACTAATAAATGCAGCAGGTATCAAATTTTTGCATTTATCTATTTACTGTCCTTCATTCTTTGCATCAGTCAGATCAACTAAGTAAAGATTATTGTTATTGTTAATGAGGAGAGAGCTCAAAATAAGATTAGTTGTTTAAAATGTACCATGGTCTTGCTCCAAACTATCTACAAGATATATTTCAACCTTTTAAATAAATAAATAAAAAGCATAAAATTCCTACATGTGTCAGTGATATTTTCTTTCCACTGGTCATGATATAAAATTGTTAGACTCCAGTGTTTAAACTGAACTAGAAATGCACATGCATGTTTTACTTTGGCAATAACTGCAAATGGAATTCATGCAGTTGGAGATAATTGACAGGGTTGACTACCATGTTATGTCACTGCACAAGGCACTTTACATATTTCTTTGCATAATAAACATGAACTTTGAAGTCCACAATGCCCCACTGTGCAGTAGCTTTGATACCTACACATCTTTCCTATCAATAATTAAACTAAATAAACCAGGTAGAGAGAAAGAGAGAGAGAGAGAGATTTTAATTTTGGATACTGAGGTCTATAATTTTAGACCAAAACAAAAAAGTGCAAGCTATAATTGATGGTGCAAGGTGTTTCTTCTTCTTTGCTGGAAAATAGAATCTCAAAACATCTGAGATTGAAACTTAATTATCAGAGAGAGATAGAGAAGTCTTAGAATCATGACAGTTTCCCACATTATTATTAATTTCAGCAATAAATGTAATTTAGTTAATTGCAAACAATTATCAAGCTTCTGCTGTTAATTGCTGGGTTATCATTGTGACTGTTAAATGTCAGATGGCTTTGTGTTGTATAAATGACACCTTTCCCAAGCCGAAATTGATATCCTCTTTTGATGCTGATTCTTGACAATATTTTATAACAGTGTTGACAGTGGCTGTTGCGTTGATTTTGTAGAACATTGACTGAAGTCAAGTCTCTGTTTAATTTAATATTATAAGTGGGGAGGGGGGAGCAGCAGGAATTCTTTTTGTAAAAACTTGAAAACAATTGTCCTGCTTTGATTTGTGGAAAAAAAGACCTTATGCTATCTACCATATTAGTTGGGGAAAAAAATATTATCTTGTCATGAAAGACAGAAAAAAATTCCCAGCCCCTGCCCAAAAATTAAATGGTTGGTCCCTTACAGTACACTTGCAGTAGGCCATACTGCATCAGAATCTATTTGGCTCAAAGTTGTATCTATTCAACCTTATGAACATGTGATATTGTCGACAGTGTGTAATGCCGTTGCTGCTTAAAGGCTAAGCATGTGGTTTGCATTTCACTGTAAATTCAATGTTTTCTGTTCTTTTCTTTATTTTAAATAGCAGTGCTTGTCACTTGGAATTTAATTGTCCATATCTCAGACTATTACTTTTATGTGTAAACAATAGGATAAATTTATGCTGTTCAAGAGCAGCCCAAAGATGTGCCTCTCATAAAGTCAGTGCGTAAGTTTGTTCAGATTTCTTTGAATAAAGTAAAAATGTCAAATTCTTAGAAGTGTCATTGATCTACTTTCCACTGATTATGATGTAAAATTGTTAAACTACATTGTTTAAACTGAACTGGGAATGCGCATGAATTTTTGATATTGGCAATAACTGCAAATAGAAGTATTGCATAGAAGTAGATCAGCCTTTTCTAAGCACGTGTATTAAATAGGAGGCTCTTTTGAAATGATTTTTGGATTGTCTAAATACATAATCAACATAAAGACAATTGATTCTTCAGTGATATCCAATTGTAAATCAGTCAGACATCTCTGTCTTTCCATGGGTGGTCTTCATGCATTGGCTATTCAAATGTCAATCAGCCACCTCTGCCGTGGAGTTGTACAATACATGCCTGCTGAAGTGCAGTCTTGATTTGTGGGTATTTACATCAGCACCACAGAGCGAGTGTGGAGGAGAATAACTGCCCAACTGTGGCATGTGGAGAAATGAAAATCATGTGAGCTGTACTGTAGGCAGGAATGAAGCAAAAAATTTGTTTTTACAACTAATGCAGAAATAGAAGCAGAAAACAAAATGGCAGAACATTTGTGCAGATGTTATCTTGAAAAGACATTTTGCAATAAATTTCCACATCTTAAAAACAGGACAAAAATTTTAAGTCTGCAACAAAGCATTAGTTGTTAATTTGACTGTTTTTAAAATGAAAATTATTGCTTGATTCAAAAATCTAATCAGACACTGATGACATCATCTTTGACCAGATGACATCAGACTGTCATTAAGTACAGTATAGACATGTAATAACATGGCTTTATCATATTAGCAAAATGTCATATCAGCACCTACAAAGGAAATAAAGAAATGGTAGCAAAGTCTATACTACATACTTTAAAATCGATGAAAGATTTAAAAACTTTGTAGGTTGGCAGAATGCAATACATCTGCCTGGCTGATTTTCTCATTTCTTACTTTTTGAATGTTATTATTTTCCATCCAAGACCAACAAGTGGAGAAGTATGATCAACAACAACTCACAAAAATGTTAATAGCTTGGAGTGTTACGTGTAAAATTCATCATGTTAATTCACAGCGTAATGTTCATAATTATAACACATGGATTTAGTGGCACATTGGTCTCATTACAGAATTGTGAAGTTTTACAATATTGATCAAACTTTAAATACTTTTGCATCCTATGTTGCTTGCGATATTATTTTACAACTAAAATTCACTGCAGAGTCCTTTGTCAGCATATTATTTGCATGGTTTAGTCATTTCATGCTATCTTGCAAAATTAATCTTTCATGTCAGAGTTGTGCATGTGTTTGGTTTTGCACATTTTGAGAAACACAAAGTTGTGCACATGAATCAATACAGTTACCTGATCATTCAGGTGGCAGCACTGCTTATTTATAAATATTATTGATTGACTTTAATGAGTCGGTCCATTAATGTGTAATAATGGAACGTAGCTTATCTGTAAAACGGCACTGAAATTCATTTGTGTACTTAACTCTTTCCTGACATGGTAGTTTTAAAAGCTCACATATCAGTTTGATACCATCTTCATTGAATGATCTTTCTTGTCACACATTTGTTAGAAAATTGAGACACAGGTATTGCTTGTTTCTTGCTGATAATGACATTTTTCAGCAGTTGCGTTGGTTTTCATCAGTGTTCATATATTTTGTGAAGAATTAATGAAGTTTTTTACAGTCATATGTACAGCAAGGGTACATCATAATATATTTGGCAGCTAAACATAGTGCATGTACTGGAACCTTTGTCGTTGATGTTTCATTATTTTCACAGTCATTTCAGTTTATTTTCTTCTTCTGTTTTGCTTTAGTTACAACACTTATGAAGGACCCCTTACTGTAGTGGAAAGCATCAGTTGGTCCCTTAAATTTCTTCATAAACCAGGTATAACTATATTTGTCTCATTAAAAGATTCGCATAAGATGATGTCAGTCACCTTTTTGTGTTTTGTTTCCCTCTGCAGCAGCCCCAGCTTACTCCCCAACAGCTGTTGATGGGACCAGAGAGAAGTCTGCCAGTCCTGAGAGGGAGAGAAGCAGACGTGACCGCAGGAGGTCCTCTTCCTCATCATCATCCTCACCTCCATCCTCAGGTATCACCAATAAATTACAATATTTTCATTTTTTTTCCCTACATTTTCATTTCATAAAATTTAAGTGTTTTACATCGATTGTTAAGCAAACTGTGCCTCTGACAGTACTCTCAGTGGCCCAGATTGCAGGTGGAATTAGTTGGAGAAAGCTGGAGGAACCAAACTCTCACATGGCTCTGTGAGATCTCCACCAAACAATGGTCTGGTAAACAACCAAGTTTTCCTTATGATGCCAGAATGTGGTTTTCCCATGAATGAAGAAAATATTTCTTTGGATGATGAAATGAGATGATGTCATACTTCATTGTCCAAATGATATGAGCTAATATTTTAGTACACATGGACAGTTTAATTGGCAGACTGAAACACGCCTACTGAATTGGCATCTGTTTTAGAAGTATTTAAAATTATATTCTTTTAACACTTTACCTTGCATACACACTTTTGGACACCTCTGCCACATTTCAGTGGAAGCACATTTTTGATGCCTACATCCAATATGTATACAAGTGCGGTTTTCATTGTGCAACCTTCAGGGAATAGCGCCAGTTAGAAACTATAGGCAGTGATGAAAATGACCATGATGTCACATCATGTGGTTGTTATTTAAGATAAGGTCATACTCTGCTGTTTAAAAAAGTAACTGGGTCAGATTATCCCTAATCCAAAATGGAAGCCATGGACTTCATTTGGCACTTTCTAGTGTTGGATAATGGGAATTATGACTTTGAAGTCTTCACTAACTCAGACATAGGCTCCGATATAGATGTAGGCAACATTGGTTTTGATCATTTTTCAGATTTGGAACATTAAGAGATATGCAGAGAACAAACTGGTAGATTTTGAAGTCTAGAAGGTCACAGTTGGCCACATAAGTTCAGTGATGTGATAGTGAATTCTTTCAGGGTTTTTTAAGTATATCATATATTCTTTGGTTACAAATAATTATACAGCCATAAAAAATATGATTTTGCTCTAAAACCTTTTTGTAGATAACAGATATGTGCAAGAAGGAGAAAACTGTCAAAGTTTAGGTTGAATTGAGCATATACTACAATGCTCAAAATGTCCTAGGCAGACCTGTTGGTATGGAATCACCTAGGTAACTGGTGTTCTATTGATAGCACACTGCAGTCATTGGCTCCGGCATATGTATAGTGACAGCCTACACAGCAACGGATTCAATAAGGAAAAGGGTTAAGCATTCTATTTTATTAGGACTTTAATGATTGTGAAAACTATGCCTATACAAGATAGGGAGAGATGTCTTTGTAATGTCACTAGTACGAAGTTTTACGAAAGTGCCTTCTATTGGTAACAGAGACCAGTAAAGCATTTTACCAGATCCTTGTATGGTGGAGATCTCTTAAAACTAAGAAAGAGTTGGCTGGAATTAGACTCATGAGCATGTATTGGTACTTGGGTCTCACTCAAGTCACACTGGTACAAAACAAGTGTGTTACCATTGTGTTTTTGACAAGCCTGCATTGGCAAAACTTGACATAGCGATCATTTTGGCACCTATGTGATTCTCTGTATGCCCATTCATCCAGACCTTAGATTAATGTCAGTGTTAATGTTTTTATTACATAACTAAATAAATGCAGTTGCAACAAAAAGGGGGTCTCTTGTTGGCTCTTCACTGTCAAGCAAGTTTTAAAAACAGTAATGTTGGAGATACAGGTGGCAATTAGTAAGAGGAAACAAAAGTATCGTGATAAAACACCAGCAATAAAATCAATAGTTGATAGTCCACATAGTTGAAGTTCAGAATAGTACTGCATGAAAGCCAGATTATTTATAATATGTCAATCTGTCAATAATATGACAGGTTTCCTTATAGGAATTAAATATTTGGAATAGGCACCATTTTGGAGTTCTTTCCCTTGGCCATGAGAATTTAGATTTATCAATATGTTACTGAATTAGAGAGAAAGAGATGTTTCTATTGTTGTTGTTTTTTTTTCTTCCGAAAGATGAGGGAGTAAAGTAAAATAAGTGTTTTAAAACTGTAGTCTTCATATATAAAGTTACCTTTTATATGTAATTATTTTTTTATGGTAGAATCTCATTGCCTTAAAGACACTTGGTTTGAACACTCATGACTGCTTGATCTGGCATTCAAGGCATGGCAGATGTCTTTAAGTATATAAAACTTTTCTAGCTTTAACTACCAATCTCTGGAACTGATTTATAAGACTCTTGGAGGCTAGTGGTAACAAGTTTTTACTGTAAGTAAATCATGACGCCCTTGCCTTTAAGAAAATCAATAAATAACTTTTCATCATATTTATTACTAGCATCATCTATAATTTTCAATCACAGGTAATATCCTTGAGAACAGGATAGCCAGTATGCTGACTTCTCTTCCCATGGTTACAGCTTCAGAGGTTTTTGGGGCCAGCAGTATTAGTAGTATTGCAACTTACACACCTCCAAAGCCTGCCTCACAAACAGCAATCCCACAACATCAGGATGGGGGTAGTAACACTCCTCTTTCAGACGAGAGATGTTCCACACCTGTGCAGGATGAAAATCAGGAGACAAAGCCCTTGCCGCAAGCTGCAACACCAGTGCCAGTTCCACCCCCAGCTACAAAGAGTAATCCAATCGATTTTCTCAGTCAACTTCTTACAAAGACAACCAGCACCTCTAGTAGTTCCAATTTCCTCCACAGTCTGTCTCTCTTGACAAACACTGTCAAGATTCAGGTTACCCAGCAGAAGGCGGCTCTACAGGGTAATATTCCCATCAGTCAGGTCACAACACAGCCATCACAGATTGCACCAAATGCTCCAGCTCCCGTGGAACCACCCAGCAGCTGGGCAGCATGGAAAGCAATGAATCAACCCCAACCCCCTCCCCCACCGCCTGTTCCTCCACAGCCACAATCTCAGCCCCCATCCCCTCCTGTCGCAATGTCCATGCATTCACCAATGCCTCCACATTCCCAAATGCACCAGCCAAAGCCAATTCCACAGGGAATTCCAGCTCCACCCAGACCACAGATACCCTCCCCACAGAATCTAGGAGTACCTCCTCCGGCCCCTAATCAGACCATGATGACTTCTTCCCCTATGGGTGTTCCTCCCCCACCTCCCTTGAATTACCCTGGTGTTCCTCCTCCCAGCTTCCAGCCCCCTAATCTGTCACAAGGAGTTTACCACAAGCCAGTTTCTCAGAGCCTTCCAGGGCCTCATCAAAGTAGCTATGTGGATCAAGTTCCATCTTCAGAGTTATTAGGCAGACAGATGTCATGGGAGTCTGAGGAAGAAACCCAAGTTCCCCTTAATTCCCCTCCCCCCAAACCCCTTCCTCCTCCACCCAAGGGCATTCTGCGTAACAGATCTTCATCCTTAAAAGAGGTAACAATTATTGATGATGAGAAGGATAAGAGTTACAACAAGGATGAAGCTTCTTTTCCTCCCAAACCCCCAAACCAACCCCCACCCCCTGGGGATAGAAAATCCAGTAATCTGATACAAATCTCTAGCCCAGCTGGTGGGGTAGATGCAAACTCCAGTGATGTACAGTCAGAGTTCATAGCCAAGCTGAAGAGAAAAACTACAGGGGGCTCCAATCTAGTTGTTCCTCCCATTGTGGATAATGACAAGATGGAGAATGGAAGGCCAAATGTGTTCTCACAAAATCCTGCTCGACCAAACTTAAAAACCATCACACCTCAGGTTGACGAGGCAACAGAAAGTGAAGCTAATTCTATCAGTGTGATTGGTTCAAATGACACAGTGGGGGAACCGATCGAAACTTTCGGGGGCAGTGATGCGGAAGAAAATGACAATTCCACTGGACAGCAGATTAGCACTATAGGTGGTGTAAGAAGTGCTGTGCATAGAATTGAGCCAGACAGCAGATGGGAAGACAGAGACATGCATGATCCTCAGTTACAGGATGGTCACAGCTTATGGGAGTACAACAGGGAACCTTTTTACACTCAGAACAGAGGGTATGAACAGCATGGGCAGCCTAGATTTGGAGACCCAAGACATTATTACTCAAGGGACCCTTTTTATGGGAACCCTTACAGGCCACCACCCCCTAAAAGGATGTATCCTGATTCCTATAATCAGCCCTATTATGGAAACAGATACTGACTTGATTCTTAGATGCACTGGCTAAGTGATTGTACCAACTTGTGGGAAATATTAGTGAGGTTTGAATGCCTCATTATGGTGGAGCTGCTGATATATAAAAGTTGGTGTTGAAATGCTTGGTACTGGAGTGAATTTTGAATGTAATATTTTGTTGTAGATGTAGAAGGAATATTCTTGTCAGTGTTGAGAATTTGTATGAAATGTTCATGCTGTAACATTAGATGAATAATGTTGAATCAGGGTCAACTGATCAGGGTGCAAAGTGTTTGTGATGCTTATTCTGTTTTTTCCTTACTTTTGTTTCTTATGTACATTGCTACTCAAATTTTCAGATCCTAAATTCAAGTAATAATACCACAAATGCTTTGTAGTAGGAGATGGGAGGAATTGTTTTCTGCTGTAACTTTTTTTCTAAATTGATTTATAGGGTACTCACAGAAAAGTTGAGAAAGCATTTGTTCAAGTTTATGTCCAAAATGGCATTTTTCCTATTTGATTCAGTGGCCTGTCATGCCAGTGTTTACAAACATGTATTTATGAATGAAGATCGTTGGCATTGTGGGACCAGTCTTTAAATAATAGAGGTAAAAGATTATCCTAGGCAGTGTGGTATATTTTTATAATTTTTAATTTGAGTTAGTTTTGTAAGCTTACGTCAGCATCTAATTGTTTTTATGATAATAACATGTTTCAGGCCATGTATCGTTAAATTATTGCAATGTATTTAAATAAGAGAGACCATTCCTGGAGATTTTGTGCTGCAGGTTTCACACAATCTTGAAAATGCTTTAATTTTGGTGCTTGGCTTGAAATGTTCTTGAATTTGAGGTCAACTCCTAAAAGTACTGGAAAAGTGCTTGAAATTGATCATGGGTCCTGGAAAAGTGCTTAATTTGTAAATGAATGCATTTTATTGGACAACATTAATTTACTGATATAAATATAAAGAAAATAATATAAAACATCCATTAAATAATCAGAAACTTTATCTTCTTGGAATTATACTTCCATATTGGGTTGCTTATATTCAGTAAAAGTTCCAGTTGGGTCATTTATGTGCTTGTTAGCACTCATCCTCATTTTAGATTATAACCACCTGATGATGTTTAAATGATTGGATGCCATCTTTAAAAGTTTTTTTTTTTAAAGAAAATATAACAAAATGTGATTTGCTATTGAAAGTTGCAAAGTTTATGATATGTTCAGCTTTCATTGACCAATTTTGATCACAAAATGTATTCACATTCAGCAATGCAGGGCCTATTTTTGCAATTTGTATGTGAATGCCAATGGAGCTTATTATTATGCTTGTTCTATAGAGATTCTTTTAGTGTTGCCCATTTCTATCTGTCTGTCAAGTTCCCACCAAATATATAATGTTGGTTGCGAATTTTGTTTCTGCTCAATAACTTTTGTTTGAGGCTTTATATGAAGAAGATCTAGTTCAAGTTCGATTTTCAACATTTCTTAGAAATTTGATCCGGCTTTTTGCCTCATTTTGGCTAAAACTTTGCCCTTGCATTGTGAATTAAGGTTTCTTTACTTTTACCATTTTGTCAATGGCATCTGTGTCATATGGATATAGTTCTTGCTTCCCAATTACCTTCTAGTCCTGTAAATCTGATGATTCTTTTCTAATATTGCAATTCTAGCAACCAATTTTTGCAGGTCGTTAAAAATGTTTGGTTTAGTGTTTTATGGCACAGAAAACAAGTAGGTTATTTAGTGCAGAGAGGTAATAAAAAATCATCTTTTAATTGGACAGTTTTGTTGATCAAACTTACTATGATGGAAATGGTTTCCATCAGGTTAGATTGTACCTAGTTTAGCTATTTAGTCATGTCTAAACTAATTGTAAACTGTTTTGAATAATATTTGAGAATGCATAACTGTATATGAATACACCCTGATCAGTGGCCAGGCTCTGTCTTGGTGCATATTAAGTGTGAATGATCTCTAATGTACCACAATCCTCCCTCATTCTGAATTTGTACATTGTTAAATGGCAGAAATTATGTTGTATGTGAAAATTGATTAATTCTCAAAATTTCTTTTCCTTACGATTCGAAATTCTTTTATATCAAAACTCACCATTGAATATTGATGTCAGCATGCAAATATTGGTAAAGCTAGCAAAGACAATGGTTAGCTCCAAAGCTTGACATTAGTAATCTTTATTTAGATGAAAATGATGTGGTCAATAGTGTGCTTTTGTCAAATATGAAGCTTGGAATTTACCGTATATACTCGCATATAAGCTGAGTCCAAATGCAAACAACATAGACCCTGATCTGCCAGCGCATTATGCGATGGCAGATCTGGGTCTATGCAGTTTGCAGTTGTTATCAGCTTATATGTGAGTATATACGTTACATGTATATGTGCCATAATGTGACATCATAAATATAATATGTTACTTTAGCTTACTATCTAACAGTGTCACAAAGTAATTTCATTCAGCAATGAGAAGTCTCAGCAGTAATGGAATTCAACATTAAACTTGTATTCATCAAATTAAAATTTTATTTAGCAGTTTGAATAATACAGTATACTTCTCAAAAGCAAACAGTGAGCACTTTATTATGATATTATTTAACTAATTTGATATATTTCATACCTCACAAGCACTCTGTATACATCATGTGCCCAGACTTGGTTAATTACAATAGTACCTCCTCTGTCAAATATATATTATTCTGTAGACTGACACAATACTGCGAATTCATTTGTTTTTATAAACTGTTGTTTTTAATATTAGCAAAAATCACATTTGGTTGGTACTTAATTTGTTTATGCCTCTTATGTCTTATGGGTTGGGGGTTCTACAATCAGAACATGCTTGGGCCTTTCCACCAGTGATCAGAAAAACACCTTGGAAATACTGCAGAAGCCACCAGTGCATGCACATTGCACTAATTTACATTATATGGCATCACAGATCATAGAAGCATTCTTCACGGCCACCTATTGATTTAGGTGATTTTCTTTTGTCCAAAAAATACGAGTTTCTCTTTTTACGTTTGAGCTTATTTGAAAGCTTGATTTTACATAACTGGTCTGAACAGTTCCATGAAGTTATCATGATGTTTTTGTATAGTACTAATTTACTTTGTATAATTCAGCATTTGACTGAGCTCTTTGCCATTTTGTGTTCATTTTCTCCTCTCACACTGTATCACTTCATTGAAGCATTTCCGAGGTGGATTTTTGCTAGAAAAGCCTGGATGTGTTCTGAATGAGGGGTCCTATTGAATCCATTGTTCCTTAAAATTAGTAACCCCCAACCCCTCCCCACCCCACCCTGAATTAAAGTGAATTCACTGCGTCAAATCACTGAGAACCTTCAACAAAACTGAGGTGGGGGAGGATTGCTACATTATGGATCTTTTTTATGATTGTGGGAAATCTTGTTCACGGTTTGAAAGTTCAGTCTTTTACATGTTTCAAAATTAGCAGCAATTTTAAATCAATGATATGATTGTTGAATGATTATGAGCTGTACAAATGCAGATTCTGATATTTTTGTTGTACATAATTATTACGTGCAAAGGTTTCTCTCGGTGTCTTTTAAGATTACATATCTGTCATACCTTGTACAAAGTTACTGTCTGAACGAATGTTTGCATCAGTGTAGGAAACAAAATGTCAGGATAGGAAAAAAATGTGAGTTTTCATTTTAGTTAAGTAACATGATTTCTAGTTATGTTTACCTTTTCAGAGTCAATATAAGAAGAGTATCTATAACTTTTAGTAACTTTTGAAACTGGAGGTGACCATTGTATATTAAAGTGACTCCTACTCACAGAAGTTTTAATGCTTTAGTTCCATTCCTCAGCATGTATGGTAAAGTTTTGATAGTGTTTACAGAGGAACAAAAACAACAAAACTTGCGAATGCACCAGGTAGATACAATAAATCGCAATGTTTTAGGCCTCATTAAATTTGTGTGAATACAGTAAATTTAGTATCATAGCAATATAAACTGTTCTTTACTGATGCTTACCATATATACTCGCATATAAGCCGGGTCCAAATGCAAACAACATAGACCCTGATCTGCCATCGCATAATGCGTCGGCAGATCAGGGTATATGTTGTTTGTTCTACTGATTAATCCTTACAAACTGCATAGATCCAGATCTGCCGGCGCATTATGCGATGGCAGATCTGGGTCTATGCAGTTTGTAGTTGGTATTGGCTTATACGCGAGTATATGTTTTCACAAATGTAGCCTTCTTGCTAAAATTTGAAAAATTTTGTGCCCACTGCAGATTTTGATTTACAGTAATATTCACGCAAGAGAACAAGTACTATCCAACTATTGAACAATGGCATGGTTAAAGCTTAAGTCCACTGTTAAGGTTGCCATGTTCATTTAGGCATTCATAAATTTGATTTTCCTTGAGCTCAAGCATAAAATAGAAACCTAGGTAGAGGTCAGTTTCTTCATTAATATACATCACTATGATTTTGGTATACAGAAAATTTATAAATCTGAATTTGAAATGTGAAGCTTGGTAAAATCAGTTTAAATTACCTGTCGCTATTGCATTGCTTACGTTTCCAGGACGGAAATTACCCTCGTCCACATCAGAAAATTCCATCCTCCAATTAGATGGAAAGTTCCAGAATGTCTTGAACTAGAAAGAATACAGGCATAGTCAGTCCCCCACATTATAAGCCCATGTGCAGTAGCCATCTTTTTAGTGGACACCATTTCTGTGGCTAGGTACTGAATGTACTCCCCTTCCTGGCCCCGTAAGCCTCCCCTCTTGGACATGAGGGCATCACAAGTGGGAACTTTGATAGGGACCTGGGCTCACCTTTCAGTTAAGATGATGGAAGCGCTGGAACTTAAGGCTAGGTTGCTTGTCACCATAGCCTCGCATACATGTCTATTTTTCAGCAGTCACATTCAGTCTTCTGAGGGAGGAATCTCTGTCTCTAGCTGCGCTACAGTGTTTGCTGGAGGCAGTTGCCAAAACCTCACCGCATACCTTCTTGATGTCCATGGTGTTGTCAGCGGAGCTGCTCCACCTCTGTACTTCTAAAATCTTACTGGAGCACAGTAAGAACCTTCTTAGGGCTGTTCTCTTGGAGACTGAGACTCTCTTTGGAGGTCACATCCCCTCTATGGGATCCCAGAACCTAAGGACCAACAATACTGGTCCCTCGCATCTGCTTCTGGCCTGTAAAAAGTGGCCAGGAAACGTGTTCATCCTGATCATCCCTCGGGGCCTTCAGCAAAGCTCTTTCAAGGGATGAGGCCCTAGTCCAGGAAGCAGCTCCAATTTAGGCCCCCCTCTCACCTGTCTGTACCTAGATGCAGTCCCTGGAAAGGCCCAGGGAGGAAGTTTGCAGGCTCCTCTCCCTTCCCTAGGGACTCACTCCCTCTCCTGACATGCATCCCTCTTCTAAGGATTCCTTTGGGTGCTCGACTGGCCCTCTTTCCAGAGATCTGGTTGAGCATAATGGATGATGGTCAAGCATAATGGATGAATGGTGGCTTCTCTTTATTATAAAGGAAGGATATCGGCTTCAGTCCAAGGAACATTTTTTGGCAAGGACTCATTGTTTCCACCAGTCAAATCTGGTGTGGTTAAGGGAAGAGGTGCACATCCTTCAACAGAAAGGTGCAGTAGAGAGGGTGCTAAATGACCAGTCTCCAGCCTTCTACTCCTAATTTTCCTTTTATCCAAACAAGGCAGAACCACTACAGCTTCAGTCAGAAACACCACAAATCCCATCAACTGGGTAGTCTCCATCAACCTTCAGGATGTGTACCTTCACATCCCAATTTTTGACTTGGTGGGCAAATCAGGACCAGTTTCTGACTGGAGTCCCAATCTACACCCCTGAACCCCATGCCTATCTGTTCACAGATGCATTGGTTTTGGGTTGGGGCACTCACTTGGAGCCAGAACCAGAAGGGATATGAGAATACTTGAGTCTGAAGTGGGATCGTCTGTTTGCTTATGCCTTTTCACCATTCAGAATGATTCCGCAAGTGCTCAACAAAGTCAGGATCTCCACTGTTCAGCTGATTTTGGTTGCCCCTCTGTGGCTGCAACGATCATGGTTCAACAATCTTCTCAACCTAGGACATTTGCCTCAGAGGAGGGACCTGCTGTTGCAGCATAGGGGGTCTCTTCTGCCACAACAGCCCACAGATTCTTCACCTTCATGCTTGGCTCTTAAGCGAAGATTGCTGATTGCATTGTTCAGGTCAGGAGACAATCCATGTCCAAGGTCTTTGATGCAAAGTGGAGAATCCTATGCAATTGGTACAGTAGGAAACGCATTTAATCCTAGCTGTCTCTCTGTTAGCACTGTGGCAGACTTTCTTCTTTTCCTGTTCAAAGAGAGAGAATGCTCGGTTTCTACTATTAAGGGCTAAAGGACAGACCTATCCAACGTGCTAAATTTCTAAAACGGCCCAGCCATTGACTAGAATCCTCATATTTTCAGTCTTATCAGGTATTTTGAGCTGCAGCGACTGGTTTCTTGCTCACTAATGTCTAGATCAGATCTCTCATGTGTGTTATGGTCTTTGTCACCCCCACCCCACCCATATGAACCATTGGGTGATGCTTCTTTCATGAAACTTATCCATAAAACTAATTTCCTGCTGTCCTTAGCATCTGTGAGATGAAGGACCAAGCTTTATGCTTTGTCTATAGAGAAAGGTTGTTTACAGTTCAAACAGCAATTATGAGTCTGTTTTTCTCCTTTGTCAGCCAGTTTTTTTAGCCAAAAACCAGTTTCCTTAGGTGGCCACACTCCCAATATAGATTCCCAGTCTCAGTCATATTTGCACAGGGGATGATCAAGATAGACTCTTATGTCCAAATAGGGCTTTATGGTTCTATCTGACCACTTCTAAAGGAAGAAGAAAAGGTTGGAAGCATCTTTTCCCACCTCTTAAGGGCTCTGCTGATATTTTGGCATATATCATTTCCAGGTGGATTGTCCTCACTATCAAAAGAGCTTATCAGTCTCTTACTGAGAGGGACCTTTTCTTCATGAAAATTAAAAGCCCATGAAGTTTAAGCTATTGCTACTTCATGATCCTATGAAACTCAGTCTTCACTGGAGGATGTTATGAGAGCCACGTTTTTGGTGGTAACATATTACTTTCTCCTCCTACTACCTTCAGTCTTTGGTGCACCAGAGCAAAGGCATATTTTCTTTGGAATCAGTATTTGTGGCACAAAGAGTGGCCATAGCTGATGCCAACTTGCAGTAGTGGACACTCCTACCATAAGGGTGTGGATATAGATTTTTGTACCTTTTTTTTAGGCCATCAACCTCCCATCACACTTGTAAATTCAGCAACACAATAGCGATGGGTATTGTATTACCAGTATTAAAAAGTGTTCTTTTTTTTTGGGGGGGGGGGGAATAATTTTAAGGATGTAATATTTACCTGTCACTATTGCCAGATTGCCTCCACCAACCACTCCACTCTGATGTCCCACATGTAGACTGGGTCCCCAAAAAGTGGATGGCTAGTGCCCATGGGCCTATGAAATGGGAGACAGACTGGGTCTGTGTTCTTTCCAGTTCTAGACTTTCTGGGACTTTCCATTTAATAGGGGATGGAATTTTCTAATGTGGACTAGGGTAATTTAAGTCCGAAAAAGGGAACATGCGCAGTAGCGACAGGTAAGTATTACATCATTAAAATTAGTTTTATCCCCTAAAAAAACACTACATACTTATCTAAATCTATAAAATACATTTTTGCACAGCATCTTGCCTGCTGAGTATGGACAAATATCTCCTCAATACTACACATGCTAAATGCATACATATTCCTATAAATCTGTGTAATACTCCAGGTTCTGATAGATAACAAAATCTTCTTTTGTGACACTCTATATACACTGCAGTATTGAGTGTTAATGGATATTTTTATGTCTTAGTGTGAATATGCACTTAAGTAAAAATCAAGTCATAATTTTTGTTGACCCTGCCTTGGTGGCAACTCAGTGATAACTTTGGTGTCCATTTACATGTACGTACATCCATCTGTCCACACCACATCTTAAGGTCAATGTTAAATTTTTTTAGATTAAGGTAAATAAATGACAAGCTTGATAATAAGGGAGTCTGTTGTTACTTTGAAAGACCTTATTTTCAGATTTAGTATTTGCATTTAAAGTGTTTATGTTGGGAATACTTTTCAGAATGTAAGCTGAATATACTGGTAATTCTTTCCAGTGAGCTCATTGATTGATTTTCAAACTTGTGACATTTGATTTTCTTTTGAATAGCTCTTGTTCAGAGTTAATACTGTTTTCGTGTTCACTAAATTGTATATACTCTTATGAGAATAAGGACACAATTTGCTTGCATAAAATGGCTTAACTTTGAGTACATACCCAACTAAAATTTAGGACCAATATGTTTGTGCAACATGCGACAATACATTGAATAAAACTTGTTTGAAACTTTTTGCCAGACTTAAATCATAATAGAGCTTGAAAACTGTCCTTAAACATAACATCATTGAAAATGAGATACACAATTTTTAGGATTTTTATGAAATTTAAGAAATCTTATGAAAGTGGAACTATATCATAAAACCAAAGACATCACTTTGTCAGGCATTTTACGATTTCAGTTGTAATTAATCGAGATGCAGGAATCCTAGCATAATCACTTCTCTGTTCATCTGTCTGTGAATCCTTGTGTCCATCCATTCACACTTGTAATCAGCATAGTTTTGCAACCCATATGCATTCTTGGATGCCATTTTGTAGGTGGATTTGCTAATTATTTTTAGATGTGTCATTTAAAGGTTTCGTCTTCGCAGTTTCAGTTTTACTGGAGTTATTGCCCTTATTTTCTAAAGTACTACATATCCACTACAGCAGATCTCTGTAACTAGTAAAGCTCAGGAACCATTTAGCATATTCTGATGTAATTTGGGGTGCATATTGTCTAATAGACCTGGATGTGCTTTTTGTGAGTTTTGACTCCTCAACTGGATAGAGTCGTGGCTCTTGAAAATTAACTTTGAATATCTTCACATTGTGTGTTTCTTGTAACCAGCATAACTTTGTAACCTTTTCACAAAATTGAATGCCGATTGGTAGGTGAATTGCCTATGAAATGTAGATGTGGAATTTAAAGTTTCATCTTTTCAGATCCAATTTTGACAGAGTTATTGCCCTTTTTCCATCAGTATTAAATCTCTATTACTGTAACAACAGATCCTTGTAGCCAGCATAGCTCAGGAACCATTCAACATATTCCGAGGCAGTTTGGTGTGTATATTATAGCCCTTGATGAGCCTTTTATGCATTTTTTCTCTCATCATCTCCATTCTCAGTAGAGTGTCCTTTGACGATTGACTTAATATCTTCACATGGGATGTTGCTTGTCGCCAGCATAGCTTTGCAACACTTGCACATAATTGGATGTCATTTAGGTGAATTGCCTATTACAAACAGATGTGCCTTTTAAAGGTTTTACCTTTTTCAGATAAATATTTTATGGGATTATTGCACTTAGTATATCATTATTACATCTCCACTTCAACAGATCCGTGTAACCAGCATAGGTCAAGAACCATTCAATACATAGGATACAATTGGATGTGTATATTGTTTTAAGACCTGGATGTGCCATTTATGTGTTTTGTCTTGTCAGCTTCATTTTGGATAGAGTTATGGCCCATGAGAAGAGCTTTATCTTCACATGGGATGTTAATTGTAACTGGTATAGATCAAGAAGCATATTCTGATGCAATTTGGTATGAACATTGTCTCTTAGACTTGTATATGCCTTTTATGGGTTTAATCTTGTCTCTAAGAGTTATATTCCACAGACTTTGGATTATTCAAGATAACTTCATGAAAATGTGTTGGATTTCAATCAATTTATGCATGTGACTTCAGGTTGATGACATCTTGAGTGAGTTTAGTTTCCAGCATTCAGTGACATCATTTACCTGGATTTTGTTGCATTTCAGCGAAATATGGTACGTGGTTTTATATTGATGAGACCTTGAATGAATTTATTTCAGGTGTTCCACATTATTATTTAGAATAGTGATGTCCCCTGATTGCCAGTCCTCCTGACTTTTTGCTTTCCACAGAATAACTTTACTAAAGAATATTGTATTTCAGCTAAAGTTATCATGCACCTTTATATTGATGAGACCTTGAATAAGTTGGATTTGCAGCATTCCACATCATCATTTGGAAGAGTTATGGCTCCAGAACACCCGTCTTCCAAACTTTGACTTTGCGACAGAAGTTGTTTTGTTTATGGTCCTGCCTAGCGAATTGTGAAGAGTGGTGTCTGTTCCAATGCACCCATCACTGCCAGCTCTAGTTAATATTTTAATGTGTAGTGAAATTGCAATTTAAAAGAAGCATGAGGGCATCTGGTTCACAAATGCATTTCTGGTTTTGGATAGGAGATATTTAGCGGAAATACAAAGCAAAGCAAAGCACAAACAACAACATGGTCTTGTATATTTGCACTGAGTGTCACCTCTGCAAATTTAACCTTTTCAATTCTGATTTCACAAGTTTAAATCTTTTGTTTTAATTACTAAAAACTCCAGATGAAACAGGCAAAGTGTGCTGGAGGAGAAGACAATTATTTTCTTGGTTATTTATAAATTTAACACCAGGACTTTTTTGTTGTCTGATAGTTACACAGAGTCTAGGGGATAAATAATGTATTTTTACTATCAACCTTTTGATTCACTATGATAGAACTTTTGCTTATGAGCAAAGCCATCAGATAAGAGAGGAAGTTTTAAAATAACACAGTACAAATTATGCCATGCATACTCATGATAAAGTCCAAAGTGAAGATTCAGGAGATTTGTGAATGAAATTTGTAGTCAAGTGTAGGATATTTTTTTGTCAAAATAATGATGTATCACACTTGCAACTTTGTTTACCTAAATTGTTTTTATCAGTTCAGACTTTTTTAAGTGTTCACATAAAGAAGAAAAGAAGCAAAAAAACTTCTGAAGATCATCTTTCAGCTTCTTAGGGAAAATGATGAATGAATAAGTAGCAGATTGTGAAATCAACAAAACTTCTTCATCTATTTTCTTTAACTTAGTCAGACATCATTAAAAATAATCAAATGTAAGTAAAATGTTATTGTATAATACTGAATCTGCATTCCCAAAAAAGATTTTATTTTATCTAAAATAACAATGTATCCTTCTGTCTGCATATTTTACTTCACCACCCTCATGTTGATTTCAAGCAACTTGCACATGTGTTTGTGTGTTGATAAGATGTTAAAAAGAAAATTTGAGACAAGTTTAAGAGAATTACAGTATAAAAATTGTTAAAAAGACTTACAAAGTTAAGATAATAGGTTTATAATAACATGTAAACTTTAAGATAATAGGTTTATGATAAAATGTAAAAACAACTATAAAATTATTGTTTGATGTAAAATATTTCATGTTGCATGGCTGAAACTCTCCAAGTCTTGTGATTTTTGCAGTATGTGCAGGAATGGAAATCCATTGAAAAATTGACATTGTAAAAAAAGGAGACATTATAGATGTCTTAAGTATTATGGAGTTGTCTAAAGGTAATGGAATTGTTGTATCTTGAAAATTTTGTTTAATTGGATGTACTGTAGCATTAGTATTGAAACAAGGCTATATGCAATTATGTTAAATAGAATTAAACGTGCATCTGCCCGTCTCTTTTCAAGAGTCCACAAGTCAAGCCTACAGAGCATTTCGGATACACTTTAGTGATGTAAATAATCATTCAGAACTTGGCATGTATAATTTATCTGAATTTTTTCTGTTTCTTTTAGAATTTGGGCCCCAAATATTTGAACAATATTTCAGCTTTGGTCTTACTAAGGTTATAATAGCAATTTCCGAGCTTTTAACTCACCTGGTCCTAAGGTCAAGTGAGCTTACGGCATGGCCCTGCGTTCCTTGTGCATCTGCCCAGTAACAGTTGTTTGTTACCACTCTGGAATCCATGTTTCTGATCTAATTTCAATCAAACTTGGAATATGGGTTTAGATCATCAGAATCTCAAATGAGCTCAATAATGAGTGAGAACAATACATATTAATGTGGTGATTGTGTATCTGATTTGTTAACCTCGTTACCACACTGGAGGCAATATTTCTGATCTGATTTTAATCAGACTTGGAATATATGTTTAAATCTTTATGGTCTCAAATGAGTTCGATAATGAGTGAGATCCATGCATACTAGTTAGATGATCTTGCATCTGATTGGCTGAGTATGTTACCCATCTGGAAGCCACATTCAGATCGTATTTTGACCAAGCTCTAAATATGGGTTTATATCTTCAAGATCTTGGATGGGTTCGATAATGAACAAGATCAGTGTACATTAATGAGGTAATCTTGCATCTGATTGGCTGACCTTGTTACCAGTGTGGAGGTCAAAATAGCAGTTTGCATATTAAAGCAAGGGAAGTAACTTATGGTTGAGAAAAACAGGTTTTGGTTTGTGAAGAGTATTCTCCCTTTTGGAAAATATTTAAAACGTTGGAACAATAATTTTAGAATACAATCTTCATGAATTTCAATACAAGTTATATAAATTAGGAAAATATTACAACTTAGCGATTAAATTGAATAATCCGTAATTTAATGTTTAAGAAAATATATAAAGTAAAAATAGAAACTCTTAAGTGCATAAATGATATTTTATATATAATGTTGTGATGAATTTGCGGTCTTGTGCTTAAAAGCCTGCTAGGTATTGTTTGGGCGTTTTAATGCACAGCAATAACCTCATTGCCCAACAAAACTTAAAGGCCACTAAAGACCTTACAATGGTATTGCTGTATCAAATATTTCTTGTTTTTATGTTATCACACACATCTGCATTATTTTATGGCATTTCATTTATTAAATGCTATATTGCTAAATGTCTATATTAGATTTATGTTTGGTGTTTTTTGTCCTTTAATAAAAATAAAAACAATAACCCTATATGCTTTTCTCCTTAACCACTTCCAAATTTAATTACCTCAATAACCTAAAGATATAGACCGTCAAATTTTCCGGATGAAGGCCCTATACATTTTCTAACCACAAAACAATGTAAAAATAAACAAGTAACAAATTCCAGATTTTTTAATGATGTGACTTCACCACATTTTATTTCGTTGAAAGGTAACAGTATGAGACATCATGCTTATTTAGACATTTTCTACTTCTTCCAATATTTGTAGTGTCTACTGGACATAGCATAGAAAGCATGACTCTATAATATTTGCTCATTGTGATCGATTCAAATTTACAGCAAGATATATCAGACACACGCAAATTATTTAAATAATAATTAAGTATTGTTAAACATTGCTGTTGAGTAATATTGACAAGCTCTTTTCTTTTCTTAAAGGAATACAATTTGGTTATGCAACCAATGTTAACTCTCGGTAAATCAAGGGGGAAAAATGAGTTTTAACAAATATTATTCTGACCAACCAATTTTGTTTTGCATGAAATCGAAAACATTTTTTATTAGGACTAATAGACACTATGGCAAGTACGTGCTCCAAACTTTTCATTCCACTCCACAGGTTCACTGCATGTATGAATTTGCTTTCACAAGCTTACAATTGTCAGACAGGTGAGCGATATTACCTCCACTTGGACCTCTTTAACTTTACTTTTGATATTTCTTTTAACTAAGCCTAAAGTGCCATTGGCAATATTAGTAATTTCATCAATATGTAAATTCCAGGAGAGATTATTATATTTACACCTAATAATTTTGCATCAGTGAGAGTTTGCAAAAATGCGGCCATGGAGTAAGTATTTTGTTGGTATAGGGGTTCTGGCTTTAGTGAAATTGAAGACTTGGCATTTTCCGTGATTAAATTCTATATTCACTCATTTTCCTAAACCTGAAGTCTATTTAAATCTTTTAGAAGTGTCTGACTACCTGATTCATTAACTGTAGTTAAATATACGGCAGTGTAATCAGCAATTAGTCTTCCATGTGAAGTTATAGTATAAAGTATATCATTTATATAGACCAGAAATTGTATAGGGCCAATGACTGGTCCCTGGTGAACTTGAGATCATTTATAAAGGCCAGAAACTGTATAGGGCCAAGGACTGATCCCTGAGGAACTTCAGCTCATTTATATATACCAGAAATTGTATAGGGCCAACGACTGATCCCTGGTGAACTTAAGGTCATTTATACAGACCATACATAGTAAAGTGCTAAGGACTGATCTTTGGGTAACTTCAGATCTTTTATATATGCGAGATATTGCACAGAGCCAAGGACTAATCCCAGGGGAACTTCAGATTATTTATATAGACCAGAAATAGTGTATGGCAAAAGGCTGATCATTGGGGAAATTAAGGTCATTTATATAGACCAGAGATAGTATAGGGTCAAGGACTGATCCCTGGGGAACTTAAGGTCATTTATAAAGACCAGAAACTGTATAGGGCCAAGGACTGATCCCTGAGGAACTCCAGCTCATTTGTATAGACCAGAAATAGTATAGGGCTAGGGACGGATCCCTGGGGAACTTATTATCATTTATATAGACCAGAAATTGTATAGGGCCAGGGACTGATCCCTGGGAACTCTAGAAGTCACAGGTATTTAAGAGGACTCCTCACATTCCAACACAACCTACCATTCACAAAAGCATAAATCCATATAAGAGAGGGGCCCCGGGTGGCCGAGTGGTCTAAGGCGCTTGCCTTTAAAGATCACTGACATCTCACCTCTGTCCGCGTGGGTTCGAGTCTCGGGCTCGGCCAACGTGTATATGTGAGAAAGCTTGCCAGTAGCTTCCCTTGGGTCAGTGGTTCTTCCCGGGGTTTTCTCGGGTTCTTCCTCCACCAAATATACTGGCTGCCATGTATAGCCTATCATGTGCTGAAAAATGGCATTAAGCCATAATAACCAACCAACCATTTAAGAGATTTGTTTCAAACTTCTGAATCAATATTCATGACTTTACTTCGTCAGAGGCTTTGCTGAAATCAAAGAGTATCAAGTCTGTTTACTTACCTTATCCGTTGTCCTTGCAGGTCCTCAACCAACATGGTAATTTTTGTTTTGTAAAATCTTATCTTTTTTGTTGCAAATACTATATTGGAGGTCATACATTATTCCCCTGTCATTTAAGTACTTTACAAAATTTGAAGCTTTGATTTGTTTCATGACTTTGCAGAGAATACAAGTAAGAGATATTGGACGATAGTTACATATGAATGACCACTCACCCATTTTGTACAAGGGTGAGACATTTGCTGTTGACCCTTCTTATGGCAATTGTCCTGTCAGAAGGGAATGTTCAAATATTGACTGTTTAATTTTGTCTATTTCCTCACTGAACTGTTTTAGAACTAATGGCTTAATTTTGTCATGACCTGCTGCTTGATTGGGATTTAAATTTGTAAAAAGTTTGATAATACCATTTGTTGAGATCTGATCACTGAGTATGGTAGGATGGTGACTGATAAAATGGTCCGATACTGATTTTGAATCCAGGAGTTTATTCTTTAACTGTTCTTGTTCTTTTTGCTGACAAATTTGCATAAGGGAAAGAGGTGATTTGTGGTAAACACAGATTGGAACTGAAATTTAAAATACTTTGTCAATGTACTTATGTAACTTGCCATTTATTTCCAGGGGAGCAATGCCATGCCTTGCAAGTCCTGTCTTTAATTTTTAAGATAGTTAAACAGTTTCATAGTGTCAGTGTTATTGCTTTTTTCACTATTAGAATGGCTAACATTGTGTAATAATTTATCTATGCGTTATGGGACTTTTATTTGATGTTTGACGAGGTCTCTCAGTGATGAAAAATTGTTTTCTTTTTTCATTGCAATGTTGTTATTTTTTGGTGTTGGTACCATTTTTCCCTCTCCCTCATTAGATGCCTTATCTCCTTTTTGATCCAAAGTAAGGTGTCCCATCTCTTGAGTAAATTACTTGGGACACACTCTTTGAAAGCAGATTTCATTATCTTTTTAAAATCATTCAAAGGCTCATCAACTGCCTAGTATTGGTGATTTTTCAGACAAAATATTTGATAGCATGTCATTTTTTATTTCAGTTTTACCCAGTCTGCTTTTCTATGCAATTTGCGAGCAAGTTGCTTTAAAGGATTGTTTTTGTGTCAGTATGAACTGAAACAATATCACGATCACTGATACCAGGGTATAATAGTCACATGCATGACGAGAGTTTCATTAATTGTAAGGAAAGCGTCTAAAACATTTCAAAATAGTGTTCGCTTGGTTAACATTTAAGTGAAACTGAACTGGTGCTAAATTTCAATGAAAGTATCACATACTAATGTTAGTGTTAATCTGGTTTGATATTTCCTTTATTATTTTGCTGTGTAAGTTTTGGTAAAACGAAGTCACTTATCATTTCCATAGATTTTTTAAACTGTATAATTATTGACTCCCCAGATCATCATGTTTTGGTCCGTAATAATATGCTGTGTAAATAGATTTAGTACCCCCAGTTACTGATTTAACCCAAACTATTTTACAATTTGTTTTAAGCTAAGGTTTCAGATTGCAGATAAAAGTATCCTTTACCAGGACGAATAGCAGGCCACTTCGCTTTGTTTTGCATGACCTATCTTGGTTGCAGGTAGTGTGTTCTGTTGGAAAGATCTAATATCTGATGAAAGCAGATTTTTCAGTATTTAGTAATGCCAGGAATTCTGCCTTTTTATCGACAAGTGACCAAAAATGTACATTCAATGCCATAAGATCTTGCTGTCCATTATTCAAGCTAATTATTTTACATAATTTTGGCTTCAGTATGGATTGAGGTCTTTTAAGAACCATTACCTAAAAAATCAAGTGTTTGAATCATCCAGAGTGCTGAATTTACTGAATAATGACAAGGAGAATAATGGAGTATCAAATAGTCCTGAGGCGAGGGCAAGGAGAACAATGGAGTGTCAAACAGTCCTGAGGTAAGGACAAGGAGAATAATGGAGTGTCAAACAGTCCTGAGGTAAGGGCAAGGAGAATAAGGGAGTGTCAAACAGTCCTGAGGTAAGGGCAAGGAGAATAATGGAGTGTCAAACAATCCTGAGGTAAGGGCAAGGAGAATAATGGAGTGTCAAACAGTCCTTAGGTAACGACACGGAAGATGATGGAGTATAAAACAATCCTGAGGTAAAGTTGGCATACATTATAAAAGAATACCCTTGAGAAACTTTCACGTTATGATTGTGCTGCATAGGTGGACTGAGATTTTGACATTGGACGTGAAACCAACAAGCATTACATTGTATACCCTTGTTTGTGTATCTCGCCGCATTTCCACAAGTTCTACATGGGTATTTAATCTTTCTGGGACCAGAGTTTGTGAGACAGTGTAATTAATAACAAACTTATATTTAACTATATCAGATTGGATATTTTAACGTTGTAGGTTGACGGTACGTAGGGCCTTCGTAACTAGTGTAAGAACTCAAGGTGTTTAGACTTCTCTAATTAGCATCATCAGAGAGAAAATGTACTGATAATAAGCATGTTGTAGTGTATTGATGGAAGGCGGTCTAATGACTGAGGATTGATGTTAAAATTAACAAAGTACATGTACACATCTTTGCTAGAATGTTGTGAATATCTCAGACTAAACGTCTTACTCCAAAACTCGTACAGTCTGAGTAAAAATATGCAAACCGATGAATGAAGTATGCTCCAAACATCAAATTCTTGAAATATACATAGCTAATAGGTCTGGTTAAAAGCTACAACAGGTTGCTTATAGTATGGTCTTGCATCCGTCATGCATCGTATGTCCGTCAACAATTGCTATTTTAAACTTCTTCTCAAAACCACTGGACATATTTTGACCAAATTTGGCAGAGCATACGGGCATGAAGGGCTTTCAAATTTATACAAATGAAGCCAATCCGACATCAAATATTATAGCCGTAACTTAAAATAGTAAAAACACTTTAAACGACTTCTTCTCTAAAATCTTTGAACAGAATTTGATTGAATTTGAGAAATAGCACCATATCAGGAATTCCCTCCAATTTTATGCAAATAATGCTATCCCCTTCAAATATGGTTGTTGCTTCTAAAAAAAAAAATCCACTGTTACCAAATGAAGAACAACCGTTACATGATTTCTTCTCCAAAACTGCTGAATAGAGTTTAACCAAACTTTACTGAAAGTATCCTGGCACGAAGACCTTTAAAGCTATACACACGACGCCGAACTACCATCAAATATTGCCCCCGATACTGAACATAGAAAAACCTCTAAACGACTTTTCTCCAAAACCGCTCAACAGAATTCGACCGAATTTGATAAAGCGTCGTGGCATTAAAAGCTTTTCAAATTTGTACAGCTTGTGCCAATCTGCCATTAAACAGGGCCACCGCTACTAAAATAGAAAAACTTTAAATAACTGCTCCAAAATCACTAAACAGAAATTGATCATGTTTAATAGAAAGCATCCTGTTAGGCAGAGCTTTCAAATTTTTACAAATGATGCCGATCCACCATCAAAAAAAGACAAACTTTAAAATAACCTGTTTAAAAAACTATTGACTATAATTTGACTAAACTTGAGAGAAAGCATCCTAGCATGAAGATGCCGATCCACAATCAAATAAAATGACTTCGCAACAAGAGTCCATCGAAGATTTTCAAGATGACCAGCATGGTGAGTTGAATGTCAAATCGGCATCATCTTCATTTAGGCCCAACTAGATATCATAAAAACTCTTGTGGTGGGAACCTCATGTCAATAAGACTTTCTATTTAGAGCGAATAGTGATAAGATTTTATAGATGACTGCCATGGTGGCCATATTTGATGTGATATCGGCACCATTTTCAGTTAGATCATGTAGACATCACAAGAAGTCTTCTCGTGAAAACGTCATGTCAGTATGACTTTCCGTTCAGAAGTCTTTTGGTGAAAACCCAATGTCGATATGACCATCCATCTAGGAGGGTAGCGCTGAGATTTTCAAGATGGCCACTATGGCGGCCATATTGGAGGTCAGATCGGCACCATTTTCATTTGCAGCCACTTAGACATCATAAGAAGTCTTTTGTTGAAACCTCACGTCGATATGGCTTTCTGTTCAGGAGGAGTAGCGATAACAAGATGTTCAAGATGGCTGCCGTGGCGACCATATTGGACAACAAATCGGCACCATTTTTACTTAGGACCAACTGGACAACATAGTAAGTCTTTTAGTGAAAACTCCACGTTGATATGATTCAGGAGGAATATCAAAAACAAGATTTTCAAGATGGTCGCATTTTTACTTTGGACCAACTAGACCATGGGATGAACATGTATGTAAAGTTTCATGGCAGTCATCCAGGTAGTTATAGAGGAGTAGCGAGGAGTACCGAATGGACGGACGATGGACGACAGGCCATCCCATGAGCTCTTCTGATCTATGGCCAGTAGAGCTAAAATCCGCTTGACGGAATTTGACCAAATTTGACAGAAAGGATTCTGGCATAGAGGGGTTTTAAGTTTGTACAAATGATGCTACTCTGCCGTTAAATATGGTTGCCGTTACTAAAAATAAATAGCTTCTCCGAACATCTAAACAGAATTTGACGATAATTGACAGAAAAGATCCTGGCATGAAAACCTTTAAAACTGGTACAAAGGATGCTGATTCGCCATCAAATATGACTGCCGTTACTAAAAATATAAAACCTTGAAATTACTTTTTCTCCAAAACTATTAAATAGAATTTGACCAAACTTGAGAGCAATCATCCTGGCATATAAAAAGATACCGATCCACCATCAAATATGGCTACTGTTCCTAAAACAGAAAAACCCGTTAAATGACTTCTCAAAAACCTCTTCACAGAATTTAATCAAATTTGTCACAAAACATCCTGGCATAGAGGGATTTCACATTTATAAAACTGATACTGATCCGTCATCAAATATGTCTGCCATTAATAAAAACTGAAAAACTTTTAACGACGTCTTCTCCAAACCGCTGAACAGAATTTGATCATATTTGACAGAAAGCATTGTAGCATTAAGACCTTTCAAATTATACAGAAGATGCCTGTCTGCAATCAAATATGTCTGCGTTTACTAAAAATATAAAACCTTTGAACTACTTCTAAAAACCCACTCAACGGACGGTGACCAAATATCACAGAAGGTATCCTGGCATAGGGGGATTTAAAGTTTGTTCAGCTGATACTGATCCGCCGTCAATTATGGCAACCATTACTAAAAATAGAGATTTGTTTTAACTGGCTTTTTTTTTCTTCTCCAAAACCCTTCAAGAGAATTTGACTAAACTTGACAGGAAGCTTTCTGGCATGAACACCTTTCCCTTTTGAACAGAATTTTGCCATATTTGACAGAAATCATTATGGTATAAAGGCTTTTTTAAAGTTGTATTTGTACAACTAATTCCCATCAGACTGTGCCGCATTACTGAAACAGGAAAACCTTTCCACGACTACTACTACTACTACAAAAAAGCAACAACAACAACAAAACCTGCTGCAGATTGGACCAAATTTGATAGAAAGCATCCTGACATAAAGTCTTTCAATTTTTGTACTAATGATGCCGATCCGCCATCAAATATGGAAATATGGACCAAATTACGTTTAACTTCTTAAAAACAAAACTGCTTAACAGATTTGACCATATTTGAAAGAAAGCATCCTGACATAATTGTCTTTCGATTTGATACTAATGATGCCGATCCGCCGTCAAATATGACTGCCGATACTAAAGTAGAAAGAACTTGAAACTTTTTTTTCTCAGAAAGCTCTAATCAGAATTTAACCAAATTTGAGAGCTTAAGAGGGCAGAATACACAACAAACAAACCTGGGCGTGTTTTTGTACAAACCGTCAGGTATGTTAACCCATCTGACCAATATTCTTTACGTTCCTTTGGAGTTTATCACCCCTGAGTAACTCGACATCGTACGTCTTTGTATATGAAAGCTGATATGGTCTGATGCATTGAAAAAAAAATGTCAGGAGCTAAAATTGAACGACGTTGCTGGAGTGACGGGTATCCATTTAATTTAGCAAGGCTAGTGCCACGAAACAATACAAAGAGTCCGATTTTTAAACATTTTGTCTTGAAATTGTTATTTGTTGTTGTTTGTGGAACAATTTGTCACTCGCACAGCAAATTTTAACTGAGAAAGCTTCAGGACAAAAAATACATGCATGATACTTCAAGTCCAATTTTTTGCACATATTCAGAGATTTGTAATAATATTTCAAACTTGACAGAAAAACAGTAAATGGAATGACTTTTGTCCAATGAATTGTGTTTAACCAAGAGAGTCATGTTGCTATTTTATTCAACATTTATAGTATTTGATCTTGTCTTTGGAATATTGTTTTCAAAAACGTTCAGTATTTTCACTGAGGGTAAACTGCAAAAATAGCTGTTTTCAGAAAAATTTGAATGATAAGGACCGGTATAAATTCTTTTGTTTATGTTTATCATTGCATAATCTGCTTGAAAAGTATTGGTATCGGTTGGTATTTCTGTCATTGTGATAAGTAACGATTCCCAATAAAGATCAAAATTTTGTATAAATGATGCTGGTCTGCAATCCAATATATTTGCCTTTACCTAAATTTAAAAACGTACAAGGGCTTTATCTAAAAAATAAATTAACATTAACCACCAAAAAAAAACAACAAAAAAAAAAAAACTCTGAACAGAACCAAATTTGAATGAAAGTATTCTGGCATAGATGAATTTCAGTTTTCTACAAATGATGCAAATCAGCCATCAATAAATTGGGACCACTTTTTGACAGAAAGCATTTTGGCGCAAAGGCCTTCCAATTTTATACAAATGACGCCAATCCGCTGTTAAATATGCCTGCCCTAACTATAAATAAAAAAATACTTTAAATAACTTTTTCTCCCAATCCGATTAAGAGAACTTTACCAAATTTGACAGAAAGCATCATGACTTCGATTTTTGTACAAATGATACAGTCTGCCATCAAATATGCCCACCGCTACTAAAAAATAAAAAAAAAATACAAAAAATACAAAAAAAATACCAAAAAAAATAAAATAAAAAATAACACAACAACTTTAAACGATTACTTCTTAAAAAAGCTCTGTACATAATGTAACCAAATTCGACAGAAATAATCTTGGCATTAAAGCCTTTCAACTTTGTACAAATGATGCAAATTTGCTATCAAATATGGGTCCCGATAATAAATATAGGAAAACATTTAAACGACTTCTATTTTTAACAGCATTTTACCAAATTTTACAGGAAGCATCCTAGTATAAAGACCGTTCAACCAAGGTTGTCAACTGCCCTTGAAGTTGTCATTTTAAAGTAAATGTCAGCAGGGTGAGTGATCTCAGGCTCATTGGCCCCCCCCCCCCTTTTTTTTTAAAATCCCACCACCATTGTAGCTCTGGCATGCATATCGTGTTTCCATTCTCCGTACGTCAGTCCGTCCGTTCGGTTAAACTTTGCGTTTTGATCAGTTTATCAGAAACTATGATGGGACATTTGTGTTCTATGAACAAAGGCAAAATTGTTGTTTTGTTACTAGTAGGGAAGAAAGAACACGATTATTATTATTATTATTATTATTATTATTATTATTATTATTAAAGTTTCTTATGGCTACTAATGGCTAATGAGGTCTGAACTTGTCTCATTTCCATAGAGTGTAGTCAATATCCGAAATAGAACGCTAGTCAAGCGTAGGTAACCTACATGCTGATGGTGCTGCTCAACTACAGTTCTGTCAACTTAAGCAATCTAGGTTTATTGCTTTGAAAATGCATACTAGTGGTGTCTATTGAGTTCGATCTTCAGTCATAGTTCCAATATATTTGCGTCTAACTATACTGTCCAAATTTTTAGACTAAATAGACATTCTTAAAAAATAAACTGCTGCTTTTATCTCCCCCTCCCATCCTTTAATATTATGGCAAGAAGTAGAGACATCGTCGTTGGATGGCCAGACTCTCGTTTTCCTTCTCAAGAACTGCTAGATCTATCAAGCTCTGAGGTAAATGATATTCTGATAGGATTTATTGCAAACTTTTGTTGTATGATTAAATTCTATTCCAGATCCCTCCACAATAATTTCATGACTAGGTTACTTACGTTGAAGATTATATACATGCTGACACGTTTGATCAAATATCGTTTGGGGACAGAAATAGTATTTACAGCTGGGTCGACTTAGCGAGCGAAGTTAGTGCCTCGCTAGTCTGACCTGTAGCAAGGCACTTAATCTCGCTTTCAGCGGGTACCAGTATCTGGTGTGGGCTACTACCTTTGATGGATTGGCGTCCCATCATTGGAGAGTTTTGAATCCTCAGTCTTTTTATGTCCTGGAGTGGAACACGCTCCGGCTCCAAATTACAGGCTATTATTACGCTCAGAGAGACCTCAGCTTGTAGGAAAACTATTTCGACCTGACATTCCGGTAACTGTTCAGTTTCTCTGGGGATCTGACAGGAGCTTAAATTCCTGAAGTCATATACCAGAATGTATCAAACATCGTAATAATGGGACATAAGAATTCCTTTGAGTTATTTTGAGGTAACTGGTAACACAACCATTAATATACAGCAACCGATCCTCAAAACTAACCATCAGCCTCTCACACTGCATGACTCAACGAAAGAAGTGTTTCCTACAGCAACACCTTGGATTACTGCACAGCAACAAGGTTTAAGCTTATTTTTTGACATTACTAAAATGACTTCGCCAATCTTGATTAAATATTGTACTTTATGCCAATGTATATGTTCTACAAATATTGTGGTTATATTGACCTTGAACCTCCTGGCATCTGCCGCAAAAAATAAAGTGAATAAATTACTCTTTCCTGACTACCAACCCAAATTAGATAAAATTTCGCATTAGTGTTTCCCGTCATGTGACCTGGATTTTACCCCAAGCCTTAACGTAATGTTACGGTACGATCTAAACTTTTTTAAATTGTTTATTTTTTGTTTATTTGAAGTTGGTTGGAATGATCCTGACTATAGTTGCAGTTCACTGTACCTCATACATTCCTGGCTCCTATAGCATACGTTGTATGCCTCTATGCTAATATCTTAATCTGATTCAAGTCTAATCCTAACGCTACGTCGAACTACGCAATCAAGGTCTAAAACAGTCGCATTGGAGGTCAAGGTCGAATGATCTTTCGATTAGCCAATCAAAATGTCGCATTTTTTCAAACGCATAATAGCTTGTTAGGTAACAATTAAACTGACTGAAATTGTTATAACGATTTTTTTCCAAGTTTATATGTTTCAACGAGGTCTCATTTTTGAGCGGGTAATACATGTATTTACTTTTGGTCTCTGGTGTTAAAATTTTCATATATTTCTTCAGATGTCATTTATGTCCTAAATCTGCATTTCATGGAAATATTTTTTGGCAGGAATACTTCTGTTGTTCTTTTTAAACAAAATTCTTTATGAGTTTTTGGATGTCCTGGTGTGCTGTTACACACCAATCAATAACTCAATCTATCGTGATTTTCTTACATAAAGAAAGACCGCAAATAATATAAATGAAGGATTGGACTTTATGGTTGAACACTTCCTTAGACTCCAGCACGATACAAAGAGCACTTGTTCTTCGTGGCTAATCGAGACTGTGATTGCTAGATGCAACTGCTACTGGTAAATCAGCAACTGCGTGTTTGTTTGGGTAATACTTTTAAAATTGTTACCCGGAAGTTGCAAACGCAACGCCGTGAGTACGACACTTGAAAAAACGATTGCATGCCATTTGTCACACAAGGGGTATACACTTGCGATGAGCGTTGTTTGCCATAGTTTAAGGTCTTGTACTTGACATTCTTAGCGTCGTGATCAAATAGGAAATGAGCCCGTCGACTTCCTCGTAATGTAGTACAGAAAAAAATAAACATCATAGAAAACAGTCTTTAACGATGAATTAGTTTACAGCAGATAACACTGTAAAATTATCAATACTTTGAGCCTCGCAGGTGTATTAGTAAAGACTCGCCATGTCGTAATACATCAGGCGACCATCCATGCATGTAGGTGCAATTAGGTCTTTTAAACAGTTCATTAACTAATGAAATCAACGCACATTTATGAGATGAGCTGGTCTTTTACTGATTTACGTTATGCATGCTCTAAAAATTGTATTTATGATTAGATTTCGGAAAGAAAGAAAGAAAAAACAAACAAACTTGTATTGTAGGTTAACATAGATTTATCTGAACAGGATCTTACTTAAGCTGGATTACCAATATACTAAATGTATATTAATGAGATGACACGATTCAATCGGAATGTCCTTGGCCTTTTCCATCACATGCTAAAAAAAACAACAAAACAACCTGGGATATAAATAATGGCCATTTTGAACTGCCCTCAAGCCCGTGGTTGTCCTTAAGTCATAATAACTTTATTGACGTTACAATAACTAGATAACGTGTCATCACTAACATCACCGTAAGCAATCGTTTCAGGCTATTGAAACCGAACGATTTCTTCAATATTTGCATTACAAAGTTACAGGAATAACATTACAAATTAAACGTGCAGGTATATCATTGATTGTTGAAACGTCATCGACTCCTATGTTTAACACCTATGATTTTATAAGAATCTGTTCTTCGCACATCTAGCTGGCTGCTCTTCCGCCAAAAACTTACCAATACAGGAAGTATCACTACGATTACCCCCAAGGCTCTTTTAGATAGTCGAAGTTATTCGAATCGCACCGGAAAGGGACGAGGATTTTCTGAATGTGCTCCACCTACCATCCTAGAAACTTTAATTTTGAACTGATTTAGATGATATTTTAGAGATGGCTCCTGTATTATCTCGAGCTATTTTCATTTTATATTTAATCGGATGATCAGGGTTCATATACGCAAGGTGAGCGATATCAGGCCCACTTGAGCTTCTCGTCTCCTTTACATATCGGATTTTTCTTTCAGATTGGTCATGCAAAGTTTTTTGTTTTATAGTATGTACTTAGAGGCTTATTTCTAAATGGCAGAACTAATAAAAAGGGTTATCCTTATTGTTTGTTGATTAGAATGATAACGATTTCCCGACTAGTTTCAAACTACCTTCTTGTTATATTTTTTTGTATTGTTAGAATAACAGTTATTACTAGTCGCTTCTGTTATACTGTTATTTAGGTACATGAATTAAAAACATGAAATATAGTAATTAGTGGATATAAAGTTAAGTGGTAATTTTACTAGTCAAATCTGACAATCAGAATTCTATTTTCTTGTGCATTTTTATTAATGTAGGATCCATGTGTGACATATTAATGTCTGTTTGGATCATTTATGTCTTTATGTTGATGTGTACTTTTAATTCTTTCTCTCATATTAACAAACGGGATACGTTTCAAGTCAGTTGACGGGCTACACACTACAACAATACGTCCATTGTAACACCGAGTTAACTTTTAGGCACACTGGTTTTAAACAATGGGTCATGCTACGCGAAAGTGGATATGTATACAGTTTATTTTAGCATTGCCATTCCAAGTATAAATTTCAAAATGGAGTTAAAAGGAAAGTGTCTATATCTGACATTATGTTATGAATACAGTTTTTTCCTTTGTACCTTCTGTTAATGGTAAATCTACGAATGTTTGCAATTCTATAATAATTTTTACAACTGTATTAATATGAGGACGATAGCGTATAAAACAGGAAAAATTCCGGCCAATGACAAGCCCTTTGCTGCAGGTAAGTTGAGGATCAAAAGGTAGAATTCGCTGAAGAGATTAGAATTAGCATACTAATGTCATTAAGATGAATTCGTGTAAATTTTTTTTAGAAATTGTTAACTCTGTGTTCGTATTTTATACCGTTCTGTCATCACACAATATTTGTAGAATATTTCTATGAATGAAAATGAGATCAACAAAATGTTTTTATACTCTATACTTCGCACTTCAGGTGTATCTCTTGACACGCATAACAAAGTAACCTTTTGATTACCACCTTTACTAGCATTTGAATCTATTTTAAAGCAGGGTTAATTGTAATGAAATTTAAACCAATTAGCGCATTCTCGCACCTGCTTATTATAAATTAACATGCAGATTATTCATGCTCATGAATGCATTATAATAGTATATCAGAGATCATAGTAGAACAAATAATAAGCTGTTTCGTGTATCAACAAATTATGGAGTGTTAAAATGTCATTAAATAAATGCAAGGTAGTTTATTATACAAGTGTGTGTGTGTTGAGAGAGAGAGAGAGAGAGAGAGAGAGAGAGAGAGAGAGAGAGAGAGAGAGAGAGAGAGAGAGAGAGAACAACAACAACAACAACAGGTCTTAAGTTCCTAAATGTCAGTAATTACTTGCTATTATTTGAAAGCACAATACCACCGATAGTGACTAATACATAAAGATAATTACGGAGGTATTTTTCTTTGTCTATCCCCGTTGGTCAATCTTAATTACAGTCCAATAAGCTTTTGAAGTTTTGTAATATGCTGACAATATTGTGACCATCATCCTGCAAAATTATGTTCACTGCATAACTACTGTGTATATATAAGAAGGATGGCAGGTACATTTTCATATCGAAAATCGTCCTCCCGTCTGTCTCATGAAAGACTTTAGGAGCTATTTCTTGCTAAATTATAACAGTGATTGTATGAGAGAGAGAGAGAGAGAGGAGGGCTTAGAATTAGAAAATGTAATAATGTATTTTCCTGTTGATGAAAGGCAGATTTACGCCGTATATATATATATATATATATATATATATATATATATATATATATATATATATATATATATATATATATATATTATCCACATACATCGCAGAACGTACACATGGTGGATAAGTACACAGGATGGGTTGTGATTCAAGTAAATTCTATGAACCAGCAGTTGTTTTTTCATCGCCGCCATCTTCACCAGTTTCTCTGCTTGATCTGGAAACAGTTGACTTGCTACAGGAGCCGGCATCCGAAGATCAGGAGGTAAAGCTGACTTATTTAGTCTCCGAAATTACATATTTCAAACAAATTTGTAATTTATGATTGTGATATCTTTGGAACTGTTTACAAAATAGAAGCATTTTTCAATACATTCTTATTTTCAACCTCATATTAGTTTGCTTCTTAATGTCAAGGTCTTTACTTTGCATGTTGTTGAGTCCGAAAGTTTTTATTTCCAGGCATCCCTTGCTTTGATATAAAGAAACAAAAAACAAAAACAGCCTAGATAACATATTTTCACTGTTTAAGCCTAATGTTTACATTTCTATGCCTCTGACATGAATATGGACATAGTGCATCAAGTTTGTCCGTCTGTCCTGTACGTACATCCCAAAATTACTGTGTGCACAAACTACTCGCGCATCTTTCCATGGACGGTGTTGAAACATGGCGAGCATTACTGACATGAGAAAACTTATTCTGTCTTTACGATCCGGTTTTTAAAAAAATTATTCTTCTTTCTCTTTATCCATTGTAAATGTTCTTATGCATGTTCATACATACACGCATTCATTCGTCCAATTATTTGCTCTTTGCTACTTGAAAAAAGCATTTAAACAGAGAAATGACAGAGGTATTCGTGCCTTTTGGACACATCCTTTTAAGCTCAAGAGCAATGTCTTTCCCTCGTGTACCAGAAGTACACAAAATTTACTTTTAATTTTCACAGATTTATTTGTGACAATGAATTGAAAATGAGAGTACAAAACCTTTAATTATGATATAATGGAGGGGATGTAATTTTTGTTTAAAAATATACTCATTATCGTTCCATTGTTTTACTAATATACTTGTTTACGCATATATTCCATCATATACTCATTATCGTTCTATTGTTTTACTGATATACTTGTTTACGCATATATTCCATCATATATTCATTATCGTTCCATCGTTTTACTAATATACTTGTTAAGGCATATATTCCATCATATACTCATTATCGTTCCATTGTTTTACTAATATACTTGTTTTACGCATATATTCCATCATATACTCATTATCGTCCCATTATTTAAAAAAAAACAAAACCCGTCTTGGTAAATTTTCGGCCAATAAAGCGCCACCATTTTCCTTGAATTTCCCAATTTTTGTCCTGATGAAAACTAATCCTATTTTGTGATTTCACAAAAATAAACTTCATTTAATGTCAGATTACCGCCGCACCCACAGCCTTGCTCACGTGTACCTTTCGAATGTCATATGAAAATCCACTGATTTAAACAAAATGGAAAGAACACAACGGTTATATTGATATTTTTTTCTGAGAAGAACCTTACTACAGAGCAACCCTCCTTCCTAAACTTTGACCAGAAACATAAAACTAACTTCGTTTCATTCCAAGTTTACAGAATTTTACTTTCTACCTCCACGAACAACTTTAAACACAACATATTGCACATTTTCATTGCCTACATTTAGTACGCGAATACGTACAAACTTCTAGCAATAGAATATATTATAGTCCTTGGCAAATGTAATGAACACACACACACACACACACACACACACACACACACACACACACACACACACACACACAACTATATTTTTCTTACACAATCACTTTATGTATAGATCTACGTATCGCCGCATGAAGAAGGCTATCCGAAACCAGTTCCAGCCAAGGGGAAACGAGATGACATTTTCAAGGTGGAAGACTTGGCAGAGATAGATGAAAGAGCAAAAAATGTGAGATAATGTCTCTTGTGTATCTATTCACATAGAAATATCTACATCCAGTATTTGTTAATTTTTTTCTTATTATCCTATAAAATTTACCAGAACAAAGATAATCACATCGGAATGCAACGATAGATAGACAGATGCCTTGAAATGAATCGTGATAGACTCAACAGAAGGATAGAAGAAACATTAACTACTCTCGTTGTCTTTCTGATCCGTTTCGATTTTAATAAGCAAATACTGATATTTTTTCCTCCCAAACTATTGATTCTTTTAGAAACGTTGGGTTTTGTATTGAGAATCTTACAGTAGCATGAATATTTTTAAAAAAAATAAAGTCCAGCTTGCACCAGTGTCTGAAAATACATTTAAGTCGAAATTTTTAGGCAACAGATGAGCACGCAAAAAGCTATGAAGATTTAGTTGAATATCTTACTTCCGGTTTGGAAACCGACCTGCAAAAGTTGAGGGCCATCTTCGTTTGGATGGGTTCACAGTCGTTCCGGTCAAGGAAAATTCCAGGAGACGTACACATCGAGACTCCACTCGGATACATTAGGTTAATACAAAAGCGGAAGGGATCTTACTCATCGTTCTTGGCTCTTTTATGTCGGTAGGTACACTCTAGGGTCGCTCATCACGTGAATGCATATGCTCTTTTATGTCGGTAGGTACACTCTAGGGTCACCCATTACGTGAAAGCATATGCTCGTTTTGTAATTGTCGAGCACGCCTGTGCAAAAGTTTGAATAGCGACCGCTTTGGCATCCCAGTGAGTGTTCGTCCTTTCATACCCTTGATTAACCTAAATGTTAGAGGTTTTATTTTCTTCTTATTTTAATAACATTTTATCCCACCCTCTTCTGATTTTGGAATGTAGCTTCAGCATGCGCTTGTCTCTATATATCTAAATAAGGACTGTCGGGGTGGGCTGGACATGCAGGCCACGGCCAGTTTCTTGTTTCACAGTCTCGATATTATTATATCGATTAAGATGAAAACAAAAGTTATATATATATATATATATATATATATATATATATATATATATATATATATATATATATATACACACACACACATACACGTATACTAGTTTGAAAATATTTAAAATGGGACAGAAATCAGATATTTTCAAGGTTTCAGCTTTTACGTGTATTTAACTCTGCGACCATTATTTAAATATTTGAAGAAAACGATTTATTAAAAAAATGAAAGATCCCTCGAACTGAAGTAAGGTGTGTACCCACAACAATCCATATAGCCAGATCTAGAGGAATATATATATATATATATATATATATATATATATATATATATATATATATATATATATATATATATATATATATATATATATATAGAGAGAGAGAGAGAGAGAGAGAGAGAGAGAGAGAGAGAGAGAGAGAGAGAAGAATCTGATCTAATCGTAACAAGCAGTGTTTACACGGGCTTGTGTTATGACTTGGTCACTTTTTACATGGGAAATTTATCATTGTTTTTCTATGATCGGGTGAGAATGTATATTTTTGATATTGATATCTGTAATTATATCTTTAAATATATAGGAACTGTATCTCAAAATAACTATCTAAAAATGCACTTTTCAGTGTTCTGAGCTCACGGATAAAGTGCTTTGAATATCTTCTAGAACGTTTACATGCATCCCTCCAAGATGTAAGCGTCTCTTACAATAACAGAGTTATGTCATTAATTAAATTGTAGGAAAGTCGGAATACCATGCGTAATAGTGTCTGGAATTGCAAAGAGTCTTCACTACGAAATTGGAATGGATGACGACAAATGCACGAGCCTGCGCAACACGTGGAATGCGGTGTTCGTGGAGGGTGGATGGAGATTAGTGTTTCCTTTGTGGGCCTTTTTGGGCATGGGAACTTACCGAGATGGACACTACGTTACACAAGGTAATGAAATGAGGTAACATTACTCTCGAATTCTTCTTTATATTTTGACAAAACTAGAATTAAGTGTGCTTTATGTCAAACAATTAAATAGTTTTGCGTAGGATGGAAATTGGTCAGATATAACCAGATTTTTTAAAATAAAAAAGGACAACAATATCTAGCAAAATATATCTTCTAAAGAAAAAATACACTTAGTTCAAAGAGAAAGAAAGATTTAAGGGTACTTTAAAGATATCTATCTATCTATCTATCTATCTATCTATCTATCTATCTATCTATCTATCTATCATTGACTGATACAGGAAATATTGTAGAATTCCTATCACATTATACACCAACTCTTTACAACTTACACTTACTTCAGCAAGGCTACTTATACTAGCAAGTTGAGGGATACACGTTCTTGTTGACACGGAGTATGACTTAATAATAACTTAATTTCTAGAGCAAGGATTTACACAATCTTTTCACTTTTATAAAAATATAGAGAAACAAATTAAATGATTATTTATTTCTAAGGATAATATCAAAATAAAACGGAAAGAACTTTCAAAATCAACATATTTCATTGTTCATTTCAAACAGATGACCAGATTCTTTTGGACTAACATGAAATAATAGTTTTTGTTAGCTCATCTGGCCTTAAGGCCAAGGGAGCTTATAATTTGGCGCTGTGTCCGTCGTCGGTCCCTCCGTCAACACTTGCTGTTACCAATCAGGTGGCCATGTTGTTGATATGATTATGATCAGACTTAAAATATATGCTTATATCATCAAGATCTAGGAAAAGTTCGATAATGAGCGAGTTCCACTCATATTACTGAGGTGATCTTTGTCTGAATGGCCGAGATTATTACAACTCTGGAGTCCGTATTTCTGATCCGAATTTTGATCAAATTTAAAATATTTGCTATATCCTCAAGATCTTGGACAGTTTCGATAATTAGCGAGATACACGCACATTACTGATGTGATCTTGAATTGATTGGCTGATCTTGCTAGCATTCTTAAAGTCATATTTCTGATCTGATTTTGAACAGACTTATAATATGTACTTGTCATATCATATCAAGGTCATGATTTCGATAATGAGCAAAATCCACTCATATTAATATGGTGATCCTGCATTTGATCGCCTGGGCTTGTTACCACTATGTAGGCCTTTGTTCTGATCAGTTTTGAGCAGACTTGGATTATAGGTTGATATGATCAAAATCTTGCATCAGTTAGACAATGAGTGATATCCACGCATATTAATAAGGTGAGTTTGCATCTGATTGGCTCAACTTGTTACTATTCTAGAAACTGTATTTTTTATCCGATTTAGAGGGAAGTCAATAAATAGACTTACATCATCAAGATGTCCAAACATTTTTATTGTGATCAGGATATGCTCATATTAATGAAATTCAGCACAGTTAAAACTAGTTACCAGACGTATGCAATGTAATAATTTTTTCCTTTAAAATACATGTCTTAAGGCAAGCAAGGGAGCTAACCAACGATATTGACTTTTGAGAATGACAATTTGAGTTCTTCTCCTTGCAAACATTCTGGAAAGCAGACAAAAACAAATATATTTTAGAATACAAAATGTATAAAAATTTTAATAGAACAATTTGTAAAAATGAATGAGTTTTAATTTATAACCGAAGTCAGAGTATAAAATAGAAATATTGTTAGAGAAAATATACAATTGTAGGCTAGCATAAACTATGTGCAGTGTTGTAATTAAGGATATGAATTTCTGTATATTTGTCTTCAAGTAATTGTGTTTGTTCTAATATTGATTTTGCTCTAATAATAACATACTTTTTGCAAAAAGCATTTACAAGTGTATACATTGTTTTGCAGAGAATTATTTCTAAAATATTTGCCACATTTGAAATTCTTAATAATTTGGAAGCATGTTTGATATATTTGAAATATAGTTTGACTGTTGCTAGTATTGCCATGTTAAAGTGCCTTAAACAGTTGTAGTCTTTTTTGTTATAACATGTATTGTGTATTATTTTATGGCATTTCATATATTCACTGCCATTACTCAATGTATTTTTTAAAGTTATATTTTGTTTTTTTTAGCTTATAATAAACAAAAATACCCCAATTTTCTTTTCTCCTGAAACACTTCAGAATTTAATTGCTAAGAGTAAAGAAATCCATGGCAGTAGCAAACAAAGAAAGCCAGCATAGAAAAACCAACAAGGTGAAATATGATTTAAATTCATTCGAAGCCCTGTGACTATTTAGAGCACAAATTATAACTTTACTTATAAAGATCTTAGTTGACTTAGATCATGAACAAGAGACTATGCATATTAATTTTGCTGTATCTTTGGAGACACGTCTTATCTGAATAAAGTAAATGAGGTAAAAGCGACATGCTTTAAAGCTTGCTATGTTGTTTGCATAGGCTGTTATCTTAAAATACTACAAAAACCTGCTTATTGAAATAAAAAACTGTTAAATTATGTAAGACAGGTGACTGAGATCAGTCCCACTTGGCCATCTTGTTTTTTTTTATTATATTGGTAATGGCGACTGTTCCAACTGCAGTTTTGCTATGTTAAACCACTTCCATATTTCGACTACATCATGAATAATCGTTCCATTCAAAATTACATAGATAAAACTAAGAGTTAAATCTGACAAATTTACCAGAACAATAATCATGCCAGGATATCAATAGTTGTAAGCTATGCATTCATGTATGTTTTGTTTTGTAGGTGCTGAATCTTCTAGGCAGGAACAGACCCTCGGGAAACAACAAATCGAAGAATTTTTCTTTCTTACGGATCCCGAGAAGTTTGTGTACTTTGCCCTCTCAGACCAACAGGAATGGCAGTTTCTTAAGAAACCTTGGTCAATAAGAAAATTTGCGGACGTTCCATTGTGTCGGCCGTCTTTTTTTAAGTATGTGGTTCAAGTGGATAGTAGCGGTAGAGTTCATACCAAGCACGGAGAATGCAACTTTACTCTGCGATCTGGAGACGGGATTTACTTCAGCTACATGCTTTATTACAACCATATTGAATCAGCGAGACATGGATTAAAACATTTACAGCTCATGAAGAAATTCTACATTTTACCTATGAGACAAAATAATTCTTGGGTATATCATATACGACTTCCAGACATAGGAGTGTACAAGCTTATAATTTTCGCTAGTTCATCACGAGGAGGACGTAAAGATGGAGTATGTGAGTTCAAGCTATTCTGTGATGAAGCAAAGAAAAACTGTCTTCCATATCCAATTAATCCTATGATAGGGTTCGGTGCATGTAACGACACAGAGAAAAGTGGACTATCAACGAAATATCAGAAAGAAGGAATCGTTTATTTAGCTCCACAGAGTCGAACAGCATTTGCTTTCACCATGCTCAAAAAGGTATCCGTATATATGAGGTTGATGCATATTGGTACATCAAAAGAAGTAGAAGAACTGAAAGACCATGTCTCTTTGGAAGAAAACTTCACCAAAAAAATGCTTAGCTTGGACGTCAAAGTGCCCGACGAAGAAGGAGAGTATGCTTTGCAGATGTACGCCAAGGAAGCAGATGACCAAACAGCAAGTGACAATTCTGCGGAGGAGGAACAATATGATGAAGAAAGAAATATTTGCAATTATCTGTTGGTTGCAGAAGGACGAAAAGGAAGACTCTATGAGGTAGGTCTTAAAGGCAAAAGATTTTGCTGTGTCTGAAGTAGGAAAATGTCCACCAAAAATGATAAAATCACGGCAAATAATAAACTTGAAAGGATTTTGATACATGCCCTTTGTTGAAAAAAGAAACCATTACAGCATTTTATGCTTTGTAACTTAAAATTAATCATCAGATTAAGTACTGTCTTTCAGAAAATAACAGACCAGTAAAACTGTCATATGTTTTTTGTACATGTGAATATTATTTATGTCGTTTTGATGAATTCTTTATGTTGTTAAAAACATTTACTACTTTGTGTTTTAAAAGAGTTCTGCCGCATTTAGATATGGTTAGATATTTTATTGCCACAAACAGAAATAATTATACATGGCATAAGGATTGGACAAAAGTTCGCCAACTTACTAGTTCCTCTCCATTGATGATGCGTTGGTTCAAATCCTTCAAATATTTAATAAGCATGTCTAAACGAAGAGAATTGTTCCTATAACATCCAATTGGCTGTAATACATTCTAATTCCTGTAAGTCACATTTCTTTTGGGCAAATATATCATGGACATATTTATTACCCCTCCCACTCCCCACTCCCCCCGGGACTCAGTTGGTGAGCGTCGGACTCGTAATTCAAGGATCGCGGGTTCAATAGCCGCCCAGGCCAGCCCCAATCAGCTACCTCTATGTGCTCTTGGGAAAAGCATTTAGCTCCCATTTGATCGGCATGATATAGCCAATAATGTTTCAAAGTGCCGTTAAAACCGACCAACCAAGCCTTTACCTTCAATTTATTGGCATTGTATCCATCATCCAAATTAGGCGTCTTTCAACAACAAAAGTCAGAATCATGGACATTGTGACACTGGAATCAAAATAAATATTACCCGAATTGACACATATTTCTGCTATAATCAAGAAATAGCCCCCCCCCCCTAAATAAACATTCTTTAGAAGTGTAGTTGAATAGTGCTAGTTATACTTAATAGGTGGCGTATTACAATTTACTTCTCTCATATCACTTCTGCCATGAATTATATGTATAAACAGCAAAGTAGAAATGTGCAAACAATTCGGAACTAATAATTCAAAATCAGAACTAAAAATGGGAGCTGGAACAAAAACTGGATGAATGAAACATTAAAATGGTTTAAAAATATGATAAGTATATCACTATCGCAGAATGCAGAAGAGAAGAAAATCCGCCAGAGCTTGCGAGAAAAGGAGAAGGCCCATGACGTAGCCGGCCTTGAGGAAGCTATAAGAAAGTTCAAAGAGAAGGATCTCGACAATAGAGGCGATCTGACAAGGGCAATTGAAGCTTTAGAGTTTTTGAAAGTCCAAAGAGGTAGGCTGTGCCAAGAGGCGAACAATAATACCAATAGCAATTGCTAAGTACGAGGTGTGTATTTTGCACTGGTTCACCGTTATTGTTTGAATGATAAAGTTAAAAAATAAAATATACATTGCTAATATGCATTTCGTTCTTTATAGTTGTCGGTTCTTTATTAAAGTGTTGAAGGCAGGGAGAAAAGGACGCACATATCATGCTCTGCTCCCCCCCCCCGACCCGCCACGCCCATAAAGGACACTTATTTGGGGAGAACCAGGTTCTGTATTTTGAACTTCATATACGACATTCATTTTTTTTGAGAACCGTATTTCCCTCCATCCCTCTGGCTTATGTTTCACATATATGCATGTTGGTAGTACATACATACATACATACATACATACATACATACATACATACATACATACATACATACATACATACATACATACATACATACATACATACATACATACATACATCAAGATAAGAATGCCATGAGCGTTTTAGGCAGAAGTCTAAACTTAATACATGCCTACATACCCACAGACATAAAGACAGGTCCTTGCAGTTTAATGTTATCGTTAAATATAAACGGTACGAGGTACATTCCTGTGATTTCGATTTTTTTTTGGTACCAATTTCAGAACTGCGAGTAGCAATAATCAGGCGACACCTTGATCCTCTACAAAAGGCGATTCCACTTGGCAGGGCTTACAAACATCCTAGCCAGAAAATCCAAGAGAAGATCAAAAGATTTTTGGAAACCGCTGAAGAGATGAATGATCACCTATTAAGCATTGGCAAAATAGCACACGATGTATCACAGCTGTCACAGTTAGCCACTGAGGAACTACGCAGCTATCTCGCGCCGCCGGATGTGGTGCCAAAGGTCATGCTAGCAACGTATCTTCTTCTCGGAGAAAAGGAATCAGACATAGAGGTGAGACATTCCCTGCTGTCGAATGTTACTTGATCATTCATGAAGAATATTATTATGAACTTATTACGATAGATTATCATGCATGTAACAAGTTTGAATTACATAAATTGGATCAAAAACTATCTTGGCCTACTTTTAAGACGAGAGACTAAGTTTTTAATGCAGATTATACAATTAAAGTTAAAGCATGAATGATATGTTATATGCACAAGATGTTACGCAGTTCGATGGATACATTCTATTTATGACACGAGTAATCACTTTCCCAGAGGTCCATACTTCGACTGCTTCCATAAATGTGATTATTAACAACATAATTCAATGAAATTGCCCAGATTTAAATGCAAATATTGATGAAACAAGTCTTATACTTGAAGAACACAATCCAGTAGCTCGCTACCTTCAGTTGACTTTTGTAAGAAGAAAATCTAAAATATTTCACAACCTACAAGAGCATTTCAAAGAATACTGATAAATCCGCTGAAGGAGCGTCTATCATCACAAAAAAAAATCAGAATAATTAATCCCCATATTATAGAACAGGCTATTGTCGTTCGTGTGCCCATACACAAAACCCCATTAAAATTAACTCAATATATCTTCCTCCAGTTACCCAAATCAACATATATGATCTTAACCAAACCATAGAACAATTACCAGCACATTTTGTTCTGTATGGCCGTTTAACGGCCACTATACATGAGACAGGGAAAAATTAGAGGACATTGTTTTAAAACACAATCTTTGCCTTTTTAATGACAAGTCGTAGATAATGACTAGACTTGTTGTCGTCCTTGGACCATACCTATTTACCCTAATCCTCTGCCTGCGTAAGACTTGTAAGATTGTACCATTTTCATTATCAAGGGGCGTGGTCAGAAGATGACTAAGTAGCTCAAGCTTAATAATATGTAAGAGCCGACCTGTTGAAATCTTGATCACATGACCATTGTTCCTTGGGGATACTATTGCTATTGATGATTCAGTGCTTCAAAATTTATGGAAGAAAACGGTTACTAAGTAATGTTTCGCCTGGTAATATAGCAAAATATTGCGTCTGATGTGTATCGAGGTGAAAAATAAAATTTACAGAAGAACTTTGTTTTGGAGGAGTTGAATGTGCATATTGAAAGAGTGAACAAACAGAGTGACAGTCAAGAAGTTCCAACCACGGCAGTATTATTCATCATATACCCATCATTGTACAACTTATAATAAAGGCTAATTTTTCCGAGGTTGATCTGAAACCTTGTATTACATGCACATCTAGTACTTAGTTAGATTCCTCACTGTCAAGAATAACGTCATATCACAACGGTCGCGTAAAAGTTACGCTATATTTAGACGCAATATACAATGCGAGTAAATGGGATAAATTAAAGTCAAAAGAACAACAACAACATAAAAGCTTGTTTTTTTTTATGAAAAAATTGTCTAGGGTATATAGAAAATACATCATCAGTACAGTAACTTGATCTTGGTACTTTTATTGGCTCTAGCGCTATAGCGAAAGGAGACCATATCACGCTTAACCTTTCGGGTCTCGCGAGATCCGATGTTTTTCCACTATCAATCTCTACGTGAATAGGCATCCAGATCAAGTTACTACTGATAACCTGTATGCATCGTCATATTTTAAAGATCTATTTAAATGTCAATCGAACAATATTATCTTAAAATCCGCATCAACCCCTTTTTATGTCAGTTGCTTAACCCTGCTATTTCGATGTGTGTGTGTGTGTTTAAACTGAAAATTATGTTGTATGCATATAAATGTTTCGGAATCTAACAAGCCAGGGACTGAAAATTTTGTTGCTATTCCAATAAATGAGAGGGTAAATATCGAATCTGCAGAGGCAATTGCTTTATTACGTGCATTGTTTTCCTTTCTAAAATAACAATTATGGTCTACAATAACAATTATGGTCTACATTAACAATTATGGTCTACATTAAGAATTATAGTCTATATTAAGAATTATTGGCTACTTTAACAATTATGGGCTACATTAACAATTATGGACTACAGTAACAATTATAGCTGAAAGAACTGAAATTGCAATTCAGCACATGCAAGAAAACACAGCAAACTGACAAAATACATTTCCCAAAAAGATTTTAATTTCGCCTTCTCAATTCTCAACAAGAAAAATCCTAACTTTGTATTTGATAGAAAAGTGGAAAGGAAATGCACCTAGAATATATTTGATGGTATTGAAGAGAAATATAAATGTAGTTTAATAAACTCATTTGGATTTAGCGAGCATCCTCCGCAGAATGCGACAAATTATATCATAATGTGATGTCTATGTAGAAAAACTGAATACAATGAGATATATTTTACCACACACTTCTTAATATATATATATATATATATATATATATATATATATATATATATATATATATATATATATAATTCCATTTTTAATATCCGTCCGTATATCCCAACAATATAACAAATAATTTGCAGAAATAACCAGGAACACAGGGTCATCCTGCTCCAAAATTATTATAAATTGCTAAAACATTTATGAATTAATACTTAACAATTAAATATGCTTTATAATGTTGATTATTTTACTGAAGTAATTGAAATAATTGCACAAAGGGCTTTATTTTATTTGAAACTACAATGACTAAATCAAAGATTCGGTTATAACCTTTTTGTCCTTTTTTAAGCTTTTATTTAATGTTTATTTTTGTTGTGTGTCCAATTTAGATAGCAGTAACACCATACATGTCTCAATTTATGGTATTCGATTGTACTCTCTCTCTCTCTCTCTTCTGTATACGAATCGCCATCGGATTCTCAGTTGTAAACAGGAAGTCATAAGTCACTGTTACCTTTTCTTCTTTTATTCATTGTTTTTAAGCGGTACGCCTGCTTGTGCTTATTAAGAAGATACCGTGACTTTGATCAAAGCATGCATTAGAATCAAATACTTTGTAGAAAACCGCTAAAATTCTCTTTCTCTTGATATTACGATGCAAGAAACAATTTCTGAAAACAAGTTGGTATAAATAAGCAGGAATAAATAAATAAATAAATAAATAAATAAATAAATAAATAAATAAATAAATAAATAAATAAATAATACATACTATATCATTTGTTCAAGGTGCTGTTGATCTAAAGCAGCCGTGACTGCTAAGACAGTTTAACAGTACAATGAACCAAATTTTAATTATATTCATCAGACTTTCAACCAAACGTGTATTCATCAGTGCACAAAACCGTTTATGGCTGATACGTAGGCAACACGTGTTTATTACATAAAATTATTGAAAATATTGAAAAGACACATTAAAATTTTTACCTTGAACATATTCATAAGCATCTTGAAATTACTTATTTAATATTTTACAATTTTAAGATTTAATTTAAGATTTAGTTACTCTTACTGTTTCAAGATCACAATAATCAAAACAAAACACTACGAAATTTCGTCCTAAAAGTCATCGTTTTGCGTTCTGACCATCCTTAGGTGGCACTAAACAGTTTTGTATGATTGGCCACGGTTACATTTTTGATTGAAGAGACATCCATACCTTATCTCTATGTTAATTCCTCTTTTTGGCAGGTGTGTAAAGAATGTATGATTTCATGTTTTATGCACATGCGGACAATTCCAGTGCTGAAGCATATTTCTGCTAGGGAGATTCGAGATTATGTTTTGGCCTACAATGTCCATAAGCGGCTGTTCATTTGCTCCTAGCTCTATTTGTATGTGCTTACCATAATTTTCATTTTAAGTGATTTTGTGGGAAATCGGTCCGTTCACTGTAAAATTTCCTCTTCATCAAAGTAACATCTAGGTCGCAATTATCACCGACTTATCTATGTAATCTCTCCGATTTTGTTTAGTTAAGGTTTGGAAACTATCAGGGAACGGAAAATGTCCTTACAAACCTCAGTGCAATTCAACATTAGAAAATCTGAATAAATACCGGATATAACGAGCTAAAGCTCGGCGTACCCGAAAGAGCAAGAGAAAAGCATGGGAGATCTTACCTGTGTAGGTTAAAATCTCCCTATTCTATTAAATCAGTATGAACTGTGGTACGGGAAATCATTGGCAAAAATAAAAAATAGCTGTATTAAGCATATAAAAATATCCGATAAATTGGTCAATATCCACCAGGAATTTCAAATACATTGGCAGTAACAATCTCCAACAATTCTTGACCAGAAAACTATACTGAAAACTTCCGCGTGTCACAAACCTGCAATAAAGGTTCCTTTAAATTTCTAATCCGTTAACGCTGAAGATAACAATACAACTTTTACTCTCAGAGACTCACATTATCCTCGTGATCGCGTCCATGACCCTTCAGCAGAGTCAGATGATATCCATTTCCAACTTCTCAAACATGTACCCGATACAGCTCTCTATAAACTACTTGACATTTTGGGAAAATTGCGACTTCCCGCCACGATGGCATTGATATTGATTTCAATACCTAACCTGGAGACGACCATATCGACCCTTACAGCCATCGTCCCGTAGCACTAACAAGCTGATTTTGTAAAACCATTCAACGAGCGATAAATGAAAGGCTATTCTGCTATCTTGAATTAAAGAAACTACTATCAGATCTTCAATGTGGATTTAGACGCCAGAGAAGAACAATTGACAATATAATTAGACTTTAAAAATTAAGCAGAGAAGTTTTAATAAAGAAAGAACACATGGTAACCATATCTTTTTACTTGGAGAAAACTTACGACACCACGTGGGAAGTACGACATCATAAGTGACCTATTCGACCTAGGTGTAAGGGGCCTCCTATCTAATTGATTCCGAAATTGTGAATTGACAGCATTTAGGACATAAGGTAGATACCATCCTGTTTGAAAGCTATCCTCAGTATATGGATGTACAGCATTTAGGACATAAGGTAGATACCATCCTGTTTGAAAGCTATCCTCAGTATATGGATGTACCTACGGGCAGCATATTGTCAGTCACCTTTTTCAACATTAAAATTAACAATATAGTAAAATGCCTTACTCAAGGAGAACTGACTGTTCATGATACGTCAACTACTTTTTGATCTGCCAATACATAAAAATGTATACTATTAAACGTCAACTATAGATATGCTTAAACAGAATAAAAAAGAAGTCTGAAGAAAACGGGTTACAATGTTCAAATTATGAAATTGTTTGTATGCACTTTTCCCATGTGATTATAATTCATGGATGGATGGACCCAAACTCCATCTTGACGGTTCTCTCACTCTTGTTGTGGAGGAGACAACATTTTTAGGACTTTTTTTGACCGTGGAATAACATTAGTTCAGTATATTAAATACATCAGGGACAAATATAAATAATACCTGGATTTAATACGAGTCGCTGCAAACAAAGACTGGATAGCAGATCGGAAGGTCTTACTCCAGTTATACAGAACTACTTTAGTGACTTGAGGATGGCTTCGTTGTGTACCGATCAGCTCGCAAATCTTACATGAAACCACTTGATCCGATACACAACAAGAGACTTGGACTTTGTTTGAGAGCTTTTCCAGCTTCCACTTCAGAAAGCCTCTGTGTGGAGGCAAATTAATCATTTTACCCCAGACGAACGAAACTGACATTTGAGTACACAACAAAATTACACTCCAGTCCATCCAAACCTGTATAAAATGTTATGTATAGGCCCAAATGCTAAACCTTGTACTGAAGAAAACCAAATTACATTCCATCTTTTGACATAGGAATTCACGTTTACATAGAAGCTTTAAATATAAATATGGCACATACTGCAAAAGTCTCCATCCTCCAGTCGCCCACGTGGTTAATAGAACCAGTAAAAAGAATATTTAATCTTTACTAATTCAAAAAGTCCTGTACCAATCATCTCGTTTTCATAGTGAATGCAATAAAATATCGTCGTCATACTCCCCTGTTTAACAGACGGTTGGAAAGATCAAGACAAAGTTGCACTTCCCGCTGCAACACTCCACAACACTATCTCGAACCGGTTACCGGATAAAGCCTCCATTACTTTCTGCATAAGTTACAGCAATACGGATATATTTAAATTATATCTAAACCTCTCAAAAACTGATTTGTTTATTTTTTCAGATTTCTTTTCCACACCGAAAGCCTTGAAAAACTTCAAATTTGAGAATCCATTAATATCTAAACTCTTATAGAAAAATGACATGCTCACAAACTCCTGATAAAGTATCATGTACTGTTGGATGCTTAGTCTTATTGACATTACGGGTAATGAGAGAACATATAAAGCAGTCAATGTTGCCCTGCAGTCTGTATATTAGTGGAAGATACCATATAACTACTTTAGGTATTATATTTTATTTAGCATGATGCATCTACTTGGCAAAATACAGGAATGAAACTCCACAAAGAAGCTTTGGAATATCAAAACCATCTTTGGATAGAGGCATTCCTCGTATAGAACAAGACATAGAGATGAGGTGGTATTGTGTCGTTTTGCGTATATGACACACATACATGGCAACTGCTTACCTCTAGAAAGGTGAACATAGATCAGAATGCGTGCCTTGCCAGTACCCACTAACATTGGAGCACTTTCTCGTCGAAACAAGATTTGTTTTAAATGTCACTCGATATCGTGTACTTTCTAAAAGGATGCGGTTTATATTTTACTCCGTCTTGATAGGATTCCTAATTTTTATTTTCATTTTTGTTTCTCTTAAGTGCTTTTGAAAGAATTTATTTACATCTTTACCTTTTACATTTTATCTTACAGTACAAAAATGTTTGTTTTGACTCTGAAGGGAGTATCTTTTCCAAAGATTTTAGCAATTTCTTCCTTTACCATTTAAAAAACCTTTAACTTGGCATTATATAGCCAGGATTGAGCTGACGTGTCATTCAACCTGACACATAATGCATGCTTTTAATTTTACGCAAGCTTTGTTCGTTTAGAGTTTCTGTTTTTGTGGCTTCTTTGAAAATTCAGGAATATATTGGACTTTAGAACAAAAATCATCGTGCAGCATATTTTGCATCTAATTTAGTTGTTTCTTTTAGAGTTATCATCTCTCAAGTGGTATGCAACAAATTGGAAAATAAATTATCGGAATTAAGTAATTAAATTTTTTTATACTTATCTGAAAAATAATATTCAACAAGGACGCATACTGTTTTATATGGTCCATGTAACCATGCGTTGAAAGTATCGAAGGAGCATGATGGTTTTATCTTATGACCTTGCATAGATTTCGCGGCAAATGATATTCAGACTGACTGCATTAAGCTGAGTAGAAAATAGCAGAATTCAAAACAAAATTTATTACAAGCTATCCGTGGTTTTTGTCTAAATATAACCCGAGTATTCTACTTAAGTCTTCTGTTCTTATTACGTTAATTGTTTTCAATTATGTCCTGGGTATTCTCTTGAATATTTGTGTGTCTGCCATTTGTTTTCAGTTGTTTTGACGGTCGCTAGGAATCACTGTTCAAATTATCAAACTTGATGAATATTTTAAATCCTGTTCTCAGCTCATTCCATACGCTTGACGCGAAGAATACCCAAGTAAAATTCCCTTATATAGCGATGTACTTTTAATATCTGCAGAACTGGGAAGATTTACGGGCACTTCTACGACGAACCGGAAAGCAGAGTTTGATCTACCGAGTGGAACATTTCGATACTACCTCTGTACACCCAGTCATATTAGCCAGGGCCCGAAGCCTAATTAAGGATCATGATGAACTAAGCGCTCGTCAAGCCAGCCCTGTAGCCGGAACATTCTTTGTCTGGGTAGGTCAACCAGAATATGTATTTATAAGTTTGACATACGTTTAAAATCCGACAGGTGAAAACATGTGGTCATACTCGTAGCTTATTTCTAGTCTAGTGCTAAAATTCTTAACTATATTAATTGCTGAATTAATTATTCTGAATAATGCTTGAAAGTCAGAGATCCAAGTATTTCAGTGCTTTTTATAATACGTGTTTCTCTTATACATTGCATTTATCATTCCAGTTAAAGGGGCTATAGAGTATATACTGAGTGAATCATCTATCAGAATTAACAAGAACCGACTTCTAATTTCTAAACACTGATACTAACACCAATGATACAAAGAAAAGATGCAATGATACAAAGGCGGAAAATCAGTCATGCACTATTACATGTAAGACAAACAAAGTGATAACCTCGATAAAGTTCGCATTGAGAAGCACGTGCTTGTCTTTTTCTGTTAGTACAATTTTGAAAAAAAAAGATTTAGTCAAGGACTTTATCTGAGCAGTGAAGGAGGAGACGAGCTTTGTTGCAATCGTGAAGTGGTTTGTTCTGATGGAAATAGATGCCTATAGAAATGCATCATCTATGGTTCAGATGAGATAAAGGTACAGAAATATTAACAAAAACATGAGTAGTGAAACAAACGTCTGTTGTAGATACTTTTTTTTTAGGTCAAATTTGTATATGACATTGCAGCATATGTTGTGCACAAGCGTATCTATTCTGGTCCACTTATTTCAAATCTTAAGTTCAACAGAATTATGCATACTTAAATAAGACGTAGTCGTTCATGTTACGTTAACTGAAAACAAAAATTGAGGATTCGTATCTGTTAAATAAATTAAATGAATGAAGAAGCAGGGAAAACATGTGATGGAATCGGTTTGATCAGCTATACAGGACTCGAGTGAAATATATGTTATACAAATTCTTTATACAGCCGTTCCTAACTTTATATTCTAGGTGACAAAGGTGTTAAGTCTTTCCGGAGGAGACGTCGATATCGGGGAGAGCGACGATGCATCTGAAGACTGACGTTAAACAAATTCCTCTTGAACGCTGCCATGACGTCATCCTTTTCTTCTAGTGTCAGTGTGTGCTAAATGAATTGACACAGAACAAATTGGTCTGTACTTTAAAAAACATTTTGAGCCCGAACCTTTAAAGTGCGCTCCAAAGTCTGAAATATTGATATCCTTATTCCAAACTATGTTAGCTTCATTCAATGTTCAGAACCTTTATCACTCTGGTTTCTTTCCTTCCTTGCTAAATTTCCAAATACCAACTTAACTTAATTGCTTTTCAAGTTTGAGCTGGAGTCCAAAGTTTGTCTTTTACAGAGTTTTGAAGATATGAGGCCCCAAACTTTGGACTCAATCTGCCATATGCAAAGCAATACTTCGAATACAATCAACCATATACATAATAATACTGGAGACACAAGCTGCCATATACAAAGTCATACTATGGACGTAATCTGCTGGATACAAATCAATACTTCGGACACAATCTGCCATATACAAAGCAATACTTTGGACACAATCTGCGCTGTCTGCCATGTACAAACTCACACTTCAGACACAATCATTCATATGCAAAACCATACTTCAAAACAAACCTCCATGTATCACAGCACAAATGATATGCTATTAAAATGATCTATGTTCATACTCATTTCTTTCAAATTATGATTTAATATGTGTGTGTGTTATTTTTTTAAAATTATGATTTGAAATGTGTGTCTGTGTGTGTATGTGTGTTATTTCTTTTCCATTTTGCTTCTGTTGCGTAGACCTAGTGAAAAGATGTTTGCATAGTAAAGCCATACTTCTGACACAATTTGCTATATATAAAGCCATACTTCGGACACACTCTGCCATGTACAAAGCCATACTTCGAACACACTCTGCCATAAACAAAGCCATACTTCGGACACACTATGCCATGTACAAAGCCATACTTCAGACACAATCTGCCGTATATAAAGCCACACTTCGGACACACTCTGCCATGTACAAAGCCATACTTCGGACACACTCTGCATGTACAAAGCCATACTTCAGACAATCTGCCGTATATAAAGCCATACTTCGGACACAATTTGCTATATACAAAGCTATACTTCGGACACACTATGACATGTATAAAGCCATACTTCGGACACACTATCCCACGTACAAAGCCATACTTCAGACACATCTGCCATATATAAAGCCATACTTCAGATACAATCTGTGCAATCTGCCATATACAAAGTCACACTTCAAACAATCTGCCACATACGGAGCCATATCTAAAATAAAACTTCCATGTATCACAGCACAAATGACATGCTATTAAAATGTACTCTGTTCATATTAATTTTTCTGTAAAGTCATGAATAAAGACAATTAAAGACTATCGATTTCGTGTGAGTGTGATTTCCTTTCGTTTGGCCTGATTTCTGTCGTATAGAACTAGTGAAAAGATGTTTGCATAGCAACAATCAATACAATGGAAAAAATCATAGGACTAAATTTACTCAAGAAAGAAAATGTGCAGAACTTAAGTCTTCGTAAGCCAAAATATCTTTGCATTCTTCATATAAAGAGCATGGCAAAGGGATTTTTGTATGACCCTCGCGTGAGCACGTGTTTTATGTACAACGTTACATGAACGTCCCATCTATCTTTAATATTTATCTGTTGTGTAAGTTGGGGTGAATGCATGTATTTAGGGCACAGCACGTAACACTGGCTTGGCCAATAGGAGAAAAGCGAATTTCATATTCATATATTAATATTTGTTATGTGAAAGATTTATAAATGCAAGTTTACTGTATTTAAAAATACACATATCGTATGATAGAAAAGAATAAAATTAGACAAAATATATCCCATATTTAGGTATTTCATCTTTATGCAAACCGTACGATACATATACAAACTTAAAAACAAATAATAAAGAATACTTGATCTCTTTTGAATGGACCATTTCTAAAATGGCTAGAAATCAAGAGAAAACGTACGCCAATAAACATTACGTAAGACCTTTGGCTTAAATGAGAAAGATAACATCAATGGCTAAAGTGACACTAAGCGTCATTTTTGAGGCAAACTCCCGTTATACTATTTTTTGAGAAACGTCTATTAATAAAACACAGATTATTTATGAAATTATATAAAACAATCGTCACAAAAAGTAACATTTAAAGAGTCAATGTTTTCATGCTTTTCATGGTCACAATTAGAGTTAGGGATCACAGATATATACGTTTTCGCGGTATTTTCCTTTTCAACTGGCAAATTCCAACTTAATGTAAAGGCAACAATAATATACAGGAAAAGGAGTAAAAAGCTTGATTTTTAAATTATATCACAAAGTTGATCTCCATCGGACATAATTTTCACTCGGACTAGAAGATGCAAATGCACAAAGTTAAAAAGGATGAGACATGTATGATGTTTGCTGCCCATTTGATATACAAACTATCAATTTATATCAAAAGGTCAGCGCTTCTCAAAATTAATTAGATATTCTCAATTTAGACATTGGTGGCTACTTGCAATTATACGCCCTTTATATATTTGCTCCCATTTACTTGGTATTTTACTCTGTGGATCGTTCTCTTTTTACACACACTTATGTATACATATAATAATATACAATTCTATTTGTTGACCTTTATGTATAAATGCCTTAATTTTGCTCACTTTTAAGAAATAGCTTTTGCATCACTATGTGCAAAGAGATAAAGCCCCTTACCCGTATTGAGTTCCGACAACATCTATGGAACGGTCTGACAGCGTCTTAAGATACCACTTTCCTATGCCTCGTTTTTGGAGCAGAGCAGCCGAATGTATGCCAGGTAATGACAGAAACTTGAAAAAATTACTTAGAACTATTTGTTAAATATAGAATATTTAGCAGTGCAAATTTTTCTTCTGACATCATTGTTTGTTTGTCTTGCTGTTAATCAAGCAAGGACTTGTTCATGGAGGGGCTTGTCGCCCGGCTATATGAACTACGGTGGGGAACAGTCGTCATCATTGTTTTTGCGGAGAGGGGTATGCAGAGGGAAGATCCGTGAAATTCATCATTTTTGCTGTCATAATTATCGGTGTTTTAATACAAAAGTTACAAATATGAAACTGTTAAAGTTTTCTCGAATTATTATAACGCTTTAACATATATACATTTGTTTCAAGTACAGATAAAAGATATTGACCCCCTTCCCCCCCCCCCCCCACACACACACATTTGGTAGCGCTTTTACATAAGAGAGTGTATTGTTTTGAACTATGTTATATCAATTTAGTATGGAAATTCCTTGATGACATATTTTATCAGTAAATAGCTGTGTAAATATATTTATATAACTTTACAGTACATCATAATATTGCACGCAAACAAACTTATATGGGATAGAGAAATTAGGAACACACTATGACCAAATTGAGCTCTAGACTGTTTTTTAAAAGAAACAACACCAAAAAAAACAACAAAAAAACAAACAACAAACAAACAAAAAAACAAAAAACAAAAAACAAACAAACATCAATAATAATAATAATAATAATAATAATAATAATAATAATAATAATAATAATAATAAAGAACAAATGGTCTCCCACATGTATGTAACTATATGAGCCAACAAGAAGTCGATAATGTACAGGCACTTGATATATGTAACTATACAGGACATATGTTCCTAACAAATCCACACCGTTTTAGTGTAAAAGTGAGGGAAATTAGGGTACTTCACTCCTTATTTGTCTCAATTAATTTCATTTAGGACAGTCATATAGTTTCAAATGATGATAATGTATTGATACTTGGAACACTTTATCAATACTATTTTTTGATACCTTTTTGTGTACCAAAGACTCCCTACTACATATCTCTACAAGGATAATCTTACTGTTCTTAATATAATTGCAAGTTCTTTAACATCACACTATAATGCTTTAAAGCACAAGATTAGATGGACGCAGAAACCGAAGAGTTTTCAGTAAATGTTTAGCGCTCCTTTCAGATATTGTCCTCTATCTGCTGATTCTACCACTCCTCTTCCATATTTATTACATTGTTTACCTGTAAATACCAGGAAATCGTGTAACATTGTAACATATTGTAAATATTAAAACTGTACGTTGGGTAAGAGTCTTCATTTTAAGCAAGCCGTGATGGCAGATTAGTTGCATGTTTAGAAAAGATCGGCAAGCCGGAAGGAGAGGATCCAGTCGGGATAGCGTCCATGATCCGGTATATCGGACCAGGGTCCCAGAAAAGGATAATACAGCTTAATGAATTGTTCAGGTATTCGATAAAATAAAGTACTTTAAATGTTTTAAATAGAGCACCAATTTCAGTACTTTAATACATGGTAATCTGACGAGAATTATGTGCAGCACTAGATGTGTCATCATATAGGTTAGAAGGAATACAAGAACAAAATCCATTATGCCAAGGAGAAGGAAATAGTGGTGAAGTTACGACATAAACAATGTGATCTAAGAAAGTTTTCTCTTTAAGCATAGGTATAACACACATGCAGAAACGTGAGCCGTGGAAACTCAGTAATTACCTTGCCGGACTCGCGACCACAAGGGTGCAGGTTCGAATCTTATGGTTAACGGCCGGTTGTCATACATATTTGCCTTCCTTGGGAATTTAGTGAGGAAAGTTTGTAACATGTATCATTTTAATGCTAAAACTAGGAGAAATCGAAGAAACAGTGTTGCCATTTTTTTTCATTAAGGTAAAGGTCAGAGATCAATGTTAACTGCCAAACTACACTCTGAATGATACAAACTCTATTTCAGTGGCACTCATGCTGGTGTAAGCAAATCAAAGCCTTAAAAAATTGATTTTTCAACAAAGTAACCTTAGAATGAATGTAAGAAAAAGCAATAACCAACATCTATTTCCAGTTTTATTTACCTGTCTTTGACGGGATGAATGATTCAGTGACTTTGTCCCTCAGTACATAGATACAGCCTTTAGTTTCTACGTAATGATAACAGGATGAAGCCGGGCTGGGTTTGGATTTAGCTAAGACACTGAAAGCAATTTCGTGAATGAGATGTTTATTTTTAATGTAATTGAACGATGAATGAATCTGACACCATACTCGTGCGCATAAAGTCCAACATTTGGATTTAGCAGAATGATGCACACCGAGTTCAACAACTGATACAAGGAAATGATATCGTTCATAAATGGAACTAATCAGAACATGTAACTTCAACGAGTAATCAAATAAGAATCAACGTATGGAACTTTTAAACAAATATGATTGATATATGGATCTATCACCATGGACGATCAATGTATAGAATGTATAACAAATATGAACAATGTATGATTCTATCACAAGGGTAACAAAGTATATGATATATACACACATATTAACAATGTATGATTCTATCACCAAGGGTGATTGAAGTATCGAATTTGTAAAATATGAATAATATATGCTTTGTCCACAAGTAGGATGTATGTATTATCGATTATTACTCATATAGCGATATTGAATTATTGATGTCACTCATATAGTGATATTGAATAACATTGATTTCAAAAATAGAACATATGTATCTCGTGACGTCCAGTTGACGATCACAATGTATTTCTGGTTCCACAGCTCTCGTCGAATGATCAAGGAGTCACCACGCATGGCCCGCCCGTCCCAATTTGCCGCAGGATCCCTCGAGAGTTGCCTTATTCCATACATACTCGCTGGTCCTGAAGCTTTGGTCCCTCACTGCGAGTAAATCAATAAAATCCTCCTAGCCAATGTCACTATTGACCCCCAGCATACGGGTTGCACGGAACACCAGAGTTCTACGACTCCCCGTCACAAAAACAGCTCTACAGCTGAAGATTGTCCTGTAAAGTGGACAGCTTCCTGACAAAACTCCTTGTATTGTGATAAGACAACGAGAATTTACTCTATAAGTACCCTGGTTTTAATGAAAATCCACAGCCAGAGAACTCGAGGTAATGGGGTTTCTCACTGCAGACACTTTACTCGTGCAGCCTTGGATGAACCGAACTCAGAATTTTGAAATAACTAAAGCTGAAAAATACACCACCCTCGGGGAACGCTGTAGGCGGCAACGAAACCGGAGTACATTATAACAATAATGAAATAACAAAAACATGGAACACTTAATATATATATATCGTGGCGTCCAGTTGACGACCAAGATGTATTTCCGGTTCCAATCGCTCTAGTCAATGGTCAAGGAGCCACTACGCATGGTCAGCCCCCCCCCCAGTCTGTTGAAAGGGTCTCTCGAGATCCTTCTCATCCAACGCAGAACCGCTGGACGCGAAGCCTTGGTCCCTCACATCGAGAACACCGTCACCAGACACAGCGTACACGTCACCAGGAACTCCACAGAGTTCTGCGACTCCACATCACCAAACCATACACAAAAGCAGCTACAAGTATAACAACTGAACCGTGTAGTTCATATGACACGGTTAAGTACCTTAGCATTGATATATGTTGCACATGCGGGCACATGAATTCGTTGCGTTACACATTACATTATCATTCAATGCACGCAGCATATAATTAAATTCAATCTGTCTGTTCAGTTATAACAAATGGCCAACTTGAACCAGACTATAGTATTTCTAATAGCATAGCGTTATATGACCTAGGTATTGACTCTCTGTAGAATTTAGAATAAATTCTAAAACATCTAATATATGAAGCAATTCTGTCATATACAACGAATAGTAATAAAGAATGCAATCTTAAATTTCACATACCTCTACAGCTGATGATTACTCTCGTAAAGTGGTAAGCTTCCTGACAAGACTCGTCGTACTGTAATTTGTACATAGAGAATTTGCTCTATAAGTACCCTAGCTGTGATGAATATACGCAGCTAGGTACTTGGGTTTTCACTGCAGGCAATTTGCACATGCAGCATGGGTTGAGTCGCGCTCAGTATTTCGAAATAACTAGATCCGAAAAAAATAAACCACCCTCGGGTAACGCTGTACGCGGCAACGAAACCCGAGTACATTTTCGATCACATATACATATTGATATAAATCATACGCAATTCCGTGACAATACCTCCCCCCTTAAAAAAAGTGGAAACACTTTTAGAAAATCACGGAATTGAGCAAAAATACAAACTGAAACGTATTATTTACACTACAAGAATAACATGGCAAGAGAAAAAAAAAAACTGCAGATCACACTCTACTCAAGTAATCGGCACCTACATTTTCCGACCCACTAATTGCCTCGATCCGGAAACGATATGGCTGCAGAGTCAAAGCCCAACGCATCAATCTTGCGTATGAGAGACTGATGGTCCGTTTCAAGGACAAATTCCCTTCCGAAAAGGTACGTGTGAAATTTACCTATACCCCACACCAGTGCTAAACACTCCTTTTCGATCACGGAGTAGTTTTGCTCCCTAGGCAGCAATTTCCTACTAGCGTAAGCTATGGGTAACTTGCTCCTGTAGCAAAACTGCTCCTAATCCCGTGTCGGAAGCATCACTTCTCAATACGAACGATTTATTTAACTCTGTCAACTTTAGGATTGGTGCACTGATCAATTTTCCCTTAAGAGCGTTAAAAGCTCTTTCTTGGCATAAACCCCATGAAACTTTATTGGGCTGCCCCTTCCTAGTTAAATCCGTCAACGGACTTGCTATAGCGGCGAAAGTTGGGACGAACTTCCTATAAAAACCTATCAACCACAAAACGATCGTATCTGTTTCTTGGTTTCTGGCCAAGGAGCGTCTTTAATCGCTTCAATTTTGTCAGGGTGGGGTTTTAACTGGCCTGACCCACTTACTAGATGGCCCAAGCATTCCAAGTTAGAATACGCTATACTACACTTGGAGGGTCTCGCTGTGAGATTTGCCTTGCGGAGTCTGTCGAACAGATCGACTAATACCCTAACATGCTCTTCCCAGGTATGCGTATATACAAGAATATCGTCGACGAAACTATCTACGTTGTCCATGCCTTTCAACAATTTTCGCATAAGACGCACGCACGACGCACCGGCGTTAACCAAACCGAAAGGCTTAACCTTAAACTGGTAAAGACCTTTAGGGGTCGCGAATTCCGTTAATGCGCGGGCATTTTCAGCGATGGGCACCTGCCAATATCCTTTGGTAAGATCTAATTTAGAAATGTACTGGTGCCCAGTCAATTTTGAAAACAAGCCCTCCATGTCTGGCATCGGTTCTGCCTCAAACACGGTAACTTTATTTAGTTGTCGAAAGTCTATACAAAATCGATTAGTTCCGTCTTTCTTTCTGACCAATACCACGGGGGAGGAATATGGGGAGTTTGAGGGTTCAAGCACTCCCAGGTCTAACATTTTACCTACTTCCTCATCGATTGTCTCCCGTGCATTAAAAGGTATCGGATATCCCTTAATTCTGATTGGCTCCGAGGTATTCAAGTTTATTTCATGCATTATTAATCCAGTATTACCTGGTCTATCAGTAAATACGTCTGGGTATTTACTCAAAATTTCCCTGACTTGCTGACGCTGACCTTCAGGTAATTCTGGGCGTACGCTGACCATTTCTATCCCCTCTTTTCCTACACCCATGGGGTACTCAAGAGAAGTTTCTGTGTTGGGGTCACTCGACTCGTCTTCTATGACCGCAATACATACAACGTTCAAAACGCCCTTTTCAACAGTTTTATGGCATACATCACACGAACGACAGAATCGTGCTATGTCACTATTTACGCCAGGCCAATAAAATTCCTTTAACACTTTGTCAGTCGTCCTTTTCCTACTCAAGTGACCTGCACTATCGGACTCGTGCGCCGCTCTAAGTATACGGGGTCTGAATATTTGGGGGACAACGAGTTGAAAGAATGTTCTACCCTCCAACGAGGTAAATTTTGTTTACATTAACCCTTCCCTGCGTACGAATTTCAAACTTGCCCCGCCCATGCAATGTTTCGCGGTACCGGACACGATCCTCTCCGCGGTCACGCTCAAGGACGCGTCATGCCCTTGCTCACGCATAAATTCATCCCGCGAGATATCAGTCACGGCTTCCGGAACTTTCAACTTGCGTAGCGGCTGTTTCTCCGCCTGCGCCTGCGCCCTAGTTTCGACCGCTTGTACAATGGGAAACCGAAAATCGGATAGAGTTGGTAGTCTGGAGCCCTCTACATTTCCAATCGTTAGGTCGTATATAGGATTGTCCATACACAGAGCTTCTACGGTTCCGGTCAGGAAAGGCGTCTCGATTTCTATTCTCGCGACGGAAACGCGATCAATCGTTTGATCTAACAACAAGCACGGGGATTTCCAACCAAGCATTTGGTCATCCATAATGAGACTCCGCTTTACTACGACGCCTGTGTACCGGTATCGCGTAAGACCGTGACTAATTGACCGTTGGCGGTACCACTAGCAGTCGGTACCCTCGCCTCGGGAAAAAGACAAATGCCGATAGACTGAATAACATCACGACCGATCTGCGCACGGCTGCGGACTCGTATATCGATTTGCGTTATTAGATTGCGAATTATCACGCGGAAAATCATCGCTCTTACCGCCTCCTGACCATGCCCTGCTTTCAATAGCAACCGCGACTCTCTGGATGAACCCATTCCTTTTCGGACAATCATGCGCGATGTGACCCCATTCCTTACAGGTGAAACATTGTCTATCCCTACGATTTGTACCCTTCCCGGATTGAAAGTTTCCCCCTTTATTAGTACCAAGTTTCTCGGGTTCTCTGGGTCTCTGATCTTTAGCTTGATTACCTCCCTTGTTTTCCCTCGAGACTACATTCTTGGTACCTCCCCGAGCTTCGGCGAAATAGTCTGCCTGGGTAGCCATATCAGAGATATTATTGAAGGACTTTTCCATCAGGAACAAGTACAACTCCTTACCACAAGTGTTTAACAGCTGGTCCCTAAGTAAAAAGCCAGTAAGGCCCTCGAATGTTTTTTGTATCTTGCCACATTCAACCCACCGCTTGAAATAATTTCCCGTCCTACCGACGAACTGGGTGAATGTCTCGCCTTTCTCGGGTTTACTATACTTAAACTTTTTGCGGAACCCTTGCTCTGTCAACTCGTATCTCTTAAGAAGTGCCTCCCTTAACGCGTCATAGTTCAATGCGTCGTTCACGGGTAGACGCGAATACACATCTAGCGCTTTACCTTTAAGTAACGCGCTGAGCTGGAGCGACCAATCATCTTTTTTACACTTCTGGATAGTGGCATACCGCTCAAACCTATGTAAATAGATATCCATATTATCTTTGTCATCTTCTTAAAAAGGTAATTTTGGGCCTCTCAACTTGCTGGAGTTAGAGTCTTGTTCCCCCTCCCTCTAAGCTTGTAATAATTCAACTTTCCTTTTATGTTCCCTCTCCGTATTCCTGTCTTCTAACTCCATGGTTTCTAACTTTGCTCGTTTCTCCCTCTCTAACTTGCTTTCTTCAAGTTCTCTTACCTCCTCTATTCTTTCCCTTTCTGCTTCCCTTTCCCACTCTATCCTTTCCTTCTCTGCCTGCTTCTCTAACTCTATCTTCTCCTTCTCTGCCTGCTTATCTAACTCCATCTTCTCCTTCTGAAATACCATCTTCTCCCTTTCAAATGCTATTTTTCTTTCCTCAGCCTGCTTCTCTAGTTCTAACTTTTCCCTTTCTACATCTCTCTCCTTTACTCTTTGATCCCTTTTCCGAGCCTGCTCCTTCTGAACGAATTTTCTAAGGGCCTCCCCCTCATACCCAAACTGTTTGCCCATCTCTACTAGATCTTTGAGTGACCACATGATAAATACTGTTGATAAGATCACCAATCCTAAGAGCACTATCAGGTAACACATACAATATTTAAGATTACACATACCAACCGTATCTTCCTTCTCAGAGGGCAACCAAATATATGTAATATGTATATATGTATATGTGATAGACAAATGGCAAATAAAACAAAATATGAGTCAGATATTCACTCGCCCGCCTGAATTATCTCTTGTCAGGAAGGCCACAGTCTGAAAGAGATAACTGAAAAATCTTACCGGAGTCAAGACCTATGTCCGTGCTCCGCCTAATCCGATCCCACTTCTGACACCATATAGATAAACAACTAAATTGAACAAGACCTTACATTTCATACCAAATTAGTGTTACCAATGGATATTGGAGCTCAATTCGTTTTCTTAAGTTTCATAATATACCCAGTTCACATGTCATGTGCTTCATGTATTAAGTATCACTGATATGGTTACTCTTTGTCCAACCTTTAAATAACATGAATAACCTTGCATTATATATACATTGTACTCCAACGATGCTCATATCTACACAGCAAAATATGGCTAAATATTGCTATGTCGCCCTCTTCATCTTCTCCAAATACAATTAAAAATATTGGGATATTTTTCCCACATAGTTCTTAATCTGTACTGCACTACATCTCTGCTTAGTACAAGGTAAGATATTTATTAGGGTTTGTTTCTACTGAATATACAACTAATTTGCTTGAATAACAAATATTGATTGACGTAAGATTCGTAGCTTTTGTAGTAGTATATGAGGAAAGATTGGATGATATTTTCTGAACTTGGCATACAACTTTGAAAATATATATTTTCCCTTATCTGCAAGCCTGCCAATTTATTACTAGAGAAAACCGTAAAGATCTTTATGAAGAATGATAGATCAAAGTGGAATTAAGTACCTATAGTAAGCTTCTGAGTCTCAGAGAAGATCACTAGTGTTTATTTTATCTGAGTTCATCCGTCTTCACAAGGCTCCTAATAACGTCCTCATTCTTGCATATATAATCGTTTATTATTAGTATACAAAAAACTTGGCACAGATTTCTAGCATTTGCTGTTTTGACATCTCTTTATACTTCCTTGTTCTTGCACATACATTAAATGTAACTCATGTGGTTTTTTTTTTTCTTCTTCTGGAAATGGCCTTAGGACACAGATCCAGGGTATTAAGGTAAAAAACTGGTGCGTGCTCTGAGATTAAAACTGATTCCAGAGACGCCACCATAAAATTCTATCCACCTTTTTGAATGTTCTGTGCCATGACCTGTTCTTTTTTGCATAGAATACAATGTAAGATAGTACAATGTAACATAGTAACAACAAACTGCTTTACTAAATTGTTGGATATTGTATAGATTAGTTCTTTCAAGAGTCTTCATTTCTGATATATAGATTAACATTAGCCAAATGTTACAAAAAGTCGGTAATAGCGTGAATATGTCTAAATTAAAAATGATCGGCTATAACGAATGCAAGTGGCTAAAAGTTGGTAGTCTTATCCACCCTCGCCCGAAAACCGATGTATGAAACATTTTTTTTAAGTTCACCTGCAGTACATGAGAAAAGGTATAATTTCCGCCAAATCATGCCGGGGCTACGGGAAGGGTACAAACGGGGCTGTGTGGTCCGTGCCGCAATGGCTGTGTGGAATATAGACTTTTCGCTACGTAAGTCAGGCTAGAGGTTGCTTTGTAGATGGAATGTGTCAGCTCTTTTGGACCATTAGTAATACTGAAGGTTGATTTTCCGCAGTGACACCACTTTCCCCCTATTAAAAATTGATTATCTGAAGTGATATCCATACAACATGGCAACTACGGATGACCTCATCGAAGGGTTATTGGCTGAGTTTGTGCCTGTCGAACATCAGCAAATTACCGACCTGGACGTTCAAGCTTCTCCCCCTGTAATGTTTCAAGCTGACGAACAGTTGGTTGACATCGTACCAGTTTGAGGCTGATGGTGCTGCTGCGGTCTCTCTAGATGGAGGATTGAAGGAGAAGAAACATTGGATATAAACAACAATAATTTTGCTCATTTTATTGAGCTCAAATGATTGATGAACGCGCCGCAGCTATTTTTAATGCCCTTCCAGAGGGCAAGGAGTATATGATCCGAATTAAGTTGCATCGTGGGGGGCAGTGGGTAGTAGAAGACAAGTTTGACTCTGTGCGTTGAAAAACGACTTATCATCGAGGTTATAACAGTTTTACAGACAACCCGTTTTGGTGTCATCCTCGGTATTGACCATCCCTACTATAAGAAAACCTACCCGTTTACAGTGGTGCATGGTCTTTACCATCTTCAGGACGTATATCTAGCCAACCTTGCCCCTCTACCAGATAGCGACCTCAATTGTGTGGCCCAGCGTATGACTGAGCACTTTGCGGCCGATCTAAATGGGCAAAGGCAAATCCCCACTCGCCGAGAACAGATTGAGGAGCGTGCGAAAGGTTCACAAGAGAGGCACAAGAGTAGACAACGTTGCCGATCTGGTAAGGATTCTTAAGTGGCCAATCGTTTTGAGAGACGTCACGGTTGAGAACATACAGAACAGCGGCAACTGTCAGGAACATCAAGGCAAAACCTACAAGAAGATAGAGCTTGTCACCCAGAATGGCCACGTCTGGATCAAGGATGTGCACATTACAACCTCGTGGCAGGTCTGCATCTGAGCGGTGACCAGTTTGTGCTTCAGGATGGCTGTACCTACCGCACACGGAAGAAGCAAAACGAGATAACATATACATGTTCCCACTTCCTTGTAGATGACAGGACAAGTGCAAACGCCCTTGAAGAGAAGATCTTTGTTGTTGATCAAGGACGTTGGTGGCTCTATTGCACCTAGAGCAGATAATATGCTCGACGTGCATACAATCTTCTACCTTAATGGCGTCGTTCCATCTGTATCGGCGGGGACCGCTTCTTGGAGCAGTAGATCCAAGATAACCTGATTGTGGCAACAGGTAAAGCTGTTCGGGACCAGACCCAAAGGTTTCTCTTTGAGCACCACATGAAAAGTTTGCAGAACATAAAGTGCCCCTGCTATACCACACTAAAGATTCCAGAAGTCAAAATCCCAGGCACCCAGAACCACGAGGAGCTGGTCTTGAATGACGTTGTAGATGTTTGAATTGAGTCATTCAAACTGGGGACTGGCGTCTAGGCTACGCAATGACTGCGCACAGTACACAAGAGATCAAGGTAGAGAATCCACAAAAGGTCTGAATTGTGGAACACTATATGCAGTGGAGCAATCTTGTCTACCTCTCAGTATTCTTCAGGAACTAGCGTCCTCAGTTTTCGATCACAGTCCGGTTGACATTAGCTGATTTTAGTGTAATTGTAAAGGCGAGACATGCAGTCCCAGAGCCGATGGCACCCTGTGTGCCCAGGTTGAGAAAGGGTACCAGGAGCTGCTGGTTTGGGCCAATCTTACTTGAATTATTGGTAGAATAGATGCGTCCCTGCGTAAAAGAAATTAACTGAACTATTGTCCGGACTTGAAGAAGCAGGTTCCTTGAGACTAAAAAAAAAAAAAATTAAAAAAATTGGCACTCTCTCGATAAATCTGCGCTTGCAGATCACTAGCAACTGCAAGACTATCAACCGAGTATTCAATGAAAACACAACCCGAGACTAAAGCCTCCAGGCGCTCTTTTGCGAGCAGGGCATCAAAATCGCAAGAGTCATCACCATACTCTAATTTTTTATTAACACTTTATTGCGAGCAATTACTGGATGCTGTGGTGGTGGTGGTGGTGGCACACCTAGACTCCCAAAGCTCTCGACTGACAAGGGTGACGTCAAGGAATGGGTAAAATAAATCACTCGTCTGTGCCCTCAGAAAGTTGGCAAAAAAAGCCCATACAGCGTTGCCTGGTATCATCGGATACATCGTCTCTTAGCTTGTCAACTTTCTCGATAAGTCAGTTGCCTATGGGGGCTCACTATAGCCATCTGCGGGCTACTGATGATTGAAGATCTGGCATAAATCTAAAGCAGCGCTAGGCCTACGGCAACAGCACCAACAAATAACGCAGTTCGCTCATCAACACGAAGCTCTGCATCTGCTGTTTCTTGCACCCTCGTGGCAGGTACGATTAGAGAGACGACACGGAGCTTGTCCATCCGTTGTACCAGACCATTGTCTCCTGTTCAGAACAGAGTTGACGTTGTCATTAGGTCCCAGCTTTGGTTCAGCGGTAGCTACTACGATTTTATTTTTGTATTCCTGGATGATGCCAATGCGGAGCTCCATGTCGCTCGGGACCATATAAAGGTTGATTCGAAACACAAAGTCGACCTTAGCGAAGCACGTTTTGGTAGCAGTTATTGCTGCTTAGTAAGTCTACAGATCTATAAACAACATCATCTATGTTTGCCAGAAATAGCTTCTGTGCGTCAAGAGCGGTGCCCGTCACAAGAATGCAGGTCATAGGCTTCGACTATACACCCAGGATAGCCCACACGCACGTTAGGATCGAGTCGCTAATAAGGTTAAAATATTGGCCTATGTAAAGCCCTCTGTCTTGCCCAGGACAAAGGTCACCCAGGCGTCATTGGCCTTTGGCACCTGTGTGTAACGTTAGTATCGAGTCGCTAATAAGGTTAATATTGGCCTGTGTAAAGGCCCTCCGTCTTGCCCAGGACAAAGGTCACCCAGGCGCCATTGGCCTCTGGCACCTGTGTGTAGTAGTCTAGCTGCAGCTTGTATTGTTTCATTGGGCGTACAGCCAACCGATTCGGGAAAGTTCCTTTCGTGGCCGGGACCATAAATAAAATGCCATTCCAAGTTCATCAGGGCGATCTTTTTTAAAATGCCAGACTGTGTACTGTGAGACCCGAAACTCTGTGCACAATCTTTACGCAGGTCTCCACGTTGTAGCCGTTCTCAAATATGCTCGAGGCACTATCGATGGGCAGTGGGGCTTGCATTTCGACGAAGATACGTCGCGTTTGATAATACATGTGAAAAGAAACGACGCAGCCCGTTGTTTGCGCATCAAACAGCAAAATTAATTTGGTTATATCAGAAGTACATTAGGTTATCGTGCCAATTTTAGGCGAGAGCGTCCGCCGACTTAATGTTGGGAGTGAGTATTTGGTAAACATGTCGGGAAATGTGACGGTGAATCTTCTAGTCGTACTAATTTGTATAGTCGCAGACGTAAAATTCTTTCCATCAAGCTCAGTCTTATAGACACCACCAGCTTGGTATTTATCATTGGCGTTAAGACTAAAGGCTTCTAGTGCCATCTTGCACTGCACATAAACATTATGTTTATTTCATTCTCGAGCGTCCAAAACGGGGACTCCAATCATCCTGCTTTAGTACATTGTGTAACAACCTTCAGGGGTTCCCATGGTTGGTCTTCGATCTGTCACCTACTGGGTTGGCTGGCACAATGTTAAGGCCGCATAGTACTTTCAATGCCGTGTCGCTGCGACTACGAGCAGTTTGGTGAGTACGTTAATACAACTGAGCTAGGCCTTTACAGTTTGGACATGCTCGCAAAGCAAATTACCGAGCTCAAACACCGACTTAAGCAAGAAGTGTACCAGAAACTCAAATTACTTTCTATAAAAAAACACGCCTCTTTCACGAAGACATGTTGGTAAGATCTTTATTAAAGAGATTAAGCTAGCATGAGCTAATATCAGACTTAAAATGCACTCCCAAATCATGCAAAAGACACTGAAGCGTATGGAAAAAATGCACGAAAGCATGAAAGAACATGAGGCTTTTCATAATGCATCAAAGCAAGATATCAAACGTTTAGAGGCCTCGCTAAGGGAAAACGTAGTGCCAAACTCGGATTCGGATTAAACTAAGCCCACATATCAAGTTGTGTAATAATCCAGATGGCAGCTGCGTCCATCTTTGAGACTAGTGCTGAGAGACGGTAATTTTCTATCAGGATATGCGTTCTTGACTCCCACAACCAGCACAACGGCGGTGCTGTCGATATAAGTCTGGCACCCTAAAGAGCGCTTACAGAGCGAAACGGCTATTTAAGTAAAGTAAGTAATTTTTTCTCAACATATGACGGCTGCGCTTGGCAAAAGGTACGGCTTAGTGTGCACGGACACCGTCTTTGCTCTCCTACCTGTGAAAAGAATGAGGCTTGTAAACGGTACGCGTTGCGTTTCTTTTGGACAGAATTATCTGGTGGACTGTCCTCCCCCTCCACCCGCCGCCCTCCTTTCCCATTGAGCAGTATAAACCTTTTAGTTCAAGCTCATGTCGCCTTTGACAAATGTTTTGCATACAATACGAGACTCCCGAGAGTATCGTCTACACGATCTTTCCTAACTGGGTTGTGGTAGAATATATGGATGAATTGACACAGGTTTCAGTGAAAGCCAATATATACAATTCCGACAATTCTGCATACACTGTATCTTATTTGGGGAAAATACTTTGAACATTATAGTTTGTAATGTAAATATGGTGTGAAAGGTCAGGTAGATTGCGAAAAGAAATTTATGAGCTAGATGTGTCCTGTGAGAAGTTGCTTTCTGGAAACTGTAGAGTTTGGTTCCGGATTCTGATGAATGTCAACGGCTGATCAGATTAAATTCAGCAACGATGTGATCAAGACTAAGGTAAATAGGATGCACACAATAAAATCTGTGAAATGATATTACTTAAATATTATTTGTTTGCTAGATCACGTCTAGAGCTACGTATATTATTGATCTTATGATTATATGAACTCCGAGAGAAAATTTGCACTTATGACAATATAAATGTAGTACTGTCATAGCATTTGGGGATGATGAACATGCTCAAAACATGAAGCAATAGCAAAAATTTGAAATAAGAACGATAGGACTTCATAGTGGCAGAAGGGATTGTTACGACTAGGGGTAATGTAACAAAAGAAAAGACTCAAACAAACTTTCAAGATTTAAAATACAAATCTTTAATTTTCCTGAAATATTAAAGTATTTCAACAAACAATCAAAGTGAAAGAATTAAAATAACTTACAGTATAGAATGTCCTTAATAGTCCTAAATTGTTTTAAAGTTCACTGATCCGGAAGTCAATCCAAATATTCCGAATGTAGTATGTTCCGAATGAAGTAACCTTCACTGTACTAATGTGTTAATAAGAATAAGTTATATCCAAGTAATCCTTGCGAATATGGAATATCACAAGTTCTAGAAAGGTTTCTGGTAATTCCACGTAGCTGTACAATTATTAAGGTTGATGAAACAGTACTAATCCAGAATGCACTGTATTAAAATATATAGATCTCCAAAGCAGAATATCCCACACACAAAATGAACCAAACTCGTTTATGACTTCTCAATTCAATGTAACTATGAAGAATGCCAGAATACTGCTATTAATCATATAATATAGTCTCCCACTACGGAGAAACAAAATAAAACCCATTACGTCTTTGATAAACAACTGGGCATTTCGAAATATTGCAACCCTCTCCGAACCAATCAGAAACTAGGTTATGCGTGACATCTCCAAAGTGCTAGTGTACCAACGTTTATAAACAGTAAAAAACGTATTGAAACTGAAGAATCATAGAATCTAGGTCAAAAGTTCAACCTCATGCGCTAACACGTGATGTACTAATGCTACAAGCGATAATTCCAAATCAAATGTACTCAGTGAAATATTGATCCAATATACCGTATGTGTGCTCACGGCAAGACGACAGCTGTTAGACTAAGAACAGAGATCATAAACTAATAAACTATACCATTATTAAAAGAAAAATGATATATAATTCCGTAACAGGATGCTTCTACAAAATGTAAAATAATTGTCAAAATCGCTGAAAAAACAAACGAGTGGCCTCCATGAAGAGGCATCTACCAAAATTATATTACATAAATATACTTTGTTGATTGGTATCAGTATCGTCACATATCAGCACGATTTCGCTCCATTAAGAAGGGGAGCTCAGTAAGGAATGAAAGTAAATATAAATAAGAAACAATAGGTGCAAACAAAATATAATGATGATTGAGAAACTACTTCTAGAGAAATGTCGTTCATGGTTATGTTGTGATCGAAACGTGAGAATTTTAAATGTTTACAAAAATGTGCAAGATAGTGTAGTAATATAACAACGTATTATTGGTGATCACATTTTGAGTTTCAAAGAGATCTTGTAGGAGAGTAATGCAAAGATACATACAAAGGTTTCGGTGGCAAAAGTAAGCATGATATTATCAAAAGATCTTTGCCTTCTACACATAAGCAACACGGCAAAAAAAGGTGGATTTTTGTATCACTCTCGAGGGGTGAAATCATGTGTAATGGGCACAACACGTGACACTGGCTTGGCAGAAAAGGAGAAAAGAAAATGTCAGACTCATGTATCAATAGCTTTTATGTCAAAGACTTATGTTGGATACATGCAATTTTATTGTATTTGAAACAGGGTATATCGTATGACAGAAATAAATGAACTTAGACAAAATATAACACATATTTAAAACATGTTATCATCTTTTATCAAGCCATATCATAAAACACACCGAAACGTAAAACATTTAATTGAACTCTTTTAAATGGACCTTTTCTACAATGGATAGGAACCACGAAAAAACGTACACAAATCGACGTTACAAATGAGGTGGTTTAAATGATAAAAGGAACATCTAGGCTAGAGAGAATCGGAGCAAACGATCAAAATAACATCAGCGGCTAGAGTGAATCCGAGCGTCATTCCTGTGGCAAACCCCCATCATGCTATTAACATAAGACATAGAGTTCTTAACAATTATTAAATAATAGTCATCAAAAGTAGTTTATAAAAAGTCAATCTTTTAATGATTTGTTTTGTGCGCACAGGTAGAGATAAAAGATTTATTGACTTTCCCGGTATTTAACTTTGCAACTAGCACTTGAAACTTCACGTAAAAATCATAAATATATGCAGAAAAAGGGGTAAAATCTTAATTGTTAATTTTATCACAATGTTTTTCTCTATTAGGCTTAATTTTCACTTACTCCCCTAGAAAATGCCAATACACAAAGGTAAATATGAAGAGACAGGTATACTCAGACTGAACTTCTATCAAACTTAAAGTTTGCTGCCTGTGAGGTACAGATTTTGTTGAAAGGTCATGATCACTTTCACTTAAGGAAGACAAATGGTTCTTGCATTGTTTCACAGTTACACTTGATACCCCCATCAATTATGATAGGGTATTTTCACTGGAACTTGCAGCAGACCTACTACATTTTCAACTTGAAAGTGAAAAGTCAATGCTATCGCTATCTGAATAAAATCCAAAAATCAACATTTGATGAGGTGTATATTCCTATTTTAGATTTCATTGCATTGCATCACAAATCATAATTGTCTCAGTAATTAGAAGTGTTTATATATATATATATATATATATATATATATATATATATATATATATATATATATATATATATATATATATATTGCTTTACAGCACGACAAAATATTATATGTGATCAAAATAATATTGGTGTCAGCGAAATTAACGAACACTATTTGATCAAACTGAGATAACGACTGCTAATCTATATGCTGCAGCCATATGACCTAATAGGAATCAGAAAATGCACAGGTAATTCATCTTTGTATCTATACAGGGCAAATTTTACACTGTTTCTGTGTAAAAAAAAAATACATTTTCTTGTAAAGGTAGCGACGTTGGGGCACTTCAATCTTTATTTGTGTTACACTTTAAAGCAACTGATTAGACCAACGCAGAAACCGACAAGTTTTCAGTAAACGTCTAGCGCTCCCTTCAGTTATTGTCCTCTCTATGCTGCATCTGTCAATTCTTCGCCAAAGTAATTACGTTCTTTAACTGGAAATATAAAAGGAAGCACGCAACAATGTAACATAATGTTAATGTATACGAGTCACATTTGAAGCAACCAGCGATGCAAGCCCAATTGCCTGTTTAGAAAGGATGAGAGTCTCAGAAAGGTTCGTACAGTCTAACGAATTGGTAAGGTCTTTGATAAATATAAAGGCTTTAAAGATGTAACCAATTTTAGAATTTCGGTAATTGGAAGCGAATTATGTGCAGTACTATATGTGTCACCATTAAGGTTACTATAGAATAGAATGCGGCATGCAAAAAACATGAAAAGTGGTGAAATTACGACACAAACACTGTGATCTGCCAATGTTTCATTTTTGAGGATAGGTATAACAAGACACGCAGAAAAAGAATCCGCTGTAGCTCATTCGTTAATATGCCGACTAGAGTTGTGATATATTTTGCCTTCAGTGTGAATTTAGTGAGGAAGGTTGGCAACGTATTGCGTTTGAAAGCTAAGACTATGAGAAATCAAGAAACAACGTTACCATTCATTCTCATCAATGTTAAAGTCAGAAATTCATAGTATCAACACAAAATTAATAGAAAAAGGTCAACGACTAAATTGAACAAGACCTTACATTTCATACCAAATCAGCGTTACCAACTGATATTGTTGCTCAACTTTTTTTTTTTAAGTTTCATAATATACCCAATTCACATGCCATTTGACTCATGTATTAAGTATCATTTTTTGGTACTCTTTGTCCAACCTATAAAAACACATTAATAACCTTGCATTATCTCTGCATTGTACCTCAACTATATTCACATCTACGCAGCAGAATATGGCTAAATATCACTCTTTTCACCCTTTTCATCTTCTACGAATACAGTTAAAAATTGCGATACTTTTTCACATAGTTAACCACCTGCACCTCATCTTTGTGTTATGCAGGACTGCCAACCTAATAGGAGGAGAGTTAACTGCACTAACACTTCTGGAATACACACGCACACACACACACACACATTGTAGAGTTTCTAGGCAAAGGAATTTCACTTCCACAATGTCTTTAGCCTTCAAACTGCAAATAATGGCCACGATAGTCTAGAACATTTGGATGGACATCATATTGTCACCACACACTAGTCGCAGACTTTTCCTTACAAATGATTTTGAATTCTCTAAGGGGGAGGTTTTCTTTCTTTTGAACAAACGGCAGCTGATATTTTCAACATAAATTTTGATTCACGTAAATACATGGGAAGAACCTTCAGTATGAGGAAAGATAGTATGATATTTTCTGAACTTAATATACAACTTTCAAAATATATATTTTTCTGTATGCCTGCCAATTATTTATTACCAGAGGAAGAAACCAGGAAAACTGTAAGGATCCTTTTGAAACATTATAGACCAAGGTGTCTGTAAGTCAGCGTCGTTAATGCTCCGGTTCCGTATCTGTGCTCGGAATCGTCGGTAATTTTCAATTTCCGCCAACACAGTGGTGAACTCACCCATGCTAATCGTTTTGGTGTCGCTCTCCAGTTTCGTACTTTGCATAGGGTTAGATTTTTAAACAAAAAGAATTACCCAGGTTTTCCTCACTGGCTGTCCAGGTTATTTAAAAAAGACCTTGTATATCTTAGGTATTGTTAAAAGAACTTTGAATTCCCTTTATTTTGGTGTATGATTGATGGGTGAAATTTGGGTTATAGAGTATACAGCTTGGTCTTACTTAAGATGTGCACCTCTCTAAAAAACTGCTAGCTCCGTTTAGTCATTTTCACTTCCTGGACTTCAAAGGTAAATAATAAAAAAAAGAGCAGATAACTTTTTTTACTTTTGAGATATTTTCTAATTCATTCATAGTACTTTCAGAGGCTGGTATTGTCTGCTCTGGCAAAATTCGTTTCCCTATTTTAATAACTGCTGAAAATAGTGCACTTTTGACTAATTCAGGCTGGTTTTTCGAGTACTTTGGAGCGGCCATTTTGTCTGCTGTGTGCTTAGATCATGTCCAGTTTCCACAAGTACAATATGTAAAGAAATTTCAGCCACAGTACATGAAAGTAACATAGAGGTATGCCAACATTCTCTCCATTATGCATGTTGCAAATGCAAAATACTTCATCTTACACCTGTCACTCTCTCAGAAGCATGTATTATCTGTAGAGCGCCCCATTTATCTAGTACAGCTTGGCACTTGTGCTGAGACTACTTTGTGCTGCCGCGAGAAGTTCTGAATAGACATGAATTCCCGAATGCAGCCGTAACGAAATTATTTTACCAGCGACGCCAGTCACATCGGTTACTGTTGATATAGCTGCAACAACAATTCCGATTGGTGTGCCTATAATAGTAGCTGTAGTCGTAATTCCCGCCACACCAAGGCCAACGGTTGTTGCCACGGCAAGTCCACAAATCGCATCTACAACCACACACACCCGTTTGTATTTCACGAGTAGGGCGGTTCTCTTGTGAATTTCACCTCGCACTTGTTGTTCCGCTTCGATTTTTGTCTTATGTCGGTAACTTTGAGAGTCTATCCTAGTTCTTCTATTAATATTGTCATCGTGCAGACTAATTGGTCAACAGGATAGCCTTGTTCAGCTGCGGTACATGTACGCACTTATAACCAAGCACTTTTCTTCACATGTACAACCGTCATACAATCATAGAAAATATCTTCCGGAGGAATATTTAAGTCTCCGACAATTGTGCGTTCCTGGGATTTGGCAGCACCTACATTTAGAAACACACCGACAACGCCTTTACTTTTTTGATCTAACGATCGTTTTCGTCCAAGAACCGTTACGCAGACGAACGCGTCCTTGTTAAATAATAGTCGGGATCTTTCTCTTCTTAGCTGAGTCGATGTTGGTTTAACACATATTCGCTGGGGAACGTAACCGGGGTGGATTCAGCTGTGAATTTCAATTCATCGTTATAGAAACAGTCTTTGGCTGATTTCACCCATGACGGTGACGTATCTTTTTGTCTGGCGTGTTCGTGTGCTAATACTATGACTGCAACCTGGCCTCGCGTTGGTAGGTGTACATCAAGGTGGTTCCAACGGTCTATTTCTATTTTACCTTCGCTTAGATTATATTTGAACGTATACGAAGGCCTGGTAACACAACTCTGAAGCAGACATTCATCGACAAGCAGATAGTCATCGACAAGCGGAACAAAATTGCAATCAATATTAGCATCCGCTGTCAGCTGGTCCAACATCCCATCCGCAAATTCCAAAACATCGTCATCACATATATGTAATGATAAAGCTAATATTAAACACAAACGCCAAAGACGGTTAAGTACCCGTCCGGATAAACGTTGAGTCCTTCGAACTGAATTTCATCTCCGGCGACTAATGATGTTGATGCTGTATATGTAAAAATTCTGCAATAATAATGCCGGTTTTATCGATATGTGATATGTGTGGGATCTTTCCAAGATGCCGCTGATCAACATTATAATTTGACCCCACTCACCTTTATTTCCGGTTATGATAACCAAGTATGATACGGACTCGCGCACTTTTAAGATGTGACTTTTAGGTATATCAAAGCCATTTTCAATAGGGTGGAAAACAAGTCGACCATTTGCTAAGGTTAAGACGTTAGATTGTTCCTCTGCTTCTTTGGTTAATATTCCTGTAATTCCACTCCATGAAGTTACTACGCGTGGTGGTTAGGGCATTTCTGCGATCTTTACATCCAAGTATTGTTTCATCTCGGTATTGGCATTATCAACATAGTTTTTGATACACGCAACCGACACACCAGCGTCTCTGATTCTCCCGATTTCGTTTATTTCGGCCAGGGTTTTTTCCAACAATGCCTCGCGACTTCAAAACGATATCTTGAATGTCCACGTTAGATGTTTTAAGATTTCCAGTTTGATCTCCAAAAATCACAAGCTCGCCCGGGTCAACGTCAACAACAACCCGGCTGGTAAACTCGGTCAAATCCGCTTTGGTGGCATACCTGGTCAGATCAACATCGGCGCGTCCTCGGGTGGTTGAGCGTCCGTAAATGTCAATAGGCATTTCGCATACTATTAAGTGTAGTTTCCAAGTGATAATGTAAAATCAACAAGCGTTTGCGGGGTTGGTGAACGCTCTAATGCACGCAGTGCCTTAACAACAAGATGTCCGCATATGAGGTTTGCAACGGCAGCGTTGAATAAAACAGCGGTTGTCGTCCAGCGTTTCGGGTTAAAAAATCAACAACTTCAAGTGGCGGTGCAAGCCCGTACGAATCAAAATACAAAAGAGGTTGAGGGGTTACCGCGTACGCGACCCAATGAGTTTCCAGGTCCTGTTGTCAAATCCAGGTTGATGATGCCAGTTTCCCGCGAGCAGGAAATCATCGATGCATGTTCATCCCGCATAAAGACATCTCGGAAATGTTTGACTGGCTTTGTCATCGGGAGTAAATCAAAATTAGTCAACGGCGAGGACACAACCGAAGACCACTTCCGCTCGGGAGCCTTTGGCTACCACGCCTGGATAATTGAAGACCTTTTCCTTCTTTTATGCGGCCTTCAACCGCCTTTTTCAGAGCCATCGCGTATGCAGTTCCGACGGCCTCTAACGCAGCCGCTTTTGCAAGCCCGGGAGCTGCAGCCGCTAACAATGCTGGAATGGCCGCGAGGAATGGAAATATTCCACCTCTAACTTGGATAACTTTAATGTTACCGAGGTATTCTTTTGTTTGGCCGCATTAAGTTGATTAAGTTGTGTTTGGGTCAACCACAGGAAGACAATTCCAGTTAACTTTGCCGGAGAAAGCCTCAATGTGACCCCGTAATGCAATCCTTATTTTCGCAAGCTACTTTGGGCTAAGGCCAACCTTAACCTTGTGATAGGACATTTTTATTTGAAACCGTAACAGGTTCAGTTACTATGTTACGACTCTACAAGTTCTCCACAGGCGCGTCAATAAACCTCATTCGGCTACTTAAACCTTGCAACAACAGAGTCTTGTCGGAGAGGATTACAGCAATACATCTATAATTTGGGTCAACGGCGGCTCCTCCTATACGTGCTTTGAAGTACATGTCCACCAAGGACTGCTTAACCAGGTCTAGATTCTCGAGGTTTAAGTAATAAATCGGGTACAACGTACGAAAGACGTGCTGGTAAATCTGCAAGCCTGTGTCAACATTTTGGTCTCCGTCAGGTATTTCAACTGTCGATGATACACACGAGCGATTTGATAGTTGCCAAAGTCAAGCAAAATGTTATCAGTAGGTTCTTGGTGACCGTTTAACCTTAGCGAGACCGCAGTCACTGCCAGTGGTGAAAATATTATTGGACTTTCCAGTTGGGTGTTCAGATTGTCTACCATTTAAAATGCTATAAACACGTGCCGTGGTTCACTGACACCTTGCTGAGTACTTATTTGCCACGAGAATTCTCCTCGGACGTCAGTTTGCTTCGAGTCAGTGGTCATCGCTAGAAATTAAGTTATAGATGTTCCGTCAGACGCCATAAATGTTGTTGAACGTGCGTCTGTGGTCACTGATAGGCTCATTGATGGCACCGAAAGTGTAAATTTAGATAACACAACTGTACCCACAATGGGAACGACGGTATTATCACGCCAAAGTACATCATTGGCGTTGCCCTTTCTGTTTAACGTGACTGTGTGTTTGTCCCCGACAATAAGCTTATGAAAGTCTCCATAAAACTCGAATATGTGTGAGAGTGCAATCCCACAGGAAAAATGCCCGCGCGTGTTAAGCTGGGCACTACGTTTCGCAAATCCACCCTTGAAATTTTCATTGATGGCAATTACAGCGGGCGTTGGTGCATCTTCTGCCGCGTTTTGGACGTTTCCAATGGTATACTGTTATATGATGAGGACGGTCGATTGAGCCTTTGATAAACATAAACGGGCCAATAGACCTTGCGTAGTCGTCACTGTCACGGGCGAGTCTGAGAATTGTTGTAGCGACGTCAACGTTGTCAATAACTGCTTCGATTTCCTTTCCATCGATGAGATAACGTGCGCAGCTAAACAATGCCATCATGCCGTTGTTGACAAATCCGACTTTATCATTGCAGCCGTATGCATCATCGTTGTCGTCGAGTACAAGCCTCCCTTGGACATCCAAGAATGCCTCGCCCGAACGAAAATACCGAGATGTGTCATGAACCTGAAATTCGATTGGCCCTGGCGCGTTTGGATCCCTAGCCTTGTACGAGTAATATTGGTACTTTTGCTTACTTCGATCTCGCAACACAGGCGCGTCCACGTAGAACGCAGGATCGGATACATCTTTGAATTGAGCCATTGTTTATACATTATGGTTTCGTCCAATACCTTTTGCGAGACAACGGTTATTCGCTTCCCATTGATAGATTTGCGAGCATTGAATCAGACAGGCGTTGTCGAGCGGCTTCATTGATGATTTTACCAATGGAAGCTGGCATGGTTGTTGTTGATGGTAATGTAACCAGTGTCACTAATCGTCGCTGTCGATCTCGAATCGATTGAACCGCTTGCAATCCCAGATTTTTCATCCAATCCGCAGCAACGTTTTTGATGCAATCAACTACTCGCATTGCAATTTGTTTAGCAATCGGTGGAGCCCGCGAGAATCTCTGGCAGCCATGAAACAATCCCCGGACAACATCACCAAGGCCATTTTCGTCATATGTTATGTAAACGGGTTTTATCGCGTTAGCAACACGCACGAGTTTCAAAAGTGTGCGTACGATTGTTATTTTATTAAATATCAGGTCAATTTCTAATGCACAGTTGTATTGTCAAGGTCTCCCCGCGCAAGTCCAACATGTGCCCATCCTTTTCCACAAAGGTGAAATGAAGGTTTGTCAATCGAGGATTATTGCATGGAAGATACACAGGCATGGGAGTAATCGATATCAGATCACCCGGGGCCTCAGTCGGGGAAAACCCAAACAATATGTAATCCTGCGACGCTTGCGTTGTCGAGGCTGAGGCTTCATGACTACAACTGATGGCGTTACAGGTCAAATTAAACTGAGTTGCCGAGGTAATTCTGACAATGTCTGGCGCGATATTGTAACTGGTGCCGTTGGGTCCTGCACGCAGAATTTGTTGGTCCGCGGAAATCTCATTATGATCTTCGGACCAACCAAGAACCGTTCTCAACGATGACTGTGCAATATCAACATTGGAGATTAAATTGAGATTGCAGCGCTGAATGTGGGCTCATGTTCGCGTACGTAAATTTTAGAATCGCGCTTGGTCACCAATATGATCCTCCGTCTTATCTCTTCATTGACAGATTCAATCTCGTACGCGCCCGTGGGAAGCCCAACAGTATTCCAGCTACCTTTTCGACCGCCCTCTGCCGAAAACACGAAAGAGTTATTTGTGGGGAGCCCCCACACGGCCGCTATCGAATATTAGGCGAACTTCGATAAACACGAAATGACGCTAGTGCAATCTCGAGTGTGTGGAATTGTCTCGTGGTGATTGGTGTAAAAAAAAAGTAAAGTCACATACAATTCAGGTTTCGATGATGAGATCGTAAATGTCGAGGTAACGCTCAAGGTTCTGTTTGCAACATTACGCTGAATCGCAGCATTGATTTCGCGTAAAACAGGGAGTGCATCAGAATTCATCTTCGGTTTTGTATGCGCGTTCGTCGTATACATCGTCGATGTCTTCAATAAGTTAATGGATCAACGCGCGAAACGTGCCAGGATCCATGATGTCGTTGTTGAACAACCGCTGACAGATCGATGCGGCCTCATTAGTTACTTCTGGTGCGTTGTCGCCCGCATGAACCGATCCCACGAGTGTTTTAAACCGATCCGCAAGGTCGTGGGGATCACACAGTCCACCAAAGCTTTATCCCTCCTTTGGTTTTTCTTTCACTACCCGCCTGCTGAGTTGTTTAGCTGCTTCTCGAAACATAGCAACTTTTTCCTCCAGCGTGAGTTCACGTGTAAGTACAGATTTGGGTGGTGTCGCATCTGCCTTTTTTTCAACAAAAGCTTCTTGGGTGGGAGTCTAGCTTCTGCCTGTTTCTCAAGAACAGTTTCTTGGGTTGGGGAAAATTGTATCAGTGGAGGTTTAGGTGGAGGTGGAGGTGTATTTCTTGCATAAACTCCATACACATTTCCTTACTTTGGCCAATTTCTTACACCTTGAGCTGTATCAAGTATTTTATTATAGAAGCCAAACTGCCCGCCAGTGGCTTGTTTAAACCCAGTAATTTCCCGGTATACCCACTTGGTCCACACCTCATATACATTCTGTGATGTTTTTTTTATCACTAATTCTTCCCATCTGCCTGGTACAATAAGACCGGCATATATGGGATTTTCAAAGATCCACTGGCGACCTCGTTGTTTAAATGTTTGTTTCGGTGCTTGCATCATTGACTCGCACACGGGTGGTGGTGGCCGTGGAAGATGATTAATTAAGTTTTTTTATGTCTGTGTCAAGTGCCTGGGTGTCTTCATTGATCTCACCAACTTCCTCTCCAATTTCTCTGATGCCTTCTTGAATTCCCACAATCGCCTCTGGCAAGCGTCCACTAATCTCCGCGGTTTGTTCCGTGGCTGCTTTGATATCCTTGGCGCGTTTGAATATCTTACGAATCAAACACGGTTTTTCTTTTGTTCCCATCATCGCCGCGGTGGTTTTTGCAACTTTCTTAACCTCTTCCGAAGTTTTCGCGGTCTTGGCTACAATCTCTTTTGTTGGATTGATCAGTGGTACAAACGTTTGTTCGAAACCCTCTATGAGATCTTCCCGTGCAGTATGTCTCGACTGTAACATATCTCTGATACGTTCGCGGACATCTATGTAACCGCGAAGAAGTTCCAGGTGCCCGCAACAAGCTTTATGGCGTCGGTCAACATACTCTACTATGGTATCGCTGGTGGTTTTCTCTGTGTTTGATATTATATTTATCATCATCCATTTAAATTTCCATGTCCAAACCGGCTCGATATTTTCCAGAAGTTGTGGTCAAGTAAATAGTGAGGAAACTATACGGGTCCTGGAGAACCTCAGCAAACATATTCCGAATCTCATCCTACGAGTGGTCGTCTGCACACCAAGTCCAATGAATGTTTGCAAGACTATGTGCGTCAATACTACGAAATATCATTAGCATGCTACAGTTGTCTCGAATCACTTTAGGCACGTGTGTGAATCGTTGTGCTACATAGATCACGTGTGTGTTTTTGTGTCGACCTCGGGAAAATATTCTCGCAGAGTTGACTTGGTGTTCAAGCATTACATCTTCATACACAACAAGATTATTCGTGCTCGAATCAAGGTCGTCAGTGGTAGGAGTCTCATCGATGGTGGCTCGTATTCGATCGGGATAATTGCCCGATAATCTTGTAAATCACCACGACGTTTATGTAACTCAAACTCGTGGACTTCCAATTGTCATGCTTTTGCAGCAGCCTCAGTGGCGATAACAGCTGTGATACGGTGGCAACGCTCTTGTTAATCGCCAACCACCTGTGCTATTTCAGTCCGCTTGACCCGTGTAAGAATCTTGATATGATACTGCACTGCTATTTCGCGAAGTTACTTCTCGGTCAAATGTGACGCCTCTGGAGAAAGGCCTAACATTACAAGTATGTCGGCTTTCCTCATACCGCTTGGAATCGCATGCTCTTGGCATGCTTATATATAAGGGAAACCATTGTCTATTTGAGAAATGTTTGTAGTATTGTTTGGAGTCTAAATAATCAGTAACAAATAAATCCGCAAACTAATGTAACATGTGTCTTAAGTCGATGTCGGCCCAAATGAGCTCAAATGATCCATCACTGAGTACTGCACGAACCCACATACTTCGGTTCGCAGCGTCAAATCCACTACTTCTAAACGTTTTGGACTGTTTGTATATCTCATCTATTGGTCTTGCTTCTCTGGACATAAAAGGGTTTAATAGAATCTCTCCCATTGATTAGTGAGTGTGGATGCCATTGTTTTATTTATACTGGAAGTATTTCTCTAATTATGATGATCCTCGCTGTCTTCGCCGTCACTGGTGACGTAACTATCTTCGTCGCTAAGTTCACTCACTAACGTCAGCGATTTGAAATTTTCTTCCACAATATCAAACAATGACTTTTCTGGTTTTTTGTTATACGCTTGACCGAGTCTACATCGTTGTGCTTCGAATAGAATCCCTAAGTCAATTAATTTATCAAGATGCTTTGGATACGTATTTGAAAACTCATACAACATTTTTTGAGCCTCTTTGACAAATCTATATGACGCATTTAAGCGAAACAGTGATTTAATCTTTTTTGTAACGTTACAAACACTCCATTGTTCGGGCAATGTGATTCCCGCATTAGATATACTCATAAATTTTTTCAAAACACTATGCTCATCAAACTGTGAACTTTTCGCCATTATATATATATATATATATATATATATATATATATATATATATATATATATATATATATATATATATATATATATATATATATATATATATATACACACACACACCGCGGCAATTGTTTAAATTCTCATTCAATCGCTGCCACAGTCAATATAAAGTATAGCTACAATATTTTATACACAGTATAGTAGCGATCAATAATACTATTCCCGCAGTAGTATTTTAGTCTCACAGAAAATAAATCTCCACATATGTAGTCTAGTAGTCTAGTCACAAATCAGTATTATTGGCCTTACTGAAAACTTCACTTGTATGCATAGGTTGTGTGTGCAATACAGTTCCAGTAATAGTCGTGGGCGTGGACCGTTGACGTGAGCGTTGACAATGGACTGTGGACTTGGACTGAGTAGTAGTATGATAATAGCGATTTTGTCTGGTTACTGATCTGCGCGTGTGATGTGAGGATAACGTCATGGGGTGTAGAAGGCTTTGATCTAGATCAGTAATAAAAATCCAAATTTGCTATTATCATACTACTGTCCTATACCCTGACTTGTTATAAACTTCAATAATTGACCTACTATCACAAAAAATTGTTTCACGGACTTGTTAGATATTGTTTAGATCAAACCAATCAAGAGTCTTTATTTCTGCGATATATAAGGGGATCATCCTTGAGTAATGGAGATTATTATTAGCCCAATATTATAAAATCGTTTCTCGTTTTCATCTGCAAGTTAATTTTGAGTATTGTTTTCCTAAAAGACCGTATTATTGGTAATATGCCGCGCTTGTTTCAGCAGTAAATACTGAACTTGACTTTTACCCACCATTCTCATAGTGCAATAGGCCCTAAAGTCTTTAAACAGCCATTGAATGACATGTTCTAACAAAGAAAAAACAACAACTTCAGATCTTATTGCAAAGAACACCCTGTTGGTCCTTACCCAGTCCAAAAACGTTCCCACCACTGGGCCCAAGCGACGTGAATGTGTTTCGTCGTATTTCATCACAAGTCCCCGTACCTTCTTAACCACAGCAGACTTTGGGCTGGTGATGTCAAAATGCTTCAAACGGTACAGCAAACTTTGATGTCCAATTTTCCAGATCAGCAACATTATCTTGTCCCATGTCTGAAAACAGAAGTTACAGCCGACTGATTAGGTGTAGACATGTAAATTTTGCATACAGTTCCTGACTGTTTGTTTTTCTTAAATAATATTGAACTCGTGTTATTATGAAATCTAGCACAACAACTTTATTCCAACCCATAAGACATCTATTATTAAGATATGAAAGTCTAAGGGCTGGCAAAATATTGATACAATACTTTGCATCTAATCGTCCTGATTTGGTCAGATCCTCACAAGACTTTTCCTTTTTTCTTCCAGAAGACTACAATTATTATACCTCATGGCTAATTTACCTCTCGGAGTTTAGGAGAATGCTCCACCCACTAACTAATATGGTGTTTTTCTTTAAAATCGGGTTTTTCTTTTTGACTTTGATGTCTCTGGTGAAAACAAAATTGGTGGTGAGATGTTAAATATATATAAATTTGTAATTGTCTATATTATATATATATATATATATATATATATATATATATATATATATATATATATATATATATATATATATATATATTATAGTACAAATCGCGGGCCATTTGAATTTCTGTTACGTGCTAGTTGGTTGAGAGTCGTCGCGCAATGGGTTCACGTTGAAACCGAGATTGATATAACAGCTTGCAAGAAAGCAAGCAATACTTTGGAACTACTGCAAAGAAACCTATCTGCTTATCTTCAAAAAGTTGTGCGGTATATTCTGGATTATGGAACATCTGAAATCCACATACTACATATCTTCAAGATCCAACCGAAAGAATACAGGAACGTGTACCTCGCTTGGTAACCTGCATTTAAAGCCAATATTGCAGCACAACGGCTTAAATTCAATAAAACCAAGCCACTGGCATCACATTTTAGATGACATTGAAATAAACTTATACTCTTCTTAAAAATAAAAAATTAATATACCTGGTCAAAACGTTTCAATCCTTAAAGACGTACTACCAGACTATGATCAATTTGCAATACCTTCTAATTATCTTTCACACAAACTTTGATTGATTCAGTGCCTAAATGTACTAACTGTAGATATGTCTGTGAAAAGGAACATAACACTAATTGAATAATCAATAATTTGAACAAATATGTTTCAATGTGATAGCAACTGAGAGTAAACAGTTTTTAAGTGGTTGAAACTATTGCTTACTTTAACATCCTTCTCTGCTTCACCCAACAGTAGATACACGGCCCTCATAACCGCTGGAACGTCGCTGAACACTCTTCTATGTCGACGGAGCTCGCTTATTGTTCTGTGATCCATCGACGAGATAGGATGACAGATCTTCCCGTAACTTTCCAAGAGGGTTCTCATTTTCTCCGCTTTCTCGTAATACATTTTTATCTGTTCCCTTCCTGCACATTTTGAAACTCTGCAGTCCGAGAGCGCTTTCTTTAGTGTTTCTAAGTGTCGTCTGTAGATGGCGTCTATCAAAGCTTTTGGAATTATTAAATGATATAATTCCCATTATAATCTGAACAAAGAATGGTTTGTTTTATTCATATATTTTATTGCATCATGAGCTTTAATGTAGGTTTTAAAAGGTATTTAGGTTTTAAACAGTATTGCTCCCCGTGGGTTGAGTTCAATTTATGTGATATGTGTATATGTGTAAATGTCTTTATTACAAAGGCAGTTCCTGAAGCCATTTTCCGTTCGAAAACCTTTTTTATCACCTCAAAGTTCCACTTTGATCAGTGCGCCATTTTGACTATATTTGACTCAACAAAACGCAACTCTGCATCTTAGAAGGATACATTAATTACCTCTATGTGGAACGCCATTATACTGGGAGAAAGTTAGCTCTGAAGCCGTTTTTGTTTAGAGTTTTAGCTTAATACGACCAATTATAAGGGGAGACTACTCTAAGATTATCGTTCGTAATCAATCCAATAACACAATATACAGAAACTGTTTTAAATGCTTTTTGATGACATGTGCCAAATCCATGTCAGTATAGAGACATCAATCACATAATTAAGAGTAGTATTTTGAAATCTTCTGCACTCAAAATCGTCTATTGCTCGAGAACGCTCCGTATGACCAAATATACGTACATTAATGTCACTTGCAGCTATAGTATAATTTTTTTACCCCTTTAACGAATTCAAGTGACAAATAAATCAGCACTGGGATAGTGACCTTGTTAATTCGTGATAGAGACACAAAACTTTGAAATTATGATCACCATGATACTGCCAAAATATGTTAAACAGTTGCCAGAATATGTTTCAGCTCATACAACTGTTATGACTAGATCTGTAGATATGGATTTCTTCAATATATATAAAATGAAGGTTCCATTTACCCTATTATTGCACAGTTTTCCCTGACCGATTAAGTTTTATAGTAATATTTACTTGCCAGATACATCTTGATAACATGTGGCTATGAATGTGGAAGTTTCGTTGTTAGTTAATACTAGTGCAAGTATCCAATTACTTTTCTGCAAAATAATGGGGTGTGACAGTACACCGCAGTTTAGTTTTGAAAAAAATCAGTGCAATATTTATTGCCGATGTCTTAAAAGGGTGAGTCAAGGTTTGTTGTATCAAAGTTTATATACAATATATGTCAAATTTAACAGGATAACATTTATTTTATTTTCATCTTAGAGTGTGGTCTATTGCCCAGTAACACTGTGGTCCATGGGAAAGGATTTAATTACATGTGACCCAATTAGGCGAAATATTCTTAAAGGATGCATTTCACACACACATATACACACACACCTCTTCCGTGTACGCGCTGGGACCGAATCCGATTGTCGGATTTACCGGAAGTGGGTTGATATCATCCTTTATCTCACCGCAGACGAGTCTGAAATCGCAGATGACTTCATTGCTAAATAAAGCTTTGCCCCCGAGAATTTGTAGCCTATATACACCGATCTCTGGAAAGCGGACGTGCAATTCCCAATCCGCGTTAGTCCTATTCACAAAGACATACTTATCAAATTTGATGTCTTTAGAAAGCTCCCTTCCCGATTGCTCGTTGTTATAATTTATATCATAATTGAAGCGCATGCCTTCATTTAGTTGCAGAGAGACAATGCATTCTCCATCTTCACTCCTAAGGATACAACTATGTTGGCTGGTTATTTTCAGGTCATTCAAGAAATATAGAGGTCGACACATTGGGGCATCAATGAACTTTTGAGATGACCAATGGATATCCAAGAGCTGCCATTTTGGCTGATCGGGTAAAGCAAAATAAATAAATTCCTCGGGGTCGGTTAAAAAGAAATAATCGCCGTATCTTCCCTTATTGTTTCTTTCCCAACTGAAGCCTGAAAAGATAGTAAACAGTTCGTGAAATGGCAAGTAGCATAGATTAGGCTAACAAGATCAACATACAAGGGTCTAGATTTTCAATATAAATGAAAACTAAAGAATTGATTGTGTAGTGGAAAATCAATCACTTTGCACATCAGAGGTGCAGTAATCGTTTTCCAGTTCAACCATGTGCAAAAAATATACAAAACTGCTCATATGATTTGTTCTGAGTCGGTGGAAAGAATGAGTTTGACAAGGCGTAGGAATGCGTCGCATTTTCTGGCGAGATGAAATGATGAAATCATACGACATGTCAAACGAGTTCTTTTGCCCCACTCAGACAAAAGAAAACATGAATGTGGTGTTGTATTTATTATATATACTCTTTTTTCGTTCCAGATATTTGTAGCTATCCAGTGTGAAAGGAATTAAAAATAAAATGGAATATATAAAAAGTTCGATTCAGTGCATGTTACAATATCTGCGAGCTGATGTCAGTGAAAACACCTAAATAGTTCCAGTCCCGGTGTGTGATACTGAATACAGATGGAAGATTCGTATCCAACATCAGATCAATCATGCAAGAATAAATGGTTATGTAATAAATATACGATATCTATGTGTTTTTAGTAGATATAAGAAACTATTTCAAGTGCTAATAAATTATTTCACGTTCCAGTACGATGGTTTTTGAGATGTATGAGAGAGGAGAAAACTATTTAGCTGGGACAAATGACCACTTAGCCTTGCATATGTTGGAAGCAACGATATAACCTGGAACTACAGAAGTGCCGAGTAAACAAGGCCCCATGTGTACCTTCTTTAGTATTTAACAAGCCGGAATAGTCTTGAAAGCAAAAATGTTCATTGAAATGTTACTCGACTGCAGTGAAATAATTTTTAGGTTGAGATTTACATGTACAAATTTGGAACTATGTCTGTGAGTAGTGAAGTAGTGGCGGATAAGCAGTCAAGGTAAAAGGCAAACTTTATTGTGCGACAATAGATATGCTGGATACATTTTCAATCAATTTCTAACACACACACAGATATATATATATATATATATGAGGAATATACAGTCTCATTCCATATAGGAGCCCGAGTAGGATGCATCCGTGTGTCCTTGGGAAAGGTACTTAGCTCCCATTTCCCAGGCATGATATAGAAATACTATATTTAAACAAACGAAATCAAAATAAACAAAAAATCATTCTATATATGAAGATTGTTCTGACTCGATACGTCGGCAAAGGACGGAAAGATGAATCTCCATTCCATGGAGACGTAGACAGCTGTCCAGGAATTCCTCAGCAGCTGGGTACACTTTTTCTGATCCATACCAGGCTCGTAGTCTGCACCTTTTGCTATGCCATGAATTATCACACAGGTGATACCCGCTTTTCTGTAGTTAAAAGAACATAGGAAAGTAGGTTATTATATATTTTTCTTTAACATTTGTATGAAATTAGAGCACCTGCCTGGTAGTATTCTTGGTTATCTTCGTCCACAACTTAAATTTACAACTATCACGTGACTATAAGGAGACTGAAACATCGGATCCAAAAATTAATTCAACTATAATTCCCAAAGAATAAGTTTATCGTTAGATTTGATACAATTCTGGGTAAAGTAGCGATATCAGTAAGACCCATCTTTCTGTATCATCCTTCAACGTTTTGGACACTCGCTTTTAATTGTTGTTGTGGTCTAGATTGAATATGAACACATCTCTGGCATTTCAGTATGTTATGTTGAACTTGAGGATCACACTTTACCAAAACTAGATGAATCGAGAATTTTTAATAATAGTAATATAAATAAGAAGAAGAATTAAAACAAAATAAATAAATAGGTCAATCGAGAATATGTCTCATTATATACCGATTAAATGACCAATCAAAAACTATTCCATGCACGTTACCAAAATATATGTTATATATATATATATATATATATATATATATATATATATATATATATAGTGTGTGTGTGTGTGTGTGTGTGCGAGTGTGTGTGTGTGTTAGTTAAGTTGATAAGAAACGAAAGCACATGAGCTTATTTCTTGTTAGATCAGAGTAATCAATAAATACAACGTCAAAAGAGGTAATACAGTTTCGTCACGAGGAGAATTCGAATGAAAAAGAATAATCTGCGTACAGAATATTATGTGTAACTTCTGATGCCACATTATCAAGATCAGAAAGGTAGATGATTTGACAAACCGACATAGGTGCGTCGCACAGGTGCCTGTCTTTTCCTTGATGAGTTTCATGTAACCAAGGGGAGTATTCGCGGGAACCTCCCCCGCATGAAACTTCAGGTTTTGTATAGACTGGTTTCCCATCCATGCAAATATAGCCCTGAGTTTTTCAACATCCGTCTGTAGCTTTTGATCTTCTGTTAGGTAATGGAGTAATGTTTCGTAACTTTCCGCTTTGGATTTAGGCGCCTGAAAATTATTCCATAATGTGTTTTCTAGAAATTAATCCATTCTCTAAGTCCATAGCATACTACCTATATATATATATATAAGATTGAGATTGTACTCAGCTGAATGTGATAATTGAAACATATACGGTGTCCCACAATAGAATTGTGCTTTAAATAGGTCCTATTCTAGAGCAAGATGCCCGTCCACATCGAGATTTTAAATGGAAATGCTACGTCAACTCACTGACCTACATATAAGACTGTAGTTAACCATTTAAATTTATAAAATACAAATTGCCAATTTAATTTTAGTCTGGAAATGAGTTCGTTATATTATTCGTAGATCAAAATGGTGCAAAAAGTGCCATTAGGAGTGAAAAATATATAACATTTGTAAAGATTTCCAACCATAAAATTGCCCGGATGGAGGTCTTTGCTGTTTGATAAAACGCACTCTTCTATTTGTTGAACCTACTAATCAGAAATGAAAGTACACGAGACGTATATAAACTGTGTGTGACAATTGTCGATGAGTGCAGAGAAAATAATTTCACCCATGAGTGTAGATAAAACAATTTGTCTGGCATAGGATATGAGTGTGAAGCCAATATGCGGCGAAGAATGGAAATGAGGAGTTTTGCAACTGTGTTTGTTATGACCAACTATCTCATTCGTGTGTTTTTGTGGTCGCCTGAGAATGACCATTTTAGTTCAAGCAAAGGGTTCCGCAGAAAATGAGAGTGCTAGGATGCGGCCATATATCATCGTCATGCAGTTACGCACTGAATAGATTCGAATTCATTCTTTGTGGAAATACTTACTAAGACTGCGTGCATTAACAGTTTTTAACTCATTCAATGTAACAGCACGACTCCGTCCATGGATGCACCAGTTGACCTTTAACACAGAGCAGTGTAGCTGACATGATGCGATTTGATTTCTCACAAACAGTACAAAGACACTGACCAGCGTATCTCCCTATGCATTAGCATACGGCTCACAAGCACACTTGAGTTCGTGTACATCAGGTACTCCCCTCTTTCGAAAGATGTTTGAAGATGTAATGCATTTAATATCAGAATTAAATGAAAAGCATTGAATAAAGTAAGGGGGTTCCAACAAACTTTAAATATAAAAGTTTAATCGTTGTTTATTTACAGCAGTGTACATTCTTTGAAATTACTGCTCATATTCACTTTTGTGATACATACATTTTAGTAACATGTTTCATTTCCTAATTTACCAATCATTCACAATTTCATTCTAACTTTTCAACCACTTCCTTTCTGAGAAGGAAACTTGTCTGAATATTTTAATCAGTTAGGATGAAAACCATGACACTTTGTTTGAAAGCACTCACTTTCTTAACCTTTGTATCTATTTTCTCGAAGTCCTCCGTTCTGTCAATGTCCCTTTTCCTGTTCCTGGGAGGGATAGCGTCAGGATATGAATCGACCTCGTCTGGTACATCAAACTGCTGTTAGAAAGTGTACACGTTGTGTTTTTTTGTTGTTGTTTTTTTTAAACCACTGTAAGTAATGTCTGAAGTAAATTTACAGCATGTGTCTAATACACTACTACCGCTGTTTAACTCGAATTTTCACAACTAAATAATTTGGAAAACAGTAGTAAAACTATATTTGTAAAAACATTTATAACTGAAAGTTCTAGTTATATAGAGATAACTTTTAAAAGTCGTTAAAAGTTTTTATAATTACTTCCTCTGAAATTAGTATCAACTATCCCGATCCCAAAATAAACATATGAGAGAAATTGATGCCAGAAATATTAGAACAGTTTAATTGACCACGTGTATTGAAGATAGAGCACAGTATTTTTACGTGTATGACCAATAATATATTAAAGGTATATATTTTATTTTAAAATCCTACCTTAAATATATAACTAAAATTACTTCCTATCAATAATACTGCTGAGAAAGTTTAATATACACAAGATAGCGGAAATTTGTTTTCTCAATGGGAGGTAAATCTGCCTGGACTGCAACATATCTTTATAGATTTCATACAATAAAAAACAAACGTACATCTCACGAACTATACAGGACCACTATAATTAAATAATATTATACAATGTATTCATTAAAAGTTATACGAGACGAACAATTTTTATGCAGTGAAGCAATCGATAATATTTTAAATCTAGCGATTTGCCACATTGGTTCTGCCTGCAATTAAAAGTACCAGTACCTGTTCTTTTCTTTTCGTCATTTAAACGTACACTAAATTCAAACATTTTGGATTAAACATATAGGAAGCATTCTCTATCAAAAGTACACGATAGCAAACATTTGTTTTAATTTTATTTTAGTTCCATTTTATGATTATTGTCATCAGTCTAAAACAGAGTTAAATGTAGCAGTGAAAAACAATACCTGTCATTTACGACAACCAGATCCATTTTTAAAAATATTTTGGGAAGGTTTTGGTGATCTAATGCTATTAGAAAGTCAACTAATGAAAATATACTTGTGTGCAGTGAACTATGAACCAGCTATAAAAGTCTATCATTTTATCTGTTGCTATTTTATTTGAATGACAAACTGCAGATGATATGCTCATTCGCTTATCTAGAATGGGTAAACTATATGCCTGTCATTATTTCCACTCATAATGTCTGCGAGTTTGTACGAATTACCTAATGAATTTATGCCAGTACTTGAACTGATGACTGCATAAATGTTCATTACATTACGTATCAGAGTTCCACTCTCACCCCATTTACTACTCCCACTACTTTTCCAATGACAACATCATCATCGTCATAATCATCATCATCAACAACAATAACAACAACAGCAACAAGAGCGATGTCATCGTCATAATCATCATCAGCAACAAAACAACTGCTCGGACTATTGAAATTTTTCAAGTTCTACCACTATTACCACCACCACCACAATCACCACCACTACAACTACTAATACTGCATACAGGGAGATAGAGAGAGAGAGAGAGGAGTCATCGAAAATCCCCGTCCCCTTAAATGAGTCGGAAAAGAATCGAAATGCTGCTAATGAATATCTGATTGAGAAGTTCCAACTATATCACGTGTATCAGGTTTTAGTTTAAAATATGTAGTTGGTTTCAATCATTCAAGAGACGCACCAGACCGAGTTTCCCTGTATTGGACTTTACTATTATTATTATTATTATTATTATTTTATTGTTTCTATGCAAAACCAAGACAGAATGTTATATATGAAACATGCGTGGAACTACCAACGGTTTTCCGTCGTTTTTGATGACGGGAGTTTTACCTCCAATTTCATATTTGCGATTTGATTCTACATGCATTGCGCTAGCAGTCCAAATCGGCCATAGGATGGCACCGATTCAGGGAGGAAGCTCGCGGGGATGTTCATTTGCTCTTGGCCAAGATATGCCTGGCACTATTTACAGGTATCTTATTATGTCAAAGCGATAATTATGGAAGGAGCATTTAGTGTGACAAATGTCCGTCACTTCCCTTCCCGTCCAGCAAATTTCGTTTCTGCTCGAAAGCTTTGAAGGACTTCATGGATTGAAATTAGATTTGGTATGAGACTTTGCATTAAGAAGCTATATGTCATGTTCGATTTCACTGTTTTTCGGGGAAAATTTACCGCATTATTTCTCAAGTTTTACTCAGAACATTGCGTTTCAGTTTCCGCTCAATAACTGTTTGAAGGATATCATGGATTTAAATCAAATTTGACATGAGGCTTTATGTTATAAAGAACTATGCCAGGTTGGTTTTTCACCATTTTCTGGGATAACTTTACGGAGCTATGACTCTGTTTAACAAGTTTTGAAGGATTTAATGGATGGAAATCAAATTTGGTATGAGGCTTTACATTAGGAAGGCCCTTACTCATGTAAAATGTTCACTGTTTTCTCGCAAATTTCTTCGGAGTTATGTCCCCTGTTTAGTTTCGAACTTTGGAAGGATATCATGAATTGAAATACAATTTGGTATGAGGCATTAAATTACAAAGACCTAGGTAAAGTTAAAGTTTCACCGCTGTCCGAAGTTGAGGCCACCGTTTGACTTCGAACACTGGCCGTTCATTTTTCACCAAACAACTTTACAACCACTATATGGATTGAAGCTAAATTTGGTATGAGACTTTATATTAAAACTAATTAGGTTCAGGTTTCATGTTATCTTTTTTCCGGCAAAATGTTACCATGCTATTACCTCGATTTGACATAGAAACTTGCCTTCAATCGCGTCACATTAGCGTTGACATTTTTTCTAGTTTTTAAGATTCTTTTTTTGTTTTGTATATTCGCGTGTATTGCCTCCAGCAGAACGATACGTAAAATTTCAATATCGGGTTCAGGATTGCTCATGACATGCGCACAGACCGTTTTCATGGGACTAAGGACAATAATGTATAGTATACGGTTGTGACCAGAGGAGTATATATATATATATATATATATATATATATATATATATATATATATATATATATATATGTTTGCGGAGTACCCTTTTTCAATTTCTAAACTGCGTAGAAAGATCAAATTAGAGAGAAATATTTTAGGTACGTCTCCTACCATGAGTCTTTGTCTCAAATTTCCTTTATGTCTACTTTAATGTTCTGCTTGATATCCTCTACCTCCTTTTCTATATTTAAATCTGCTCTATACATGATATATTTTCGAAGCTCTGTAGCCAAATTCTCTAACTTTGTATCCATTGCGCTTCATTTAGAACAATCTGCAATTCGTTGTTTAATATTTGATATGCATCCTCTGTTCTTAATCCTTATCGTGTACGAATGCCTCTTCTACTACATCTTTTACTTTCAATCTTTGGACCACTCTGTTTGTATTTGGGGCAGGCAAATTGATTTCATTCCTAGACTTTAGCCAGCTAGCCAAATTATTCCGATGCTTCCTCTCCACGTGATTTCGCAAGTTATATATGTCGCTGTCAGGGCACGTACAATTGGGGGCAATTCTAAGGCATCCTATTTAGGTAGTGGAAAGTAGGAAGTAAGTTAGAACTAGGGCGCTAATAAGTAGGTGTTTGGATGCCTCTGCACTTTAAAATACGCACTTTACACAATACAGTCTGAATAACTTGTAAACAGAACACAAATTGATTGCAAGTTAACAAGTAGCTAACAGTAAACAATATGGGAGGGGCCCCGCATGGCCGAGTGGTCGAAGGTGCTCCCCTTTACTGATCACTCACACATCCCACCTCTGTCCGCGTGAGTTGAATCATGGCTCGACCAACGTGGGTATGTGAGAGAGCTTGCCCTGGGTCGGTGGTTCTTCCCGGGGTCTTCTCGGGTTCTTCCTCCACCAGATATACTGGCCGCCATGTATAGCATATCATGTGCTGAAATATGGCGTTAAATCCCACAAACCAAACCAAACTAGACAACAAAGAAAGGGGAGGCACTCTGACTACTTACATAACACCTACCTTTGAGTTATTTACCAACTCATGTGGCGGCTGCTGACTTGATGTTTTTTCCATTCTGTATACTGTATTGACTTCACCTACAACGAATATGTAGACAAGAAAAATAGGGAACATTTAAGGAAAAGTCAGATTTTGAATATAGGGATCATTCGTATTTGTTTTTTCTGGTATCTTCTTTAGTCGAATACCAGAGAGTCGGTCGTTGAAAAGTAATCCTCCTCTTATGAGCCCCCACCTCCCCCCACCATTCCCCTTAAAAAAATAAATTTTTAGATGCAATTGAAAGTTTCGCAAATGAAGGCGCCAATCCGATACGTTGGCTTTACTTAATCCTTTTCTGGGGCGGCGCAAGCTCCCGATCAGGCCATGTAAAACGGATAAGCGTCTCGCAAGATACCCAACTTTCTAATATGTATTCTTTCATATATAAAAATGAGTGCGCAGTATTGTTGGACGAGGTGCATCGTGTGTGTAATTGGTTACAAATTCAATATGCGTTGCATTTGATTCGTAACATGCATACCATAGTGTTTTTTTCTCAATAGATCTTTAAAGACGTTCATCCGTTTGACATAAGATGATCGGGAGCGTGCGCCGCCCCGGAAATGATTCAGTAAAGCTAACGTACCGTATTGACACCTTCACTAGGAACACTTCAAATTGCATCTGAATATTTAAGAGCTTCCTTTTCTTTTCTTTCTTTTTTATGTAAGAATAGAGATCATACATGTTTTTCTCATATCTTTCTTCTGGAATCAACGTTCACCCAATCACTCACGCGTGTTAAAACCCTCGCCCTTTCGGATCGGGTTTCAAGTAACCATCGGGATTTGGCGAACGTTGATACCAGAAAAAAACACGCATGATCTCTCTATTGAGAAATAAACACTTCAGCGAATCTTTGAGTATAATAACTGTTAATTTTTAGGAATAAAGCAACTACCAGATCTTACGTGAAATTACTCACATTCTGAACCGTATTTTGATTTTTACGCAAATACACACCGGCCGGTCAGTGTGAATCAGACGAGTTACAAAATCCCCTTCGTGTGCATCAGCCTTTCTATCACTCTTAATGAATAATATGTGCTAGAGCAAATGAGCACGTCTTATATCTCTGCTCGGAAAATAACTTTCTTCTGCGCGACTGAAGAACCTAAGAGGATTGCATGTTTTCAGATAATACACACAGGATGTGGAAGTGCAGAGTCATTTGTTTTAGGTGAGGACAGAAAAAGGACTAGTATAACAGCAGAACATCTGGGTATCAATGCTGCGCACGCATTGTTAGGTAAGAATTGTACTATTAGTAAAAGTATATATAGTAATATTAGTTGTGGTAGCAGCAGTAATAGCTGCAAATAATAATAATAATAATAATAATATAATACTGTTGAGAAGTAATAGTTTAAGGTTAACAGTTCTTTATACGAGATACGAGGACGACACGATGCTGTTGATGATGATGTGGAGGAGGACGACGAAGATCATGATTTTTGTAAGAAAAAAAAATTCAAGTTGATCATAAAATACTCACCTGCACACGAATTTCCGCTCTCTTAGCTCACTTTATCAGTATCGGATGTAATGCTTATACCTGCAGACGAAGTAAGATTGTACCTCATCAAATCTTTCTTCCATAGCGAATTTAGAGATGTAAAAATACGGCACTGTCCTCACTGTTGAAACCCACGTGCTTGTCAGCTATGTAGTTCTTGGTTCTTTCTTACTCATATCGTGCATTAATATTTAGCTCTAAAATAGTACAAATTACCACAATATTTTATTGCAACTTTGCCACTGACGAATGAAACTCAGTTCACTGTCAATATGCTATTACGAAGAGAGTAGAACCAATAGGAATGAAACACCCAGCTCTTTCATTGCCCCAGTCAACCAATTTCCTCATATTCGAGTATACAAGTACTCATTGTTAATTTCACAAAAGGGACATTAGCTTCAATGTCTATTGTACTGTTTAATCTTTTGAAAAAAAGGTGTTGGATATTATCCAATCATTTCTGACAGTGCGGAAAGTTTTGAGAGCAAATTCGTTTCCTTGCGTCGATCTCTTGAGACTCACACTTGAGCTTCTCAGATACGAATGAATACAACAACAATAACGACGACCTGCATTATGGCAAACCTGTGTTAATTCTCCAGTACACGACACGATGGATCATAAAAACTTAAAAAGGCATTTATTTCTGACAAAATGAGTCTCAAGTGGGTGTAAATCGTTTGCATCGCTGACATCTGCTCACAAGCCAAATACAAGGGGAACTGATCAAGAAATCTTGATTTTTATAATGCTTTCTGACATTTAAAGGTTTTTCTATTTTGTAGTAATCGCAGCCATATGTAATGGATGGTAAATCAGCATCGTTTGTGCAAACTTTAAGAACGACTTATTCCAGGATAGTTTCTGTGAAATTTTATCAACTTCTATTGAGCAGAAGTCCTTTAAAGATTTTCTGTTTTTTGGTAACAATTGTAACATTGAATAGTGAATCAGCTGTGCAAAATGAAGGCCTTATGCCAGGATGATTTCTGTCAAACTTAGTCAATTCTGTTGAGCAGTTATTTAGAAGTCATTTAAGTTTTGTTATTTTTGTTTTTTACTTTTAGGAATGCAACCAAACTTAGAGGCGGATCGGTATCACTTGCAAAAACGAGAAACCTTTATGCAAGAATGCTTTATTTCAAATGTGGTCACATTCTGTAAAGTGGTTTTTGGGAAGAAATTGCTTAAGGCTTTTTCTCCTTTTTGTAATCGCGGCCATATTTTATTTTGAACAAATTTAAAAGCATCTAATACTATAATGCTGTCAAATTATGTCAAATTATTTTAAGCCCTTTTTGAGATTTTTTTTGTGTTTAGTAACGGCGGCCATATTTAACATCTGAGCCGCAGAAGTTGTAACAAATGGAAAGCACTTTACGCCAGAATGTTCTCTGCCAAATTTGGTTGAAATTGGCTCAGTCGATTTTGAGAAGTTTAAAATAGCAAATGCTCACAGACTAACGGACGTCGCACGCCAAACACAGAATCATACGCTCACTTGTCCTTACGACCAGGTGAGCTAAACAAAAGCTTGAGATAAGGTCGGGGAATTGTTTATGAAACAGCAGAATTCAACTTTTAATTATATTTTGTTACATACTACGTCAACTATTTCATTATTTTTATTTGCAACACATTCTTCTCTTCTCATCTTCCTTATTTTCCTCATTTTCCAAGAACAACAACAACACAAACGATAATGATAAAGATGATTGATGATGAAGATAACAATGATTTCGAAAAGAGATGCGTGAAAAATGTATTCGTATGCATTTACACAAAAAGCTTAAACAACAATTTCATAGTGTATAACTTCAACACCTCCTTCTCTTCTTCGTCTTCATTCTTCTTCTTCACAACAACAACAACGATGTTGATGATGATGCTATAGAATATAAATAATAATAAATCACGATTATGCTTATTATTGTTATTATTATTATTATTATTATTATTATTATTATTATTATTATTGCTATTGTTCATGTAGCTTTAAATATTTTCATTATTAAAGATAAAATTGAAGAAAAAAGCAAGCTATTACACGATTGATTTTTCTTTTCAATCATGTAGTTCTATTTCATCGGCATGTCGGTTTTCATTTCAGCAATTTTATTCGCCCTAATTCACAAACATAACAATGGAATCGGACGAAACGTTATCTCAGCTAATCGAGGGTATTCTCTTATAACTGCATTGCCTTGCAAAAATTTGAAAATTTAGACAATGGCATGACATTATTTTGTGGCTGTCTCAGTGAATAATAGTGATAATATTATGAACAAAGGTACACCAGAGTGAAGACAAACAGGTGAAATCTGATCGAGGGTCTAACACGTCGGGATTTGGCATTTAAATAATGTGTTGTGTTTTACAGTATTGATCGACACGAGCTCGTATTACGATGTCAACAAAGCGGCGACAAGGTCACAGTGGCACATGCAACTGTACACAACCAAACATAATTAACTAGATGGGAGGCAGAGCAAAGTTGCTGAGAGCATGTGCTCTCACTGTCCAAGTGTCGCTATAAAACGATTGGTGGCCTACCTAAAGCCTGGTCTACGTATTAAAGTCAATTCCTACATGAAGATGCGTGCGCAGCATTGTTGTACGAGGACAATGTGTATCAATGTGGCCGTGTCCACGCATCAAAATGAAAATTCACGCGCGATTGATGCCCTGGTGTTTTATACTTATCCTTTTATCCAGACTTCACCCAAAACAAATGACTCTTGCATTCTCATCGCGTCCGTATTGACTGAAAACATGCATCCTCTCAGGTTCTCCAGTTGCACAGAAGAGATACATTTTTCGAGTAGAGATATAAAACGTGCTCTCTTGCCCTAATACATCGTATTCATACAGAGCGATAGAAAGAACGATGCACACAACACGGATTTTACAACTTGCCTTGCTCCACAGTAACCGGTGTGTATTCTCATTTGCGTAACAATCAAAATACGGTTTATAATCTGCGCAATTTCCTGTATTTACCTGCCAAACATCTGGTAATTGCTTATTCCTAAAAAATAACAGTTATTATACTGAACTATTTGCTAAAGTAGGTATTTCGCAATAAATATTAGAGTTTCGCTTTCTTGCGAGACGCTCATCCGTTGTACATCATTTGATCGGGAGCGCGCCGCCCCGAAACGGAATAAGTACAGCAAGTGCAGGAGTTCTGTGTCTTCACTTTGGAAACTTTAAATTGTAATGTTTGTCTTTTTTTAAAAATTTAAGAATAGCGATCATACATGTGTGTGTTTGTTTCTTCTGGTATCAATATTCACCGTATTCCTCGTGTCTGTTGCAAAACACTCGCATTTCGGGCTCGGGCTTCAATGATTCCATCAGGATTCGGAAAACTTTGATACCAGAAAAAACAAACAACATTCCCTCCCCTCCAGCCCAACCCCCAACAAACACGCCAAACCATGTATGACACCTATCGTAGACCCAATTTAAAAATCACGACAATCATCTGACCACAGTGCATGTTTACAATTTAGAGAAAGCTAGTCTCGTCATCAAAATCCCCACGTCACTGAGTACAAATAATTCTTTCTTTTTTTTATTTAAAACCATAAGGATTTCCAGAAAAGTAATGAGGCCACACTGGACGATCTGGGAATGATTTTCATGATAATACCATTGTTTTACATTAGTAGGCGTTGGAAAGAATAAGCTCATAACATTTTTTAAAAATTTTTTTTTTTTTTTTTTTTTTTTTTTTTTTGAAGGAATAAAGTTTTAAAGTATTTATGGATCAAGAAGCATAAGTCATTCATGGTTACAAATATTATATTTATAGTATTAAATGGCATCAAATTCCAAACGTATTAAAATGAATAGTTAGAAATAGAAGAGGATGTTGAATGTATTAAAGAGATCGGAAGAAATGAAAATATATTATCATAACATTGAACTAATACAAACATCTCGCTAACTCATTCTATTTGGCTCGGTTTGTATACGTTTAGACCTTTGACTTCAATAGCCAACCCAATCCTTCTAGCCCGACATTTTCTTTTAGAACTAAATATTTATTTCTATAATATTGAAATTATTCCCAAGATTTTCCAAGTATTATACAAAAACAAAATATATTCAAAAGAAACGTCGCAAGCAAATGAAACTGCAAATTTATGGATATCATTTCTTCAAAAAATCCAATTGATATGATGAAAATAAAAAAGGAATGAACGAACAAAACAAGCAAGATCTTGTGGCTCATTTACATATTAAGTCGAAACACATCCAACATGCCACGTTTGCAACAATATAAAAAGAAAGGAACGATAAAAATGAAATAAATTCTACAAATTTATATGGCGGAAAATATAACCTTGTCAAGAAAATAATGCAAAGTCGTTTATGGATGTTAGAAATAACTGAAAACACACTAGATCAAAGTAGGTCACACAAGACACTGTTATATTGGGAATATAGCCATATATCCCTGACGTACAAAGTCTCGTGATGAAACGCAGCACCATAGAGCGTGGTTTGTTAATGTCAAAATAATGAAGACTCAGCTTTTTTTCTTTAAAGATAAGCGTCGTTTTGGATATTTAGATATGTTGCTATCCACAATATATTTTCCTAAGATGTTTTTCCTTTTTTAAATAATTGATATCAGCTGAATGCCATGGAGATTTCATAATTTGGGGACAACATTTGTTAAACTGTACATTTCGTAAGAAATTGCAAGTAATTGCTGCAAAAATAGTAGAGTATACCCAATAAAAGTATGACATGCATTAAAATTAAAACCAACAAAAACAGTTGTATTGTTGAATTCCTAGGTGTTTCCACAGGATGAGGTAGCCATAGGATACATATTCATAATCAGTAACAGCGCATGTTTAGTTCGTAGCTCCAATGTCGAACTTAGCATGCACTTCCTCACTTTGCATCAAGTCCTATCTCGGACTGACTTTTCTTATGCATGAATATTTCAAGAAATGTACCTTTTTAAGTTGAATTGCCTTTTGTTGACAAAAACAATGGTCGATACAACCAAAAAGTGTCGATTGTCAACGGAGGCGGTATTTAATTTCTTCACCTCCAATAGCGTATACACTATATCATTAATACAACATCGGCTTTGGCTTCCAGAATCGGTCGAAAGGAAACCGTGAGAGCCAATTTAATAACGACCGGGAAGACAACAATTATACGTTCTGTCGTCAAGATGCAGTTGTTGGTCTCCGGTTTGTTGCTGCTCCTCTGCCTCAGTCTGTTGCTGCTCCTTTGCCTTGTCTCATACTGTGAAATATGTTTTTTAGACGTTACCCGCGAAGATAGAGCTAACAATGATTATAACAAAGTTCAAGGCGAGTTCTTCTTTATTCCTTTTTCTGTCTTTATTAAAATAAACTAATCGTGCTTGTTATTTTTGCAATATTTGAGAAAGCAATCTCTCTGCGGAATTAAATTGACGCGGACTATGTTCTTAAAGGCATTTTTAAAATGAGACTTGTTAAAGATATGTACAATTTAATGGGTTACAAATTGTTTGACCTCGAGAAACAGCGAACTTTAGTATCGGCCAATAAAAGAAGCCATGTTTATAATTTTGTTATAAGTTAGGAGAAAAGATAAGAATTCTTTATTTCAGACTCCTTTGTCCATAAATAAATAAAATACATATATGTTAGTTAAAAACAGTTTTGCAAGAGTTGTTTTAAATATTTTAACTCGTGAATGGCTTTATGCACGGGGTAGTGGTCAGTAGTTATATGAAGTGCTTCACGAAAACTCCCATGTAACTCCTGCACATGATTTTCGTGTTTGTCGTAGTTTCCTTCTAGTAAGCAAGCTATGTGCCATGTAATCATGGAATCGAGATGTGAGAAAAGATTTAGTATAGGATTGTTATCTTATTGGTTTTGCGACTTGAAATTTCCCAATCTTAGCTTGAGATTTAAAATTTCCCTTTCTTAGCTTGCGACTTGAACTTTTTCTATCTTAGATTTGATTTTATATGAACAACACAAACATATAATCAGATAATTGATTAGTGACAAGTTCTTATCGATATTGATTACTGAGAGCTATCAAGAAAACATAACTTAATAAACAACCGATATGTGAAACAATGACATGTATATTGTGGAAATATTCATCAATATAACATAATGCCGCTTAAGGTCGCAAAGGGGAACCAATGTCATTTATACACTCATTGAAATTTCAGTCGACTGAAAATAAATCTGTAGATCCTACAACCTTTGAGCTATATTTTGCGCTTGAGATTTTGTGTCACTCAGTTGTAAAGAACTTCACATTTCAAAAGCCACTTCTGATCGGCATGGAACAGAAACTTAATCTCAAACTTCAATTTTATGATCTCCAGGGTATGTGACAATTCATAGTACAATAATTGTCTTATACTGGAATAGATTACTCAAATATTCGACTAGACTGAAATCTCCGCCAAACAGTTTTGAACCATGCGGGAGTCTGTTTGAACGAGACAAGATACTAAGAATCTTACTCAGACTTTTCACGCGATTCAAAAATTCTGACACCCTGTTAGACACATCCTGCTATTTCAGTTCTGAAGTAGTATGATGACTTGTTACTTTTACATGACACAAGTTCTTGTAGTTGTCACATAGTAAATTCATCAAAGTAAGTCTTTGACGTAGAAATGCCATGTAGTCAATACATTAAGAAATGCCCTTATCAACGGAAATATAAATAATTCCTACGGAAGGAGCCACGTAATATATACGCCTACATTTTGTATAAATAGTGTTAGGGTATCCTTCAGTTAATATTAACGTTTGGTGACTACAGGCGAGGAAGTACCATGGCCACGACTCTAATCTGTGTGACCATTGTGATAGTCTTGTGATTCTTTCAAGTGCTAGCGCAAGAATATATCCTAAACATTCATAGGAAGGGAATACTTGTTGACACATTTGTTCTATTTTTTTTTAATGTGCATGTGTTAGACGATCATTTATTTTCTAAACATGCCTCTTTTACGTTAATAATGTTTCATTTATCTGTACGATATAGGCATGTGTAATACAAATACATCATTCTCTGAAACACTTTTGCTCTATAGAGCTAGAAGGATACGTAGGAAAAAATGTTACATTCCGATGATGTCACGTTTGTTAATTGGGTTGTTTAGTGGCGAGGATGCAGTGAAAGTTATGATTGAACGTCTAACTCCTTGTGCCCTTTACGTATTATAATTATGAGTTGTATAATTGTATGCTACATTTTAATAGATGTAATATACATGCAACATTATTGTGAAGGCGACCATTCTACTAATGCAAAGGTTTTTACTTGTATTATCTGTGCATTATGGATGCTACACGTATACTAACTATTGTGGGATATTGAGATAAATCCAGGACCGATATCACTATATATAACTATCGGATGCTTCTGGTTGGTTCATAAATGCAACTCAGCACTCACGTCATCGAACAACAGTACATTATCCTTTGTGCATTTAAATATAAGATCTGTTCGTCATAAATTAGATTTTGTTGCTAAAAGCTTTGATGCTACTATTTCTATTATTGAGACTTACATAGAATATAATGTCACTGATTATAATATAACGTATTTACAGACAATGTTCTGATCTCTTTACACGTAATCTCAAAGGAATATGCATTGAAATATTCATTAAAGATACAACGTATTTATTACTTGTAATTTATCGCTGTCATTCTGAATCAACACACTATTGAATGTCACTATGGAGCGAGGCTTCAATTAATTAAATAATATTATCCTTGTAGATGATTATAATGAGAACTTCCTCAGTGCTGATTGAAAAATATCACAGATGTCATAATTCTTAATGATAACAAAATATAATATTTAGAGCTACTAATCCCTAGGCAATTTTATTAGACCACATTATTATATCCCAAGTATAGAAGTTTTCATTCTGGGCTTATTTCTGTTGATGCAATTTTAAGTGATCATATTCTTTCTTTTTTATTATACGGTTGTATTATAAATCTACTTGCTACAGAGAGAAATCTCGCTCTTGAATCAAGTAGATTTTGTTAAAGTACCAAGAATACACTGATCAACCAAGTTCGAGAAATGTACTAATGTGAATGATGCTGAAGAAACTGATATGTACATATATTAGCAAACGAATGTATACCCTTTCGTACAGTAACAATTAGGTTAATGTGATAGCACAATATCTATAATAAAGCAGGATGCGCGATCGCGCGAATAATCCGCGCGCGAGGCTGAGCGAGAAACAAATCTCTATTACTAAATTAAGTAGATTTTCAGAAAAATATTTGCTGAGAAAAAGTTAATGTGCACAGCATAGAGAATATTGTACTATAAATGCAAATTCCATTGTTGAATAATCTTTTCCAACCCAAAGGAAAACTGCAATGGTAGTTTCAATATTGAAATACATACCGGTTGTGCTGGTGATCCTTGAAATTACAGGCCTGTTTCATTATTAAGTTGCATTCGAAATGTAATGAATTATTTAAAAATATCTATGTAATCATTTACTCTCAAATTTAGACAGCAGCATAGTCTTCTTCCTTCTTATTCAGCGGTGTTTCAGTCAGGTTTTCTTCCTTTTCATTTAATGGTATTTCACCTGATATATATGTATCATAGTATATGTGTAGATTTTGATAATAATGAGAACGTGTGTGAAGTCCTGTGTGATGTTTCTAAATTGTGTTCGACTTTTAATTTCTCAAATATCTGTTATAAAAACGTAAGTTTTATGAGATTTAATCGTCTCCTATGGAATCGTTTCGTGATTACCTTTCTAACCTTGTCCGAACATTTTTTTGTGAACACAACTGAATCTACCTGTCTGTGTTGGTGAAGCAAAAGATTCAGTTTTAAGTCCTTTATTATTTCTCGCTTATATTAGTGATCACTACGATGACATCTTCAAAATTAATACGGATTTTGGGCTGAAAAAACCCAACAACAACAAAAAAAACAAACACCATTCTCACCCGTTGCTATCGGCAATTCACGTGCATAGTCATCAAATGACACTGATGAAACTGAATATTTATTATTTATTATATACTCATTTTTTTCTCCATTAACTTTGCATTGTCAGAATCGTGCAGTATTTCTCCATACTGCACGGCTTCATACTGCACGACACGTGTGTCTAAAAATAGTATCGCGTGTTAGGAACTACTTTTTATTGTAAACAAACAATGTACGCAAATGTAGCAGACACCGGAGCTTTTGCTTTATTAGATTTGTCTGTGGATGAACTAAACAAGCTGTTTGAGAGTAGAGATGATAAAGCTGACGATGTGGATGAATTCATTGAGTCACAAAAGAATCTTTCAACCAAGCAAGTGACTGAACGTGATATTCACAATGTACAGCGGTGGCTTTATGACAACAAACGTGAGGCATGCATTATTGAAAATATCATTCTGATCATTTAAACACTTATTTAGCCGATGGTTCAGACTATGAACCGTGCTGTCTAGAGTCTATAAAAAAAATAGCATAAAAAGGCATCTTATGACCAAATGATATTCCGTTTCTCTCAGAGACCGCTAATTTTACAATTTTACAAATCAGTCCAAGCACTAAATTCGAAAAAATACAACTAAAGAAGGCGGGTTTTGGTATAAAAGCAAGTGCCTCGGAGCCAAGAAGCCACGATAACGAAGAAGCCTTATTCTGCGCTGACGAAATGGGCTCTCACACCCCAGCCGCTTTGCCATTTTTTTTTTTTTTTTTTTTTTTTGAGAAATTGTTTGGATTTATTATGACAGTACATATAAATATGTCATCTATAGCTGGTAATAAGAATGACAATAAATGTACTTACTTTTCTGCATCCTGAATTTCTTCAAAATGTACTTTCTGATCCACGGCGCGAAATTGCACTGCAATCTAGACTACATTTCCAACAGAAATCACATTCCAAAGGAGAATTTACTGCACTCCAAAACGAAATGAATTTAATATTCCCTAACAAAAATATTTAATCCTGCATCTTCTTGAGAATTTCACTTAAATGAATTTCATATTTTGTCCACCTTATGATTCCAAACTATCAATGACAGGACAGTAACACATGTGTAAGCTAGCATGCTGTCCAGGCAAGTCCCGCTAGCTACATGTACATCGTACGTAATAGAACCAGCTAAAAACTAAAAGAGCAGAATTTAGTTGAATCGACATAAAAACAAAATCCCTCCATTCCAGATCAACTGGGAAAGTTGTTCCAAGGCGCAGTCATTCACAATATGACTCAAAATTTCAATTTTAAGTAGACCAAAATGAGATTTCTTTTTGAAACAAATCACTGAGCGAGCGGTACTCAACCAAGTTCAAAGGTCACTGGGCGGTGCCATGTGCGCATGAATACTGTTATTGTGTATTGGTTTAACTTCGGTTGTGTATTTACTTTAGAATATAGCAGAAATTCAGTTACTTTGTTTCTTGTAGTGTATTCTTTTTTTATTCAGCCTTAGGTAGAAAAGCAAAATGAGTATATAATAAAAAGGTTACTGCATTTGTATGGGAAAATATGAACTCGTTTTTTCTGAGCTATACTGCACTCCTGACGTCGTGCAGTATAACTCAGAAAACTCGTTCATATTTTCCCATACAAATGCAGTAACCTATAAATACTCATTTTTTTCTCCATTAACTTTGCATTGTCAGAATCGTGCAGTATTTCTCCATATTGCACGGCTTCATACTGCACGACACGTGTGTCTAAAAATAGTATCGCGTGTTAGAAACTACTTTTTATTGTAAACAAACAATGTACGCAAATGTAGCAGACACCAGAGCTTTGCTTTATTAGATTTGTCTGTGGATGAACTAAACAAGCTGTTTGAGAGTAGAGATGATAAAGCTGACGATGTGGATGAATTCATTGAGTCACAAAAGAATCTTTCAACCAAGCAAGTGACTGAACGTGATATTCACAATGTACAGCGGTGGCTTTATGACAACAAACGTGAGACATGCAGTATTGAAAATATCATTCTGATCATTTAAACACTTATTTAGCCAAAATTCAGACTATGAACCGTGCTGTCTAGAGTCTATAAAAAAAATAGCATAAAAAGGCATCTTATGACCAAATGATATTCCGTTTCTCTCAGAGACCGTCAATTTTACAAGTCAGTCCAAGCTAGCACTAAATTCGAAAAAATACAACTAAAGAAGTCGGGTTTTGGTATAAAAGCAAGTGCCTCGGAGCCAAGAAGCCACGATAACGAAGAAGCCTTTTTCTGCGCTGACGAAATGGGCTCTCACACCCCAGCCGCTTTGCCATTTTTTTTTTTTTTTTTTTTTTTTGAGAAATTGTTTGGATTTATTATGACAGTACATATAAATATGTCATCTATAGCTGGTAATAAGAATGACAATAAATGTACTTACTTTCTGCATCTTGAATTTCTTCAAAATGTACTTTCTGATCCACGGCGCGAAATTGCACTGCAATCTAGACTACATTTCCAACAGAAATCACATTCCAAAGGAGAATTTACTGCACTCCAAAACGAAATGAATTTAATATTCCCTAACAAAAATATTTAATCCTGCATCTTCTTGAGAATTTCACTTAAAAGAATTTCATATTTTGTCCACCTTATGATTCCAAACTATCAATGACAGGACAGTAACACATGTGTAAGCTAGCATGCTGTCGAGGCCAGTCCCGCTAGCTACATGTAAATCGTACGTAATAGAACCAGCTAAAAACTAAAAGAGCAGAATTTAGCTGAATTGACATAAAAACAAAATCCCTCCATTCCAGATCAACTGGGAAAGTTGTTCCAAGGCGCAGTCATTCACAATATGACTCAAAATTTCAATTTTAAGTAGACCAAAATGAGATTTCTTTTTGAAACAAATCGCAGAGCGCGCGCTACTCAACCAAGTTCAAAGGTCACTGGGCGGTGCCATGTGCGCATGAATACTGTTACTGTGTATTGGTTTAACTTCGGTTGTGTATTTACTTTAGAATATAGCAGAAATTCAGTTACTTTGTTTCTTGTAGTGTGTTCTTTTTTTTATTCAGCCTTAGGTAGAAAAGCAAAATGAGTATATAATAAAAAGGTTACTGCATTTGTATGGGAAAATATGAACTCGTTTTTTCTGAGCTATACTGCACTCCTGACGTCGTGCAGTATAGCTAAAAAAAAAACTCGTTCATATTTTCCCATACAAATGCAGTAACCTATAAGTACTGAATGGAGAAGTAGAAAATATCAGTGATTGGTCAGGACAGTGGTTCGTTGACTTGAATCTTTTCAAAGCTGAATGAATGTTTCTTTGTTGTGTTTTTTTCAGATATAAATTAGACCCTGTTTTTATCCGAAATAAAGTTTTAAAACGAGATTGTTTCTTTTGTTGACTACAATAAACACCTAGGATTGTTTCTTTTGTTGATTACCATAAACACCTAGGATTGTTTCATTTGTTGATTACCATAAACACCTAGGATTGTTTCTTTTGTTGACTACCATAAACACCTAGGATTGTTTCATTTGTTGATTACCATAAACACCTAGGCGTAACGTTTAGTAATTTGGGCAAATGGATCAAACATAGAAAATATAGTTGTCTGCGTCACACATTATTAATGTTTTTAATATTATTAAATACAAATTTAAGCAGAAGAGCATTGGAAATAATGTATGTTACATACATCCGTCCCTTACTTAAATATACTGTTGTTTTCAAGGATGGTTGCTCGACTTAAGACTCTCTCAAATAAGAAATTACAATTTGAAGCAAGAAGAATTGTGACTAGTCTTACTAGAAGCGTTTCTATATGTACAATTTGTGGAAAATTTTATCATTTTATTTATGAAAAATTAATGAATTAATTTATATCTTCCTTGTCAGACAGACGAATTTCATAAATTATTATATTTCATAAATTGTATATGACAGTCTTTTTTTTTTTATCTTACCGACCTTTTTCCACGATTGGTTGGAGAGAAATGAGGCATGATGTTAGAAATAGGAACAATTTTGCCCAGATTAGTATTCGATTTGAAATAAGTAGAAATTCATTCTTTAGCTCTTCCATTCATATTTAGAATAAACTTCCAATTACAAGGAAGGGTGAACAACGCATACTACTGGGTTAAAGTCTAGATCAACTATGTATACCCGTGACGACAAATATCTTATTGTAGGGATCATAAGAATTGCCTGAGGATGTTAATACTGATTTATTCAATACACTTCAAAGGTATATCAAAGAAACAAACAGTTTTAGATAACTAACAATTATTTGTATTTAAATCAATTGAAGGCGTTTTGTCAGGATTTATTGCATACCAAGCTACTTAAAAGAACTGCAAGTTGAATTATAGCTGGGATAAGTTTCAGGCAATCATAAACTAATTCAATTGTTTAAAATGCACCATGGTCTTGCTCACAAATACTTACAAAATGAAATTTGAAACTTTGTTGTCGACAATGTGTTTTATACCGCTTGATCACATACTATTAGGCTCCCCCTGTGCAGAACAACCTTGTGTCTAAGTTCATTTCTCCCTTCCACAATGCAAATGTGGTACACTTTGCGAAAGGACATAATTAGTGACACATCATTTTAAAACTTCAAAGCTTACCTGCATCGGGATCAACATGTAACTCCTTCGTATTATTACGTTGGTGATTGGGGGTGGTTAAGGCAGCATACACTATTAAGAACCAAATGTTGCATTTAGTGACGATTTATTCTCAAATCATCTTGCCAACGATATGTATTTACATGTGGGCATATCGAAGCAGCTGAACACTTTCTAATAAAATGTAAAACAAATATACAGCTGTAAGAAATCGTGTTTTTTTTTACATTACCGTATAGACTTACGGTGAAGAGATTATTATTAGGCAATTCCATGTACGGTGAAATTAATACATTAAACCTTCTTCAAACTATCTGAACGTTTTTCAGATTAAACACATAGATCACAACCATAGTTATATGTTCTTGTTATATACCACTCTGAGTAATTACATATACTAGAATTGAATATTTATATATTATATATTTATGATATATTTCATAATGAGATATTGAAATGTGTCATTGGGTGATACCACTTTTATCACCAGAGTGGCTATATCTCTTTTGGAACTATTATCTTTACCCACTTAGGAAATATATCTGGCCTTATGTATTTTATTCAACTTATATTTCCATATTTATATTTATTTCATTTTCTTCATTTTCTTTTTCTTCTTCTTCTTTGTCTCTCTCTGTCTCTCTCCATCAGAATCAACATATCTTGATATATATGCAGACTGCACATTTGTATGAGTAATGAGGATGTGATATCAAAAAATGCCAAAAAAACAACAACAAAAACAAACCCCAACTCCAAACAATTAACAGTAGGTTTCAAGTATAAACTTAAAAAAATAGTTTTCCACATAAACCATGCAATTACATCACCTGTTTGCATTTGATATTCAGTGTCACCCATGTCACCCCTGGTACACTCTACGACAAACGGTAGAAGTTTGTTGGGAACAACTCTTGATTCAATATAATACTAAACTTGTTTAATTAGCAATTTTTACTCTCAACATGCTGATAATCATGTTTGACAACAATGGAAACAATAGAAAAATCCAGAATAAATGAGTGTTGAATTAAAACTAAATTAAGTAACAACTGAAACTTCTTTTCATTGATTTAGTAATGAAGCCATTCTCGCATTAGCACAGAATAGTAGAAACAAATCCATTCAAATCTACGGCCTTCAAAAATATAACAGAATAAGAAAATTTAGGTATTTTTCGGTAGATATAAGGAAATATTTCAATTATGGCTTCGCCACACGTAACATAACATTGTTTCCACTTCACTCATTAAACATTTCCCTTTATCTACTACAAAAAGGATGGACATATATATTCCATAATTAGATATTGACAACAACAGTGGGAGAAAATTGATTTCGCCACAGTTTCGATACCACTTTTATCGTCACAGTTGCAATATCACTTTTGGAACCATTTTATGTTCCCATTAGGAAATATATCTATCCTTACGCATGTTATTCAAACTTATATTTCCACATAGACTTATTTAATTTTTCTTCTTCTTTTTCTCCTTTTCTCTCTATCTCCCTTTTTCTCTCTCTCCATCAGGATGAACAGATCTTCAAATATGTCCAGATTGAATATTTATGTAAGCAATGAGAAGGTACAATCAAATAATGCCTAAAACCGAACTCCAAACAACAAAAGTAGGTTTAAAGTATTAACTTATTTTAAAATAGATTTCCACATGAATCTAGGAAATTGTCAGAGGCTGAACATATATATATAATTGCTGAAAATCCAGATGAGGTAGGTGAAATGATTTCGGATATTCCAATATTGCACGACTGTTACTGTTAGTGCCTATTGGCTTTTGCTCCAGATAAAACCGAGTCAATACTTATAAGACAATAATGAAATCTAAATAATCATTTCATACTGCATATAACTGGCAAAGACATTCAGGAAGTATTCCAAGATAGGTATCTAGGTGTTATATTTCTAGTGACGCCACGTAGTCTGCACATACAATGCATTTGTCTGAAAAGGTCTGGAAGAAAGTTAATACCATGAAGAGATTTCAATATAGATTGGATCATTGGTCATTGGAAAGAATATATAAATCGTATTTGATTCCTTATTCTCTACGCTGATTATATCTGGGATAACTTTTCATTGTAAGCTTACACTAAATCTCTTGTTTAAAATGCACCACGGTCTTGCTCACAAATACTTTACAAAATGAAATTCGAAACTTTGTTGTTGACAATGAGTTTTAAACTGCTCGATCATCACATCCTGTTTCACTCCTTCTGGAATCATATTGTAACTACCCGAAATACATACATATATATCTTTATCAACGTAGGGGAAGTGCTCAATCTAAGTTGCGAGAACTTGTAGCTCGATCCCATTTGCTTCTACTTTTAGAAAATAAGATATGTTTAAAACAAGAACTAAAAACAAAAACAAAACAAAGCAAAACAAAACAAACTCGGAAGTTTTGCACACAGCATCAATCATCCAATTGCAACTGATATAAATTGATAATGGTATTAGTTTAATCGAATATTACGATGTTATATTACAAATTTATTTCCATCATTGCATCCGTTTTCGCGTACTAGTACAAAGGAGAGAGTAAAGAATATAATCTTCTTTCATACATCCATGACTTACGTATACAATAGCAAACGCCATACTATTTGGTGCTATTCTACTTTTTTTACATTAAAATATTTTCTGATCCTTTTTCAAACTTAAGAATGACATATGATATAGAAGTCGTGATAATGATTTTTGACAACCTATTGAGATACATTTGTCATGTCCATCAGTGAAGTTAGAAAAGTATTCATACATCTGTCGTTGCAAAACATAAGTCGTTAGAGGTATTGCCCTCAACAACCTTTTATGCTTTATGTTAGAGTCCAGTTTATTTAAAATGAAGTTGTAAGTGTCCTGGATAGAAATGCAAGCTGTGTGTCATCAGTAAAAATCAAGGAAGATTAGAATCACATCAATAAGGGTCGGTCATCTTGGAGTCACTGCACCTTAATATCATTATTGCGAGGAATAGTAATTTGTTAAATACTTTTGAAGGCAGGGCCACATACATACGATTGATTGGGTGTATCATTATTACGAGGGATAGGGATTTGTTAGATATTTTAAGACAGGGCCACATACATACGATTGATCTTGGGTGTATCAGTGCTATTGCACTTATAAAAATTATGCTTTTTTACAGGATGCACTGGATATATGAAATCATGATGCATTTTTTAATTGTTCATGTAATCAGTTCACTCAATACCTTTGAATTCGGAAAATGGCCACAAAGATGACAGCCAGTCATTTATTGGGATTAATTATTTAAGCCTAGGTCGTCATATGACGACTATCTATGTGGCGTCTTGTAGGAAAGACGTTTTGACTATAGTTTTGAAAAGACGAATTGCCCATTATTTCACAAACTTCTCATCAAATGAGCAAAAGCAATGTTCTATTTTTAGATATGGGATAAAATGTCATGATCAAACATCTGTTGCTGCTAACCAACAATCGATGATTGATAAATAAAACGATGTTTTGCCAAAACCGGAGAGGCAAATTTCAGCCCGGAAATCTCTTCCCCTCTTGGGTATTCTCAATGTAGTTGTGTATCTTCTCGTGTTGGGCCGCTGGTTCAAAAGTCGTTCATGAAACCCCTGCAGATTGTCCATCCATCTCAATGGCGGCTGAAAGTTTGTCAATCAGACCAAGTTATCAATAGTTTCGGTTACATTTGACTTCATAAAAGCAAATGGGCAGATATCTCTTGGCTTACAACGGCCATTTCACTTCGGGATCTACTGCAGGAAATCATGATTTGCATGGATGTCAGTTCCACGTGCTGGGGTGTCTCCTTTCAAGAAGTGAGTAGTGTTTGCTCCCTACAGGAGCGCTCCATGCGACTCAACCACATTGAGATGAAAACCATAGTGAATGCCTTTTGATTGTGGAAAAAATATGGTATCTGGAAAGTGTGTTCTGCTTCTTTCGACATATCTGCTGTTGCCAATTATCTCCAAAGGCTAAGCCCCAAATCACTACCTTCTTGATTGCGATTTTCCTTGGATACTGGCATGACTGGACAAGCCACTCTTTGAACCACTATTTAAAACCTCACTGACTCACCTCTTGTATAAGACCTGGTTTCTAGACACCCAGGGCGTAGCATTCAGAAGCAGTGAAATTCATGCCTTATCAGTCGACCCAAACTACTCGCAATTCTGACATAATGGTTCAGCTTCTCTCATGACTGCCCATTGTTTCGTTGCTATAAACAGGCTCCTGTTAATGGGAAATCAGTATTTTGTTTTGAATCGCTGTCTTCAGTGGATCCTTCTTTTCATGGGCATCTTCAGGACCCTGTCAAAACAGTGAAGTAGTACTTGTACTTGTACTTATGACGTACAGGGCCGAGCTGGAGAGTGAGAACTCGCTTGCTTTAACCTCTCAAAGAGAGAAAGTATTATATTTCAACTCAGACTTTTTTTCCTCTGAATTCATTGGGTTATCCACCCAGCCTATAATCAATTAACCAAAGACAATATGAAATTCTTACCCATATTGGCTCACGATGTTATGGTAGTTGATATCAGCCTTGTATCTGAGCAGCGGCACTGTTCCCTGATTGACATAGTTCAAGCGTGTGTGGGATTGAGGTCTGATACGACAAGATACTTTCGCTGGATTTGGGAGAACGGAAATTTGTTCCTTAAGATCATATGTCTCCACTGATCTGTGCTATCCTTTGCCCCCAATATAATTCAACACTCAAAGATGCTTCTCAAAGGTTAGTAGACCAGAGCCATGGCAACTCCCAAGTTAGGAATATCATTCCCTCCACCGCTTACCTATTCTCCTATCGTATTATGACTCAGTAATGTATTTGAGGAAGGAATCAATTTCTGGAGTAAAAATGTTTCTTTGATAATACTTAACCAGATCATAATACAGGCAATCCCTCGAAAGTCCTTCTGCATTTACATCCATGAAAAAGCGTGCATTTCTGCTCCAATAGTAACTAACGAATGATGGTATTTGTTGCCAAGCCTCTTTCCAAGGGGAGACCACTCATGTCGGGCTTCTGACTTGGTAAGCGTATGATGTATTAACACTTGTATTGGTAAAACAAGCCAACATATGTAGTTAACGCCTTTGTTTGCTATTTGGTTGCTTGATTTGCGAGGTGGTTGAATTACTCCTAACATATTATGATTGGATAAGTATTGTTGAAGATAAAAATGTTACTCCAAACATCTGCATTTTAAAAAGAATTTAAAATTACATTGAAACATATCAAGACCAGAACCTTAGTAAACCGAAATCCATTTGAAACCAAATCATTGGTTCTGGTCCTGAACTTTGGGGTCTGGGATGTTATGAAATTGTTCATAATAATATTGATTCATCTGTCAATCAGTCTGTTCTCTCTTTTGTTTCCGCATAATAACTCGAGTTTCCCATCATCTACCTTTCTCACAGTCTGTAAATAGCTTGCCTTTGGGGTGAGGTAGAAGCTTGTTGATTTTGGTGTCAAAAGGTCAAAGGTCAAGGTTACTATGACAAATTAAGAAAAATGTATGCTGCTCAATATTTCGATTCTCAGCCTTAAAGTCAAGGTTACGACAATGGAAAATGTAATTCTCTGATTTGTGTCTTTGACTGGAATATAACTTTTTATCCACTTAAGATATTTTAATGAAACTTTGTGTCGCATACCATAACTATGCCTCCTGTCTCAAGGTGAAAGTCATGGCAAGCAAAAATGTTATTTTGTGACTTGTATCCTTGTCTTTTGAACCGCTAAAGATATCTAAATGAACCTAAGTAAATGCCATGACTACATGATATGTCGCGTACCATAGCAACGCACACTGCCGCAAGGTCGTGGTCACAGCAAAGGAAAATGTTATTCTCTGACTTGTATCCTAGTCTGGGCTATACTATTTGAAGTACTGAAGATATTTTATTGAAACTTTGGTGAACTATACAGTATGACTAGACGATATGTCACATATCATAGCTACACCACCTGCCTCAAAGTCAAGGTAACAGCAAGGAAAAATTACTTCTGTGACTTGTATCCTAGTCCGGAGTATAACTTTTGAACCACACATGATATTCAAATGAAATTTTAGCCAGTTATATATTACGTACAGGAAATATCTAACATACCATATCCATGCTCCCAGACTTAAGGTCAAAATCACATCAAAGACAAATGTGACTCAAACTTGTATTCTTTCCCAGAATATAACTTTTGATCTACTGAAGACATTTTAATTAAACTTTAGCAAGCTATCTACCATGAGTAGAGAGCCTGAATGTCCAGGTGACGGCAGGGGCTAAAATAAATCAGTTATATTTATCCATGTACGGGTAAAATGTTTGAACCAATAAAGATATATTAATGAAGCCTTAGCCATATAGATATGTTACCTGACACTGTTGCATATTCACAGTCACACCTGGTGTTTCAAGGTCAGGTTCATACATATTCATACAATAGTCAAATCCCAAGCTCAAAGGTCAAATCATCAGTAGAAAATGGTTACAAGACTGGCATATAACGTCTTTGTCATACTCTTTTTGGTATTGGCAAAAGTCAGGATCCTATTAATGACAAAATCAGGATCAATATTTAAGCTGTAAAAATACCTTCCTTTGCCCTACATATTTGGAATTGAATTCACATGAGTGAAAAGTAGTGTCATTAATACAGTGAATCATTCCTAAACTAGACAGTGCCAGGACCAACAATTTCAGGCGTTTTACAGAGGTGACCAGTATATGGAGGTCTGACTTCCACTAAATCAGCCTTTTTTGAAACAAAATATTTGGCCAATCTGCGAGAAGGCTAGGTTACAGAGTTGCTTAGAGAAGTTTTACAGTGGGTGTAATTATGCAAGCTTAGCAATGCCACGTTCACCCGTTCTTATGTATACAAAATACTATAAAAATCATTACGTGTCTTTATATCAGGGAAGTAGATGTAAAAGGGGTACTTCGTTTCTAGCTCGGTTACTTGGAGTCTGGAGCTGATTCGGGGTCCCGTCGGAACGACTCTCAGCCGGTTGGAGGGCCCGTTGCGTTGGAACGATTGTTAGCCGGTTGCCCCACCCCCACGAGGCCGCCTCAAAACCAGCTTTGTAGTAGCAACAAAGTGGACCTACCAACATATACCCATTGTTATAGGTTATGACATGAATGCTAAACTAATTGGCGGACATAAGCGACGCTGATGTAAATGACGGCGAGCTTTTTGAGGACCTTGCCGGCGATTTCCACGACTTTGTTGGTGATGAGATAGCGTCGGAAGTGGTCGATGAGGAAAGCAATGATGTTGATGAAGACAAGTGGAAGGATGAGGCCTCTGGAGACGTGGTCGACAGAAGCGTTAGACAGCAAAACGGTTAAAGTTTCGTTTGCCTGGTATGGCAGGTCCTCCCTTGTCGATTCAGGTCCTGCGTGTGACGGACGAGGAGTTGATCATGTCCAACGTGTTCCAGCGGGTCGAGGTGGCCGGTTGATTTCTGTTCGTGTCAAGCAGATTTCAGAGTAATCTACTGTGTACGTAAAACTGCAGGCTGATACTGAAGACAGCCATGAGCCTTTGACTCACGACCTTATCGAGATTACTCGACAGGAACTTTTTAAACAGTGCATGCCGCTCCTCCATTGCCGCCGCATGGTTCCAACGGTCGGTGGCGACATTTATGTTGAATTTTGGAATCCCAGTAAAATGGCTCTGCCACAGTTTATGTCAGCATACTGCGCGGGCGTTTATGGTTTGTCATTAGTATATAGATAATCAGATATACTGTTTAGTGACAGATTGTATATCTTTGAGCTATGCCATGTCTTGCTGAAAACAAGAGCGCTTGGCTACAACTAGGGAGTACATATCTGTGCGGAACAAGTATATAAATGTATACTGTGCACAGAGCAGGTGAGGTTACCAAATAAAGCCATGATAGAAATGCGGTGTGAGTGTTGGGGCTGATCATGAGATCTATACATGCTGTGGTGGCATTACAATGTCAAGAAAACTAAAACGAATGGTGAATAAGATACGGAGACATTTTGACAAGGTCATTGACGAGCAAATGACCGCTAAACATTTTCAATTAGAGATAGCCGGTTAATTTACTATATGACAAGGTCATTGGTGAGTTTATAATCATTAAACATTTTCAATTAGAGATGGCTGGTTAATTTATTATATGACAATGTTATTGTTAAGTTTAAGAACAATAAAAATTTTAAATTAGAAATAGCTGGTTAATAGGCTATATACAAAAGTGTATATATTCACACGTTTGAATGAATTGCTTCGCAGAGGGCAAATAACCCAAAGTGAGTATGATGATGCATTATTGGCGAGTAGACAGCCAATTCGCCTTGTTTAGCAGGCAGCCCAAAGCCCCACGGGCTTTTCTGGCTCCTAGGCAATGAATTCGCCGGGTTGAACAGCCAATCCCAGCTCCACGACCAGTTTTAACTCCTATACTGCTGGAGCGGTCGGTTTCCACATATGACTTCGGCTATTTGATAGACGAGATTCTTAATGAGCAGCAGCCAGCAGCCAACTCAAGAGCGAAGAAAAGTCACAGCAAATTACCAGCCATAGCAACGCTAGGTGCTAGTACTGATGTTGCAAATCACTATCGCGTCACCGTGTCAAAAAAGCACAGGCTGGAATCTGACGCTTCTGTATTTCTAGATGCTATGGCTCCTAATATACAAGGTGTACTTTGTGAACATGGTGATTTTAAGTTTATCCTAGTGTTGACGGCACAGTTGGCAAAAGCTATAGCAGGCCTATAAAACGTACATGATGATGAAACTGAGCTTGAAGCCTATTTCCAAAATAAGGCCATTGTCATACTGCGCACTGATGAGATAAAGAGACAGATAGATGAAGCTAATGTCATCATACTAAACTATACTGAAGAATACATGCGTGGAGGTCAGGATGGGTATTTGACCGATGCAAATAGCTTGAACAACAAATGTCACACTATCTCCCGTTTCGCGGACGCAGCTACATTCCAACATCAAAGTGCATACCACCACGGTCAGTTACGAACGTGAAGAACAAGGACAACAGGCTACTTTGAGTGGGCTATTTTGTCGGCATTTTACCCGTAAGATCGAAAGGTTAATAAGTCAGACAAGTACCGTCAGCATCTTGGCAAGCTCAACTTTGCGGACACTGACTTTTCTGTGAAGGCTAGCGATATTAAAAAGTTTGAGCACTGCAACAAAACTAACAGTTAGTGTTTTTGGCTAGAAAAATGGCCTATACCCGCTGCGCATTAGAGAGTCGCAGAACACGAGGCAACATTAAAAAGAACTGTTATTGCTCACTTGCGAAACTTTTGTAACAACGCGTAAAAAGAGCCACTATGTATGAATAAAGAACCTAAGACGCATGTTACGGCATCACAACACACACAACGAAAAGAAGCACGTCTGCTGCCAGTGTCTCCACGTCTTCAGCAGACCGACCTATGGGTAACCCACACGAAAGTCTGCAGCAGCATTAGCGAAAAGCTTTCAGCGTGTGTCCTTACCGGAGCCAGGCAAAAACATTCTAACCTTTCAGAAGCACCAGCGCCAGATGCGCATTCCGTGCGCCATGTATGCAGTGAAAGGTGCAGTGAAAGGTGCTGCCGGCAATGCAAAAGAAAGCAACACACAATAAATCTCAAGTGTGAGATGGAATAGATCCGGGAGAAGCTTCGTTATCCGGCTGAGATTTGTAAAGAAAGACTTCACATGTGTGGCGGGGAACTCGGTAATGATAGTGTGAGAGACCATTGCTATATTGCCAGCAAGTACCGCGGCGCCGCCCACAAAGCATGTAACCTCAAGATGCGCATCTACCCAGAAAAAAATGATCTAATTGTGTTTCACAACCTACGTGGCTACGACGGTCATCTTATCATGGCGGCTATCGGAACAGCCTCATATGGAAAAATAAGCGCCACTCCAAACAACATGGAGAAGTACATTACTTTTTCACTATTGCAGCTATATTTTTTTACAGTCTCCAGTTTGTGAATAGAACCTGGAAAAGCTGGTAGTTAAACTACATTAGAAGGCATTTCGCGCCACAGCAAGGCACACAATGTATGACGCTGACATTAACCTTCTTATATGCAAAGGCATTTACCCATGCGAATACATGAACAACTGGGAGCGATTCGAAGAAACACAACTTCCACCAATAGAGGCCTTTTATAGCCAGCTCAGCCGTGCCGGTATAACCGAAAAAAAACTACAAGACATTATGCTACTTAATATGGGAAACTACAACGACCTCTACCTTAAGACTGAGTTGCTGTCAAACGTCGACATGCACCTATTTATTGAAAAGGACATCCGTGGCGGCATTTGATAGTGAGCCGGCGTCATGCAAAAGCGAACAAGCCAATGTGTCCAGTATATGACAGCGAAAAGCCAAAAAGTTGGTTAACCTAACCTACTTTAAAGATAACAACCGATATGGTTGGGCCATGATGCAGAGTCTACCAACTGGTGGTTTTAAGTGGGTAAACACTCCCGCACTTAAATCAGTTGCGGCGGACGCACCCTAGGATTTCTTTCTTGAAGTCGACATTTGAGTATCCTGAGGCGCTACATGACACAGACAGCGATTATCCGCTTCTTTCTGAAACCATGAACGTTTCAGAGGATTGGCTAAGCGACTATCAACGTGATTTAGTGAACAAACTGGGGTGTAGGTTCATTGAAAGCACGAGGCTAGTTCCCAGCCTACGCAAACAAGAGCACTATGTGGTCCATTACCGAAACCTCTAGTTCTACACCAGACTTGGGATGCGTGTCACCAAGGTTCACCGGGCAATTGAGTTTGATCAAAGCGAGCTGATGGCACCATAGATGCAGCTGAAGACATCCCATGAACCAAGGCGAAGAAAGAGTTCGAGAGTGACTTCTTCAAGATGATGAACAACTCTGTCTTTAAGACCATGCAAAACCTAAGAAAGCGGATTTGGGGGATCTTGTGAGACCTGAAGGTGACGAAGACAAGCTGCGCTGCCTGATTGCCGACCCAGCGTTTCAGTCGCGGAAAATCATTAGTGACAATTGCTGTTCATTACACATAGACCTACCTGAAACTCAAACGCCCCATCTATACATGGCAGGCAATTCTTGATCTGAGCAACCACCTTATGTACGACTTCTATTACAATCATATAAAAGCGCACTACGACGATAAGGCGCACCTGTTGTACATGGACATTGACAGTCTGCTGATATGCATCAAGACCGAGATATAGCCAAAGATGCCCACCTATGTGACACGAGCAACTATCATAAAGTGCATCCGTTCCACAGCACGGCAAATCAAAAGGTCGTAGGCAAGTTTAAGGACAAGTGCTCTGGAAAGCCCAGCACCGACTTTGTCGGTCTCCTCCCCAAGATGTACTCCATACTAGTCGGATGCTACGGGGCCAGAAGAACAGAGTAAGGCCACAGGCATCTCGAGGACAGTCGTAAAAGCCGACCTTGAGAACAAAATTTCGGCCCCTCCCCCCCCCCCCTTAACCACCATAAGCAGCGACCACCATACAAGGAGAGTTTACTGCATAAAGAAGACAAGCCTTAGTCCGCTGGACACCAAAAAGTGGATTGACCCGGGCGGTATTACGACGCAGGCATATGGCCACTATCGCACCGCACAAGAGCAACACGTCTTTGGCCTGGGCCATGGATATGAATGCCCTTAGGTGGCAGCTGAGTACCTTCAGGCACAATCTGTAGTTCCTCGGAGCAACACTACCCGAAAGATGGTATATAGATGGCTGGCCTCGGATGTCAAACCTGTCAGCCAGGATGAACACCTTCACGGACCACACAGGGTCCGTAGCACGGCGTTACCCACATTCCAGCTCTCCCGGCACATATAGGTACCGAACCAGGGTATTTGGAGTCAAGCGGTGCTTTTCCAGACCAACTGGTCACGTCTCAGACGCTGCAGACGTCGGTGACCGGGCAAACTTAGTACAAATGGCTTCAATAGGTTTTTAACCTGTGATCTGCGTTATCTCGCCACGACGGCAGGCTGCCGCCCAACTCAGTGATACGCTTTTACAATAATGCCAACTGTTAAGTACGATTTAAAGGGCTTACAAACATCCTAGTCAGAAAAACGAAGAGAAGATCAAAAGATGTTTCGAAACCGCTAAAGAGATGAGCGATCACCTATTAGGTATCGGCAAAATAGTACACGATGTGTCCCAACTATCCCAGTTAGCTGTATCTTCTTCTCTGTGAAAAGGAATCAGACTTAGAAGTGAGACATGCCCGGAGTTTGAAAGGGTCTCCGTCGTTCACGAACAATATTATTATGAACTTATTACGATAGCTTATCAAGCATGTAACACTTTTGGATTACATAATTTAGATGAGGCGAAATTGGCCTAATTTTAAGACGAGAGACCAAGCCTTTATTGCAGATTATAAAATATAAATGAAATGGTGAATAATATCTCATATGCACAAGATGTTACACAATTCATTGGATACATTCAGCTTATAAACCATGAAACGGGTTCTCTTGTTTCCCAGAGGTCTTGTACTTCGACCACTTCCATAAATATGACATCTAACACTATAATGTAACGGAAAAGCCGAGGTTTAAGACTAACATTGAGGAAACTATTCCTTTACTTGAAAGACAAGAGACATATAAATGTCATTCAATTATTTCACAATTTGAGAACGTGACTTTGACAGTAGAATCAAATGTGTTATAGAAAATCGCTGAAATTCGCATTTTATTAGGACGAAAGAAACAAGCTTTGAAAGTAAAGTAGTTTTAAATAAAGTAGGAATATATGGAAACAATATATAAATAAATAATATAACATTGGTTCAAAATGCTGTCAGTCTAAAGCAGCTGTGACTGAAAAGACAGTTTAACTGTGGCATGATCTCAGTTTTAATTAAATCAAATACACTTTTATTTAAACGTGTATTCATGAATGCACACAACTGTTAATTACTGTTACTTAGCCAACAAGTGTTTATTACATATAACTATTGAAACTGTGGAACAGACGCGTTATATATTTCACATTGGACATCTTCATAGAATCTTGAAATTACATTATTCTAAAAACAAAGTAAAATAAAACACTAAGTACGTTTAATTCTAAACGTCATTGCTTTGCCTGTTGTAGATCGCGTGTACTTCATCCTTTGGTAACACAAATTAGTTTCGTATGATTGGCCATAGTGTACATTTTTGACTGAGGGAATATCCATAATTATCTTCATGTTACTCCTTTGACTTTTACATTGGTGACAATGAATGCATTATTTCATGTTATGTGTACAAGTGGACAATTCTAGTATAAAAACACATTTGTGATAGACGGGTTCGAGACTTAGTTTTGGCCTACAATGTCAACGTACGGCTGACCATTTTCCCCTGGCTCCGTTTTCATGTGTTTGCCATAAGTTTCATAGAACTTGAATTTTATATAAACTAGGTCAATTCGTTGTTGAATTTCCTCTTTATGAAAGCAGTATATATATATATATATATATATATATATATATATATATATATATATATATATATATATATATATATATATATATATATGACGCAGTTATCACCGCTTTATCTATGAAATATTTCTGATTTGTTTATTATAGGCTTTTAGGTGGTTGACACTCGCGAGTTGTAAGGATATTCTCGTGTTGCGTGAAACGTGGTGGTGGTGTGATTATAAGGGGTAATCATACACGGGTCGGCTTTGTCTTATCTCTGTCGAGTTTAAAAGTATATACATGGTAATGGTAATGGAGTGTTATTTTGATAACGGGTGGTTTCAAAGGTGAGAGGTAACATCCTAGACCGTGGTCGTAGCAGCAGATTGTAGTGCTACATTACTCTTTCAAGTACGGCGATTGTGATCTCGCAGACTTTAACGATTAAATCACGAGGCACGTGATTATATAGAAACTATTTTAGACATGATAATCATTGTATCCCAATTGGTCAATTGTACCAACTCGATTCTGAGTCAGTAAGAGGAGCCAGGTGCAAATTTCACCAGTCCGTTCGGCATGATAGCGAGTCTAGCAGGTAAGAAAGATAAGAAGCTGAAGTGACAGGCAACTAGTCTGTACACCTACCTACACCATATCAAAGGATCCTATTTATTCTTAGATCTTACCATCTGCACTCCAACTATTGTAGTTGCTTCTCTTGGAAAGATGGGCACGACATTCTGTTGTATTGATCACTTTTCAATATGCTTTAGGAAGTCATACACCCAAACCTCAAGGGATGGGTGATGGAAATATATTAAGTCAGACTGAGATAAGTTTCCGTCCTTATGCGAATCATGTGTTGCCATGGATACAATACCAAACACGTCAGCTATTATCAAGCGTGTAAAAAGACAGGGTTGTTATGCTTGCAAGGACTCTATCAGGGAACGGAACAAGTCTTTAACGACTACAGTGCGAATTCAACAGTAGTAAATCTGAATATATACCCTATATATGTAGCTAAAGCTTGGCGTACCATTAGAGAGAGCGCGAGGAAAACATTAAAGATCCTATGTCTCTAGGTTAAACTCTCCCTTCTCTATCAAATCAGTTTTGAATATGGTACGGAAAATCATTTGCAAAAATTAAATTAGTCGTTACACACCAGAAATTTCAAATACAAAAGCCGAAACATTCTCCAACAATTCTTACTAAACCTTTCTCTCACAGAGAATTACAAGACTCTCTTGATCGCGTCCATGACACTTCAACAAGACTAGATACTATCCATTCCCAACTTTTCAAATATTTACATAAAGCTCTCAATACACTACTAAACATTTTGAAAACAAACGAGTCTTCACGCTGTGATGGTGGAACTAGTAATGCCAATACACAAGACTGGAAAGGACCATATAGACCCTTCCAACTATCATCAGAAAGGCATAATTGACCATCTAGTAAGTCTTGAATCATTCATCAGAGAAGCTTTCAAAAGAATATATATATATATATATATATATATATATATATATATATATATATATATATATATATATATATATATATATATATATAGTAATCATCTCTCTTAACTCTTCCGATACCGGATTGAAGTACGGCATCACGAATGAATTATTCAACCTAGGTCTAATGGACCACCTACGTATTTTTTGTTTCAAGTTTTTATAGCATTTCAAACTTAAAGTAGGTACCATCCTGTTTGAACGCTATTGTCAGGATATAGATGTACCTCACAGGAGCATATTATCAGCCACCCTTTTCAGCATTAAAATTAACAATATAGTGAACTGCTTTAATCCAGGAGAACTGATTGCTCATTATGTGTCGCCGACTTTTTGATCTTATGTAGATCAAAAGGTATGCATATTGAATATCAACTACAGATATTCTTTAAAAAAAGGAGTTCAGAAATGGGTAGAATAAAAGTGGGTTAAATTTTCGAAATCTAAAACTCTTTGCATGCACTTTTCCAAATTGCATAGAATTCATAGATGGATGACCCAAAACTTTATCTTGACGGTTTTCTCATTTCTGTTGTGAAGGAGACACCATTTTTAAGACTTATTTTTGACCTCATATTATATATCTTAGAGACAGATGTTAAAAAGTCATGGATTGAATACCAGTCGTGGCAAACAAAGACTGGCGAGGCGACCGGATGATCGTACTTCGGTTATACCTGCAGATACTTGATCCGATACACAATCATGGATTTAGGATTTGTCTGAGAGTAATTTGAGCTTCCCTTTCAAAAAGCATCTAAGCTGAGGCAAAGGGACCATCGCTTTACCTCAGAGGAACGTATATGACATTTCAATAAACAGTTAAATGAAGCTCTAGTCCATCCAATCCTGTACATAATGCCATTTTTAGGCCCAAATGCGAAAACTTTTTCAAAAGAAAACCAAATTTCATCCTTTTGACGTAAGAATTCAACTTTATCTACATGCTTCAAATATAATTGTGGCAAATACTGCAAACGTCTCCATCCTTCCATCACCTCCATTGTTAATATAACCTCCAAAAATAATATTTAATCTTTGCCAATTCAAAACGTTTACTACAATCCTCTCATAGTCAGATTGAATTCAATTCAATATTTTGGCCACACACCCCCTGTTAAAAACGGTTGGAAAGATGGAGACAAAATTGCAGTTGCCGTTGCAACACCCTACATCACCATCTCGAGGCGGTTACCATTTTCTACATAATTAAAGCCATTCTCCACTCTATAAATTATATCGAAATCTCTCAAAAGCTATTTTATTTTTTACTTTTTCCGATTACCTTTCTACAATGACGGCTTATCAAAACCATATATTTTACAATCTATTAATATCTCAACCCCATCAGAATGACTTGCTCCTAAACTTAGAGAAACGTGTTCTGTATTGTTAGTTGCATAATCATATTGACAGTAAAGGCAATGAGAGAACATATAAAGCCGCCAAAGCTTATCCTCGGAACATCAGACCCATTATAGAAGAGTGGCATTCCTGATATAGAACAAAACGTAGAGATGAGGTGATATAGTGTTGTTTCACGTATAGGACACACACACACACACACACACACACACACACACACACACACACACACACACACACACACACACACACACACACACATGAACATTACTGAGCTCTTGAAAGTTGAATCTAGACCAGAATGCGGGCCTTGTAGTGACCATTTACATTCTTGTCAAAATAATTTGTGTTTTAATGTCACTGGAGAAAGAGCTTTTTGATCATGTGTTATCAGAAACAAAAATGAGACTTTCTGAACGTTGCGGTTTATATTTTTCATTTTGACTCTATATTTTAATAATTCTATTTTTAGCTCTAATTTTTATCATCGGTACTTTTGAAAGAATTTGCAAATCTTTACCTTTTATATTTTATGTGATAGGAATATATGTTTGTTTTTACTCCGAAGGTTTTACCTTTCTAATGCTTTTAACAATTTCTGCAATTACCATTTAAAGCATTTATTCCTCGTTATATAGCAAGGATTGTGCTGATGTATCGTTCAACCCTACACATACATACATGCATACATACGTTTAATTTTACGAAAGCTTTGCTTGCTTTGACTTCTTGTTTTTATGGCTCTTTTAAACAATTAGGAATATACTGGACTTTTGTACATGAATCACACTTGCATCTAATCTATATATTCCTTTTAGATTTATCATCTCTCAGGTGGTATTACAATTAAAATATCTGAATGAAGTCATTAAATGGTTACATGGACCTAAACAAATAATATGCACCAAGGACGCAGACCATCTCGTGTTGTTTCATGAAATCATGCGATGAATTTATTAAAGGACCATGATTGTTTTATCGTGTAACCTTGCAAATGATTTTCAGACTGGCTAACTGAAGTGGAGAGAACCTAACAGAAGTCGAAACAAAAATTTATTGCATTCTAATCTTACGTTTTGGTAAATAGAATGTGAGTATCTTAATGAAGCCTCTTCTGCCCTTATCACTTTAGTTGTTTTAATTTTATCATCGGAAACCCCTTGTATCTCTGAATGTCTGCCATTTGTGTTCAGTTGTTTTAACGGTCTCTAGTAGTCATTGTTAAAATTATGCATCTGGATGATTTTTTTTCAATCTTTTAGTCTCAAGGATCTAAACTCCATCTGCACGTTTTGCAAGAAAAAATACAAAGGAAAACTCCAATTATATAGACATGTATGACAATATTTGCAAAAATAAAAAAATTTACGAGCAGCACAGAAAGCAGAGTTTGACGTACCGAGTAGAACACTTTGTTACTGCCACTCTACAGCCAATCATAATTGCCAAGGCGCGAAATCTATGATGAACGTCAGATCACGCTGTAATCGGAACATTCTTTGTCTGCGTAGGTCAACCAGAATATATATCCATAACTTTGACATACAGGTTAAATACCTATTTCCGGCTGGTGAAAACAGTCGGTCTTCCTCGTCCAGTGCTAAAACTCTTAACTTTGACAATTCTGAAATATTCTGAGTAAAACTTTAAAAAGCCGGAACTGCAAATATTTCAGTACATTTTATAACACCCTTGTGTCTTATGTAGTTCATTTATCATTTCGGTTAAACGGGGCTTTAGGGATATATATTAAGGAAGTTACCTGTCAAAATTCACTAAAACTGACTTCAAATTTCTAAACACTGACAATAACAGCAAGGATGCCAAAATTTGCAATTTTGGATTTGGTTTACATGAGGAAAGATGCAGTGATACATAGGATGAAATTGGCGGCTAAAATCAGTTATATGCCAGACAACAAAGTGAAGTATTAGAAAACGTTTGCAGATTTGTGGACTGACATGCGTTGAGAAGCACATGCTTGTCTTTTTACTGCTCGTTTGATACTGAAACTAAAGAAATTAAAAGATTCAGTCTAGGACTTTGAGTAATGACAGAAAAGTCAATTTTTCTTGCAATCGTGGAGTGATTTGTTCTTATGACAATTGATGCCTGTAGAAAAGCATCATCTATGGTTCAGATTAGATAAAAGTATAGTAATATTAACAGAACCATGTGTGGCTAAACAAACGTCTCTTCTAGAAAGTGTTTTTTTTCAACATCTAATTTGTATATCACATGTATGCACATACTGTGCACTAGCGCATCTATTCTAATCCACTTATTTCAAATCTAAGGTCCAACGGAATTATGTATAATTGAATAAGAGGTATTCGTTCATGTTACTTTAATTGACAAAAATGAAGAATGATATCTTTCCGATTAAATGAATGAAGAAATATGGACAACATGTAATGAAATTGGTTTGATTTCGAAATAAATGAGTTATACAGGACCCGAGTGAAATGTTATGTTATAAAAATCCTATATACAATCGTTTTTAGTTTCATTTTCGAGGTGACAAAGGTGTTGAGTCTTTCCAAAGGAGACGCTGATATCGGGGAAAGCAACGATGCTTCTGAAGACTAACTTGAAAGAATTTCCGCTTGAATTTCCGCTTTTAGACATTTGGAGACCGAATTTCTAAACTGCGTTCCAAAGTCTAAAATATTGATATCCTTATTCAAAATTATCTTAGATTCACACGCTGTTCATAAACTTTTTCACTCAGGTCCTTTCCTCCCTTGCTAAATTTCTAACATATTAGCGTACTTGCCTATTTAATTTTGAACGTGAATTAAACAATTATGTCCTTTACAGAGTTTTGATATATGACCTCAACTATCGATGAAAGCACGTGTGTGTGTGTGTGTGTGTGTGTGTGTGTGTGTGTAAAGTCACACTTCGGACACAATCTGCCTTACACAAAGCCGTACTTAAAAGCAAAACTTCCATGTATCAAAGCGCCAATGATATGTTATTGAGCATTCTAAAATAAACTCTGTTCATACTCCATTTTTAAAGTTGTGAATATAAACTACAGAGTATCTATTTCGTGTGTGTGATACATTTTCATATTGCCTGATTTATATCGTCTAAAACTAGTGAAAAGATGTTTGCATAGCAACAATCTATGAAAATGTAAAAATAACAGGACGATATTTACTCAGAAAAGACAATCTGCAGAACCCAAGTCTGTGCAAATCAGAAGGTCTTAAGTTTAACATATTTTATTTCATAAATTTGTAGTTGGAGATTACAAAACGTACAATATAGAAGGTTAAAGATTAGACAAAAACCAAAGGCTTATAATGTTATTCTCCTTTGACGTTACAAAACTTGTAAATATATGTGAAGAGGTGTGAATATATAACGGGTTATATTGTTGTCTGAGGACAAATATTTTATATTTTGGAATAGTCAAAGTTAAGAGTCTCTTAGTTAAACATTATGATTCGAATATGGAAATATAAAGCACAAAGATGAACAACGACGAAGTTTATAAAGGTGAAAATAAAGACAAAATATTTATAGGGCTTTGTGCATAAAGTTCAAAAAATAAGAAGGGAAGGAAAAAGAAATCTGGAAAGTGAGTGCTTTCTTTTAGATCGAGTCGTTATAGAATCATTTTGTAAAAGGAAATTGCTATTTATAAGTTTAAATTTGTGTTTTTGGTGTCTGGATTTAAGACTTTCCAATTTCATTTATTGATGTAAGGCTTCAATAGGTACTAATAATATTGCACCAGTCACACTTCTGGCTGCCTCGTTTTGTATTTTTGCTAGTTCACTTTTTTAAAGTAATGTTCATTTGTCCCAAACCATATTACCATATTGACGTCTGGATTCAAGATTTTCCCATTCCATTTATCGATGTAAGGCCTCAATAGGTACTAATATGTAGCACCAGTTCCGATTCTGGCTGCCTCAGTTTGTATTTTAGCGGTTTCACTTTTTTTAGTAATGTACATGTGTCCCAAACCATATTACCATATTCCAAACTAGGTTGTATAAAAGACGTAAGTATAAAATGTTATCGGATGGCTACACCCAATATCGATTTAAATCCTTGAATATTTATTAAGATTAAGAAAATAAAGCACATAGATTCTGTGGCAAACACGGTAATTCCAAAGACGGGTATGTGTTTTCTGTGATTGAAGAACAAGCGCCTCCTGCGAACATGGATGAAAACTACGGGTTCCAGCAAATTGGCCAATTCAAACACCGACTTGAGCAAGTAGTGGAAAAAAAATTAAAGAAGTAAATTTGGCGTATCACAAAATTAAAATTACTTGTTAAGAACAACAAGTTTCTTTTATCTGTAAATGCAAAACACTTATGTCGACATGCGTGTATACTCTTAATCATAATTGCTTATACGCCTCTAGAGGTGCGGATGTATGCGGAATTCGTTTTCAGTTGATTATGCGCTGATTAGTGTGTGATTCATTTTCAGCTGGTGTGTACATTGTGAGATCGTAAACATCTTTGATATTAGGTGTTTTGCATTTGTGCGATGGTGTGCAAGCAACTGATGTACCCTCTCACGTGGTATGTGTAAATATCAAACTGTCAGTTCAGAACACTCCGATCAAAAACTTTTGAGCTGATATGAATTTATTTCACTGACCCAACATTAGTTGCCCTGAGTAAGAAACTTGCTTGTATTGAAAAAAAAGCAACAAGCCTATGTGCGGCAGCTTACGCTCGACCATGGAAAACATTCTTTTTTGGTTGGAAGCTGCACATTCTGAGCAATTTTTGGACCTTCTTTTCAAAACGACAAAACGGTTGGAGCTAATATCAAACTGATAAAGCACATCCCGAGGCTTCCAAAAGACACGGCAGCGGATATAAAAATGTGCGAAAGATTGAAGGAACATGAAGCTTTTATTAAGGCAGCAAACCAAGATATCAAACGTTTAGAGGCCTCGTTGGAAACCAAAGCGGCAAACTAGGATTCGGATTAAACTGAGATGCCTACATCGCAAGTTGTGTAAAAATCAAGACGGCAGTTGCTTCCATCTTTGGGAGAGACGGGTCATTTTCTATCAAGATCTGCGTTCTTGACTCATAAAATCAGCGCCACTGTGGTGCAGTCGATCTCAATCAGGCATCCTAAAGGGTTCTTACAGAACGAAACGGCTATTTAAGTAAGGTAAGTCAATATCTCGTAACATATGAGAGCCGCACGATGCAAAAGGTACGGCTTAAGGGACACGACCTTTTGGGTCTCCTAGCTCTCTAAAATTTGGCGCCCTTCTCACTGAAATAGGGTTGGGAGCCACGGTGCATTCTAAAACCCAAGTCAATTACCCCCCCCCCACACACACACACACACACACGCACACCCCGACCGATTCTTTCACATACATGTTGACAATAAAACATGAGTATCGCCCATACGATCTTAACTAACTGGGTTGTGGTAAGATTGGACGGAAAGGTCACTAGAAGAGATGGATGCATTAACCCAGAAAGACAATTTAATTTTGACAATTCTGTATACAATGTATCTTATTTGGACAAAACACTTTGAATATTGTAGTGCGAATGGAAAGATGGTGTGAAAGGTCAGGTAGATTGCAAGAAGAAACTGACCTGCTAGGTGTGTTGTATGAGGAGTTACTAAAAGAGGCTGTAGAGTTTGGTCCCGAATTCGGATGAATCTCACTAGCTAATTAGAGTAAGTTCAGGAACCATGTGATGAAAACTAAGGTAAATAGAATGCACACAAGAATTTTTAAAAAAATGATATTACTTCAACATGATTTATTTGTGACTGCACGTCTTGACTTACCTATTAAATTGATCATGTACTTATATGAAGTCAGTGACGACTTGCGCATTTCAAACAATATATAGTACTATCATCGCATTTTTGGATCAGAAACATAATCAAAATATGAAGCAAGTTGCTAAAGGTTGACATTAGGACAATATGACCTTATGATGGCAGAAGGGATGCTTCTACGAAATTTCTTTTTATTGTCAAAAATCGATGAAGAACAAACAAGTGGCCATCGTGAAGATGCGTCCTACCAAAGCTACATTACATAAATATACTTTGTTGAGTGGTACCAATGTCATCACATACCCACCATGATTTTGCTCCACTAGGAAAAGAACACAGTAAGAAATAAAAGTAAACAGGAGTAAAACAACGAAAGATACAAACAAAATATAATGATGAATCATGTCTTCTGAGAGGTCTTCATGGTTATGTTGTGATCAAATCGTAAGTATCTTAAATATTTACAGAAACGTGGTGATCGCATTTTGAGTTTCAATGGGGTCCTGTCTGAAAGTAATGCAAATATGCATACAAAGGTTTTTGTGACAAAGGGATATATCATATCCTCAAAAAGAAATTGCATTCTACAGATATGGCAAAAATGGATTTTTGCATAACCCTCACGTGCGCACGTGTTTGATTTATAACCTTGAGTGAATGTTGCAAATTGTAAGAATTCAGTTCAGACCTGTAATATTTATGTGTGTGTAAGTTGGAGTGAATACTTGTGTTTAGGGGACAGTACGTGACACTGACTTGACAAATCTAAGAAAGAAAAAATGTTAGCTTTTATGTCTAAGATTCATATTGGTTGCATGCAATTTTACTGTATTTGAAAACATATGATATCGTGTGACAGAAAAGAATGAACTTAGACATGTTACATGTTTTAAGCATTGTATCATCTGTTAGCAAACCATATCATAAAAACACACCAAAACTTAAAAGAAAAGTTAATATAGCATATTAGAGCAATAATTTGACTCTTTGCAATGGACCATTTATACAGTTGCTAGGAATCCAGAGAAAGCGTACACCAATCGACGTTACGTAAGAGGCTGGCTTAAATGATAGCATCAAAGGCTAGAGTGAAACTAAGCGCCATTCTTGCGGTAAACTCCCATCATACTATTTTTGGGAAGCTTCCATTAACATAAAACAGATTTTTATAGTGTTTTTATCTTTATTAAATATAACTCAGAAATAGTAATTTTTTTCAAGGGACAATCTTTTGCTGATTCGGTTTTTGGTCACCAGTGCGGATAAACGACGTATTGGTTGCCCTAGTATTTTCCTTTGCAAGTAGCAATTCAAATTTGACGTAAAAGCCATAACTATATGCCAGAAAAAGAAGACAAATCTTAATTTTTAATAATAGCACAAACTTTATCTCCATCAGGTCTAATTTTCACTCGCTCTTCTAGAAAATGCAACTACACAAAGGTAAATGTAATGTGATAGGCATACTGTGACTGCTGTACTTCTATTAAACTTAAAATTTTGCTGACTGTGAGGTACAAATTTGTTGAAAGGCCAAGATCACTTTCACTTAAAGAAAACAAATAGATTCTTGCTCTGCTTCACACTTACACTTTATACCTGCATCAAAATTAAAAGTTATTTTCACTGGAAGTTGCAGCAGACTTACCACATTTTAAACTTAAAGCTGAAAGCCAATGCAATCGCAGTCGGAACGAAGTCCGAAAAGGCAATGCATTATGAAGTTTACTTTCCTGTTTTCTAGAGTTCATTGCATTGCTTCGCAAGTCATAATCTTCTCAGTAATTATTAGTGTAATTAGGTTGCTTTACAGTTCGACACAATATTACACACAATCAAACATATATGGGTGAGCGAAATTAGGAACACTCTGTGACCAAGTTGAGCTCTTAACGGTACTTAAATAGCGATAACGACTGCTCCCCTAAATGCTGTAATCTAATAACCAAAGAAGAAGTCAACAATGCACAGGTAATTGATATACGTATCCACCCAGGACATAATTGCCAAACAATTCCGAACAAATCTATAATATTTCCGTGTATAAAAACAACACTCTTGTAAAAGTGGTAAAATTATGGTACTTCAAAGGACAGTCATAATAATCAAAGACGATGGAACATACTATATTGATACATTGAACAATAATATATCACCAATATTTTGCTACCTTTTTACGTATAAACCAAAGATCCCCTACTACGAAAATTGCAGTTTCTCACTAAAATGAAATTCTTACTGTTTTTAATATAATGGCAAGCTCTTCAACATCATATCATAATGTTTTAGGGTACAAGATAAAATGGACGCAGAAACCGACGAGTTTTCAGTAAACGTCTATCGCCCCTTTCATTGATTGTCCTCTGCCTGCTGATTCTGTCTCTTCTCCAGCAAAGTTATTACATTCTTTACCTGGAAATATCAGAGGAAGCAATGTAACATGGTAATATAGTTTAAATGTTATAACTGTATGCGATATAAGTCATTATTTAAAGCGATCCGTGATGCCAGACCACTTGCCTATTTAAAAAGGATCACAGTCCCACAAAAGTGTTGTAAAGCCTGATGAATAAGGCTTTAAATATATAACCAATTTCAGAACTCCAATACTTCATAATTGCAAGCGAATCATGTGCAGTACCATATGTGCTATCAGTTAGGTTATAGGAGCATAGAATGCGGCATGCCAAAAAAGTATAATTACGATAAAAACACTCTGATTTAGGAATGTTTCATCTCTAAGCATAGGTGTAACAAGTCACGCAGGAACGGGAGCCGCGGTAGCTCAGTGGTTAACGTGCTGGACTCGCGACCGGAAGGATGCGGGTTCGATTCCTGCAGTTAAGGGCCAGAAGAAGTAATATGTGGCACTTGAGGGACAAAGATGGCATTTGGTGGACAATGGGAAATTAACACTGAGATGGCACTTGGGGGACAATGGGAAGTTAACATGTAGAGGGCAGCTGGGGGACAGAAGTGTTTATGTGGACAAAAATGGCACTTGGAGGACAGAAGTGTTATGCGGACAGAATTGTTTATGGGGACAGAAGTTTTTATAGGGGCAGAAGTGTTTATAGGGACAGAAGTGCTTATGGGGTCAACCCGGAATGTATGTTATTGTCAATATGCAAATAGACAAACAAACAAACACAAAACATATAAACACCTATGGTAATTTGATTTCTTTTCTTAGAGATGTGGATGATCCTCAATAGGACCGTTTGAGTTTATTAACCAAAGACAGTCAACACATATTACACCTCTTCACAGGTCTTCTTCTCCTCAAACTTCTGGGCACTTAAGCTCCATAGAGTAAGATTTTCTTCAGACCCCCTTGTCTATCCACATAAATTATTCTCTTCCAGATAGCCATGGCTGTAATCTTGGTGATAGCCCATGATGCTTTGACATACATGGGGTAGTCCGGGTTGAAGAGCATGCCCGATACGATGGATGATGCCTCTACTGTAGTATACATCTTGTTTTGAGAACAGGTGAAAAAATGCGACAAACCGCTGGTATCTATAGCCCGGATCGAAATGGTCCACCAATCCAAACGCGCGTTACAAAATGTATGGTCTCTCTTCCAATGACGTCACCATCAGTGTATAGACGCAACAGCGTTCGTACGGTGAACCATTGCGGCATAGTCTGAGTATGACTGATAAAATGAAGACAATGTATTGGAGTGCGCCTGCTACGGAGACCTCGTATACTCGGAGTGAGAGTACGACGACGATGAATGCAGGGGTCACTAGAATTCTTCCAGAAGAGGATGCCCTTAATTTGGATTTCGTGGATTTTCTGTCTTCGCAAGAATTTTTGCCTGCGACTGTAGTACCACCTTCATTACCTACTACACCATTATCCTTCGCGGATGATTTTAGAAGAAGGCAGAAGGAAGAACTGGAAACTGTTTTGCAAAGACAGAATGAATCCAAAGAAGCATTTCTTCAACAACAACAACAAGAGAAAAGAAGAAAACAGGAAGAAAAAGAAGAGAAACAGAAAACTTTGAAGTGTGAAGGACAGAACGAAAGGAATGAAAACAAAACGGTGAGTCTACTACAAAACATTTTGGCGGAGTTAAAGTATCTAAGACAAATGTATCAGACTTCTTTAACACAACCCAAGAGAAAGAGACCTTCACGGGATAAGCTTTCTAAGCCCATCACATCATCCACTCTCACTACCCATGAGATGCCACCATCTGTATCAGCAGTGACTACCACTACCAAAGCAACAACAGGAGGAGGAGTAGGACTTGGCCGCGGACAAGTATTGAGGCAGTTAAAGCTCATCATGTCAAGTCCATGAGTTTGTTAGGAAACAAACACCCCAACGGTCCACTTCAGAGCCACCCACATCTCTTAGAAAAGAGACGAATATTCCATAATTTCCAAATCAAGCAAAACTTAAATCCCATTATTCGATTGTGTATGAGTGCGTGTGTTTCTTTATCAAACACATCAAAACAAAGAGACACCTACTTTTCTCTTTTTGGTATATTCTCTTTTAAAATTACAATCAAAATTTCATAACACATCACCAAAGTCCATTTGCTTTCACTGGCTGTCTCTCTTCTTGAATGTATTCACGGGCATGGGTTCTGCTTCCTCTTCACTGTCTTCCAGTTGTCTTGACTTCTTACATTTCTTGATGGGGTTGGGCTCTTCGTCTGTTTTTGAAGAGTCCTCTGCCTCCTCCCGCTCCTGCTTGTTCTCTTTTTTCTGTGGGCACTCTTAAGAATAATTTCCTTTTTGTGACAATGATAACAGGTATCTTTACCTTTGTCTCTCTTTTCTCTATTCTTTCTTTCTCTGCTTTGACGTTGTGGAGATTCTGGAGTCCAATGTCCTTTCTCCTCGCAGATACAGCAAGTATCTTGACTTTTATCTCTAGAGGAGTAGTCATTGGTCTTATTGGAAAAAGAAGTATACTTTCCAATGACTCTCTCTAAATTTCTGATGGCAACAGCCGTCCGTTGTGCTAAAACTCTGACCAGAAGTGTAGGCTTTTCTGACTCTTCCATCTTCACAGTTTCAAAGTTGAATGACTAGTAGTTACTCTGAGGGTAAGAAGCTCTCTCTATATATATATAGAAAGAGAGTGTGTCAAACCTAGTCAAAGCAAAGATTGCAGTCAAGATGAAAGCGTCACACAATTTCAGTGAGAAACCAGAAGAAGAAGCCAAGAGGCGACGACGACGACTTTCCGTACCGCCTCATACACCGCTAGCTGAAGTGCTAGCCCAAGTGCATGCCAGTGATTTTGAAGAGGACATGAGTGAACCTGAAACAACACCCTCTACCTCTACAAGACCAAGATTGTCTAGAGTCACTCAAAAAGAAAGTCGTTCCGTATCTCTAGAAAATTACTCACATTCGAGAGACCCAAAAAGTGACTTCTAGAAAATTTAGAACCACGGCTTACACCTACACGGTCAACTTTAAAGAGTTAAAGTCTGAAGTAGCCCCCGAGAAAACCGCAGGTTTCATTACCTATTTGTGAGACTCCTTGTTAGAGACATTTAAACACCAATGCCAAGCTAAAGAGGACGATCGGTTGAGACTTTCCATCCATCACGGTAGTTTAAAGTCTCCTGTCTGGATCGAGTTTAGTACCCCGACAGAATTAACACCGTCCAAAGTCATGGACAAAATTGAAGACGTTAAACAATCCAATAACGAATTTACCATCATAGATGGAAAATCCACACCTCACATGACCCACGTTTCACCTCCTAGATGTAGCGGACCACGCAAAGTATCATTGGTGGACGACATTCGCAGTACCAAATGCAGTATCGTCCAAATTGACAACTCGCAAGACCAGACGTGCTTAACCCTTGTATGCCGACAGGAACGAGACCCCAGAATGGAAAAGAGCATGGGAGAGCGTTCAACGATCGGACGGATCTAAACAAAAAAGAGAAGCAGAAGTCCTGTCGCAGCAAGTAGACATATCTCAAGAGACCGTGTGCGGCATTCCTGAAATGCAAAACTTGAAGACGTCTTGGCTCCTCGCTATACGTTAAAAGTATACCTTCAAGTAGTTCGAGGAGCTCTGGTGTTTCGAGGACCCGATTTCCCAGAGAGAAAATACATCCACATATATTGTCATCAAGAGCATTTCGATACCATCACCAGTATCACAGGATTTCTTGGATACATTTCAACTGCGAGAAATGTGACCAAGCATTTTGCAACCGGGAGCAACACATTCATTGCGTAGAGAGATGCCGGGGTTGTTTAGCCTCCAAAACATATGTTTTTGAAGAACACATTCATTGTCCAACTTGCTAACGACCTTTTGTCAGCCCCACGTGTTACGAACAACATTGCATGAAACAAGTTCACCAGCAGAAAAGTGCTTGTGACTTATTGAGATTGTGCTCCACGTGTGGACAGCTTATTCGAACCAATAACCCAAAGGCAAACGTTTGTCCAGGAGAGAAAAGATGTCGTTTCTGTGACGAAATCATGGACTTTGAACATCAATGTTACATCCAAAAATATGACAATGAAATGAAGGAAGAATTAAAGGGTGATCATCACAAGAAGAACAAGACACAAGTAGATTTTATCTTTACTGACTTTGAATGTACGCAAGAGACGGGTATTCATGTCCCTAATTTTCGGCTTGAGAAGAGCATAAAAAAAACCTATAATTTTCGTTGTCCCCATTGTAGTAAGATTCCAGGAGGACGTTAAAAAAATCTTTCGAGGACCCCTCACTACTGACGATTTTGCCGAATGGATCTTAGATCCTACTGACGACAGCGTTACGGGGACTGTCATCGATATGCTAAAGTCATGGCCCCCAATTTATCATGATACGATGGACAATTTCTTCTGAAATATTATTTAGAACAAGGTACCGAATGCCCCAAAGTCACCATGAACGGAGCCAAAGTTATTTACATTTAAGTGGGACAAGTACAGTTTAAAGATTCCATAAGTTTTTTAGTCATGCCTATGAGTCGAATGCCTAAAACGTTTGGAATGACAGAAATGGTCAAATGGTATTGTCCACACATTTTGAATACCGAAGCGAATCAACACACTGTGCTCTCGCATTTGCCTGACGTTCTCTATTACGACCCCGACGGTATTCAAACCGAACAACGAGAAGCCTTCTACGCTTGGTTTCACACTCACGCTACAAACCCGTTTGACTTTCAAGAAGAAATGTTGAAATATTGCCGATCAGATGTGGACATTTTACGCCTTTGCTGTGGAAAATTTCGAGAATAATATCTGGATCACGGAGAAGTCGATCCTTAGAAGGAAGCTTGTACCATTGTCAAAGCGTGCGGATTAGTCTTCCGAAGCAAGTTCATGCCCGAGAACCAAATGGTCATCATACCCGCTGATACGTATCTCTCGGTAAGCCGTCAATACTCTGCCAAAGCTTTGCGTTTGCTGCATTACTTGTGTGAAGGGGAAGACAAATGGATACAACATGCAAGAAACGGAGGAGAAAAGAAAATTGGAAGTATTTCTGTCGATGAATGGGATTTAGAAAACCCGCAGACGGTGTACGAATTTCAAGGATGCTTTTTTCACGGATGCCCCACCTGTTATCCTTAATGAGACCTGAAAAATTCTTTCTCATGTTACACCATGGAAGAGTTGTACGAGCAAACATACCAACGACGTCTGAAGTTAGAAAGTCAAGTGGTAGAAATGTGGGAGCGCGAGTACGATCGAGGTTTCAAAACCCGTCCAGAATTTGGACGCATCGCCGAAAGTTACGACGTGGTACACATCGAACCTTTGGACCCACGCGACAGTTTGTTTGTAGGACGAACCATGCCACACGCTTGCTGTGCGACGTAGACGAATCTCGAGGACAAGAAATCAAATACATCGATGTGTGTTCGTTGTATTCTTGTGTGTGCAACTATGCTCGATTCCCTACCGGTCACCCTGAAATGATCACAGGACACATTGACGTGGAACACATTCGCCAATACGAAGGATTGATCAAATGCAAAGTTTTACCCACGACAAACTTGTACCATCCTGTCTTACCCCATCATTGCCAAGCAAAATTGATGTTTCATTTATGCGGTACGTGTGCTGAAACATGTAATCAAGACCACCCTTGCAACCACACGGAGGAAGAGCCCGTTTTGACGGGAACGTGGGTGAGTTTCGAATTGTTTCGGGCTATGGATCAGGGATACCGTTTGTTAAAAGTATACGAAATTTGGCACTTTCCTGCCATCAAACAATACCAAAAGGACGACACCTCGAATCCAGGAATTTTCTCAACGAAATTCTCAAACTGAAACAAAAAGCGAGTGGCTATCCTCTTGGTGTCAGACGTCAGAAGACAAACTCAAATTCAAAGAACAATACCGTTCTATAGAAGGCATTACTTTGGAAGACGTGAAAAAGAACGAAGGAAGAAGATCTTTTGCCAAAGTCATGCTCAATTGTTGTGGAGAAAATTGGCACAAAGTCCGAGATTGCCGAAGACGGAATACTTGGCAGATTCGAGTCGTTACTTTCAACTGGTGGACGACAAAGAAAAACTGATGAAACACATGGAAATCATCTGTGAAAATTTGTTCTAGGTCAATTACGAAGAAGCGACAAAGTTTGCACCCCCTGAGGAGTTTGGCAATGTTATCATTGCAGGTTACGTGACAGCCAATGCTCTCTTATAATGGTATGATGTGGTCTTAGAATTTTAGGAGATCGAGTTCTGTACTTTGACACCGATGGTTGTATGTACATCCATCGTCGAGATAGCCAAATACACCCAACCATCGAAGGGGATCGTTTTGGGGCATGAACGGACAAGCACCCACAACATACGATTGTCAGTTTGCCAGCGGCGGCCCTAAAAATTACGGTTACCAATACAGGAACCGACAGGGACAACTGCATACCAAATGCAAAGTCAAAGGATGGACACTGAACTATCGAGTGAGTCAACGAGTCGACTTTGTCGTCTTCAAAGAAGCTTTACAGTCTGGACAAGATCGAGACTTTCGAGCAAAAACATTGGGTCCTCACAAAATTGTACGTTTACCAAACCACCAAATCGTCAGACGCCGTTTTGAAAAAGTCGATAAAATTTTCTACCAGAAAGGAGTGCGACTTCTAGACCACAACACTTTATCGAACGGACACGCTGCGCTCCAGTATCAACAAGGGACAAGTTCTAAGACCAACACTTCATTGTGAATACAAACGTTCACCGAGAAAGAAGATGAATAATAATTGCATACAGCTACCTACTGAGGAACTCACTGTGAACTTAAAGTTCAATGTGCTGGCCAATACACTGGCACTGATATTGACGAAATCGACATAGATATCTAGTGAGGACCCCTTGTGGACTCCAAGTTCGATCATGAACTCGAGTGCGATGTGGTGCCTTGCGATGAGATAGATACCGTACCATGCGACATCAGCGATGCAGCACAACCTTTCCGCTCCTCTGGGACCATCGAAAGCAATGCGTTTTGTGTGCCTTACCGCCCCACTAGCGAAAGCGTTGCAGCACGACGCCCTTTCTGCTTTACTGGTCAATGTGATGCTAAGCGAGTACCTACCTGCGGATGTCATCCATTCACTGGCAAACCACAAGGAAGAATACACGTTACCTGTGGCTTTGCCAAGCTATTGTGACTTTAAAAGTCAATTCCAGACATTCAAAGATAAATAGCCTAAATACTGGCAAGGACCTACTCTCAAAGCCTTAGCCAGAGCCGGATTTGTCTACTTGGGAGAAGGAGATAAAGTGCAGTGTTTCAGCTGTGGTGCGACACTTCATGAATGAGAGTATAAAGACTCAGCTTATCTGGAACATGTCAGATGGTCACCGCGCTGTCACTACCTTACTTTGGTCGGTCCAAAGAAGTAATATGTCGAATACTTTAGAAGAGAACATTCGTAGTTTGCCTCCTGAGCTAAGAGAACGCATTTACAAAGAGCTTGTCCAGATTCAAGTGACACGCAAAAAACAATTACATTCTTTACGGCATATACCTTTTAAACACTGGAATCTGAATATTATAAAAATACTGATAAGTGTCAAGATATTCAAATGGTCAGACATTCAAAGACTACCTACATACTTAAAGATTTGGGATGCAAAGACTTTTACCTACAATGTCACAGTAATACACAGAATTCGACCTAACGAAGTCCAGGAAAAGGTTAAAAACGTACAGAAAAGACTTTTAAAATAAATGTCACCTCAAGACGACACTCATTCACGACGTGTGGTGTGTGGTGATTAATTACTGAACATCTTGGATATCCTTTACCACCAGATTCCATTAGGCAATTGTGTGACAATTGCTTCAAAAAGAAAGACGCCTTTGCTGCCAAGGACTAATATAAAAGTGGACAATGCTACGACTGTTGTCTTTAGTGTTGCAACGAATTCGGTGGAAGGAAGTCAATGACAGTGTTCGGGACTTGGAGGATTACCACACATTTTTACAAGAACTATTTCCTCTTTTTACGTTTCCACTGAGTTTTGGATGTCTTGTCGTGTGTGTGTTAGTGACTACTTTTCTCGGATTTCCTTTCTCAGGAAATTCGTTGTGGACTATTTATGAACAGTACATGCAACAAAGAATAGTGATGAAAAAAACAAGTTGTGTACCTCCGTGTGAAGAAGACATTTGTCAAACTTTATCCACACTTCATACTTACCACGAAGTGTGTATAGCTAGTTGGTTACACCAACAAATTGACTACTGGAAAGATGTACGTGACTGGAAAAGTATTGGTTTCGATGTTTGGATACAAGAAATGTCTCACTATGCCAAACACTTGCGTGTCACTAATCATCCAACAAAAGAAAATGTGAACTTAGAACCAATGCAAAAAGTGACATTAAAGGCAATGTTAGCACAGTGGTAGAAGAACCGGTCACAGAGGAAGACATAATACAAGTCACGACAGTACCGTCGTACAAATCGAAACGCTTGAGGAAGAGAGGACCTCTCCGCCTGAGAAATTAGAGTCACTAAATTCTACACCAGAGACTATGAATAGTGGACGTCGATTTCGTGGGACACACGTTCATCGAAACTATTGTTGTACACTAACTTGTATATATTAAGCTTTGGTCCTTTTAGTTTGTGCCTTATGGATGTAATTAGCGATTTATCTCTTATATGTTATCGTGTTTTAATGCTTGACATGTAAATATGTTTTTGTTGTGGTGACACTTTTGAAAAAAACATTAAACGTGTATGAAATGTATAAATTATCTTGTGTCTTTCATGATCTTCTCCGAATTCTCAATGCGATAGTCATGACTACATCATCTTCATCTTCATCCTCTTCTGTTCTCAAAGTGATTCACGAAAAGCTAGATCGTCAAAGTTGGAAAGCACTGTATCTTCGCCATTCCTTTAACATGTTGATTGCTGGATCGAGTGGTCCAGGCAAACAAAATTTGTCAAACGTTTGATCGAATATTTTCCAATTTGTTGATCGTCCACCTGGTATCCTGTGGTGTTACAAAGAGTGGCAGTCGTCTAACACCTTACTCCAAAGAAAGTCAAAGAGAATCCATTTCGTTTGTAGAAGGCATTACTCGCGAAGACGATGGGATCGTGTCTGACTTGAGTCAAACACATCTGGTCATCTTCGATGACATGTTAGGAGAAGACGAAGAAGAAATTCAGCTTTGGTTCACACGAAAAGGATATCATCGTAATGCCAGTATTAGTTACATTACTCAGAATTTGTTTCATCAAAGTAAAACCCATCGTACCATCAGTCTCCATGTCCATTATGTGGTCTTGTTCAAAAGTCCCAGAGACAAATCTCAAGTGCAAGTGTTAGCCAAACATTTATTAACACCTTGGCTAAATTATGCGTACGACTATGCCACTCAAGCACCTCATGCGTATTTACTCATCGATTTATAACCCACCACTCCCAATTATTTGAGATTTGGTACTCATTTCTTTCACCATTGGTGTCAAGAAGTGGGTAATGTCATTTACATGTCCCTTTGGCATCTCTCTGATAAAAAAACTATAACACATCCACCACGTCTGTTCTTTCCAACAGTCTTCAACATGACTTCCTTTCAATCTCATCCTCCCACCAAATCGATTCGCGCACTGTATAGCATCTGTCGCGAAAAAAAAAATACACAAGTCCGTGTCCATTTGTTAGAAGCCAATCTCAAAGAAGTGTTACGATGGTTTACTTTGACAGCACGTCATATACTTCAAGGCATCATTCACATACCCCATCAAACCCAATGCTTTTTCGAAAAACATAAAAGTGCATTGTAACAACTGGCAGATCCAAGAATTGATACAGAAACCAAAAAACAAATGATTTTTATACCTGGTGGAAGTGGTTCTTTTGGAGGTGTCATTATTCGTTCTCTTTTGAAATGGGATCCTAATGACCAAGCCAAAACCAAGAAGTAAAAAACAAATCCCTCAAAATAGTGCCAGATACAACCACATACAAGAAAAAGAAAATCCCCAAGAAGAAAAGCTCCTCTAAGAAAATAACAACATCCTCCTCCTGCCAGAAAGAGAGATACTGCTAACAGGACGCGCACGTACCACGAGCAGCAGTGACAGTGTCTCCTTCTTCTCCTGCCGCGTCGTCTTCTTCGCCCTTCATGATGATGCCTCCCAAACCTATTTAAGACCCGTGTTTCCTAATTTGATGCAGAAATGGAAACCTATTTGGAAAGGCACATCTTCTCCAGTGGCCTCAGCTAAAACCAAAGTCCAAGACAGAACAGGAGTGTTTACAAATTTTACTGGATTTATCCAAACAGGAACTGACACGATTTAGTCTATTGAAAACACCTCATCGTCGAGTGATGCTTGTCATGAAGTTGATACGACGTGCTGACCATCAGTGGAGACGAGTTCCAGTATAAAAAAAGTGTGGCATCAGATGGACCTCAGTATTTTGTTTGCTCCTGACACAAAATATGAAACCAAGAAAGGCACACCATCCTAGTCGGCCCAAGAAAGGCAAAGCAAAAAAGGGACTCTCACTTCGTTTGTCTAAACATTGGGATGTTTTGTCAGTCCTGACAAAATCCAATCCTCCCATGAGAAACAACTCATTCAAACAGCCCCTAAAAATCATTGATACCCTGTGTGAATGTTGTTTGAATGTGTTGAAAGGAACGGTACCTTTGTCCAAGATACAGAAACAGACATTACGAAAACATTGGAACGTTCTTCGCCAAATGGTGAAAAAGAAAACACCCCTGAGTTAAAAAAAAAGAAATTCTAGTACAACGAGGAGACTTTATATCCATGCTGATAGAACCGTTGTTAAAAATAGCTTCTCCTTTGTTCGGATCTATTGTCAGACCTCTTTTAGGAGGAGTTATTAAATAAGAAGGGAAAGAACAAGAAGATAAAAAGGACACTCTTCTCTCGAAAGACAGCACACTTGTACCTTTGGATCTTATGAAAGGACGAAAACGGACTTTAGTTTCCTACAAACGATGGATGGAACTCCATCGTTGGTACGAACAACGGATGCCTTATTTACCTCCCAAATCCTAATCTCACTGAGATGTCACAGTTACAACAAGAATTACAATCGTTAATGGATTGATGTGATTTGTCAGAAGCAGAAAAATCGCAACGGTATGGCCAAGTCTTGCAACGTCTTCAACTCTTTCAACAGAAAGCTTTAGACGAAACAGCTAAACCGACTCTGAGAGATTTCAAGGCGATCATGAACAGTGAACCTAGAGTCACTCAGAAGACAGTCACCTCCACGGGGATGACATAAGAAGAATACACGCGAGAAGTGTTTCAAACCGTCTGCTCCAATACCTAGTAAGATTGCAGCTACCTTGTTGACACCCTTCCCTACACTCCAACGAGAAGAAATGAAAGCTTGGATTTAAAAAATGATGTCTACACCTTCTTCAGCAGAAGAAAAAAAGAAAGAAGGGAAGACACAAGTGGAAAAAGATATCAGAAAAAAGTCACCATTTCACAACCGACTCCTGTTTCTCGTCGGATACGTCAAGCTTTGTCCAAATCCCCAATACCCCACGAATCCCAAAGTTGTATCGAACAATGGGTGACTTATTGAAGATCGACATTGTCAGCGCTATTATGGAGACACTTTGAGCTAGCATTTACTACAATTCTGTACATGCTGCTGGTTACGGAGGAGTTCAACAATTTTATCAAGCAGCTAAAACCAAACTGAAAAGTGTACGTTTGCCAGAGATACGACAAGGGTTACAAGAACAATCGAGGTACACGTTACACAAGCCCGTTCGACGAAAAGTTTCCAGAAGTCAAACCAAAGTGGCTGGCATCGATCATCAATGGCAAGCAGATTTAGCGGATGTCTCTCTTTTGGCAGCGTACAGTCGTGGTTACAAATATTTGTTTTTGTCCTTGACGCGTTTTCAAATTCCACTTGGGTCGTTCCTTTGACTTCTAAAACCAGTTTTGAGTTAGTACGCGCTTTGAAACTGGTGTTGAAAACAAGTGGTCGTCACCCTTTACGATAGCAAACAGACATAGGCACAGAATTTCTGAACCAAGTTTTTCAAATAGAATTGAAACAACAACACATTCATTTTTTTACCACTGAAAATCCTAAAACCAAAGCCAGTGTCGTGAAACGTTTTCAAAGAACTTTGAAAGAACGCAAGTTGAAATATTTTACACATCAACACACTCTCAAGTACATCGACGTGTTATCACGTCTGGTCAAGACGACGTGTACGATATCGAAAGCATTGTCGATCGAAGAACACGTCAAGTGGGCAAACGTCGAATTGAAGATGTCAAAGTGTGTTCGAAAGGATATCTACCTAGTTTTGATTCTTGGATTGGAGCTTCTCAAGTTATCAATTATAAAAAGATGAAGTAACCATCATGCCGTTAAACACATTAGCCACTCTCCTTCACAGAGTTCCTCTCTTCAAGAATTACAAAAACAACCTTTCTGGGTGTGGTGTGGAGAACGTGTGCCTAAATATCAAATCGTCTTTTTCTACCAAATATCTGCAGTGTATTGTGTATCCAGAGCAGAGATTGCCAACTTGAGTTTGCAACAAGGAGACAAACAATTGTAGACCATTTTACTCAGCAGTTGTATTGGTTATACTCTGCCCAGCCCCTCCTTGAAATATAGTACGGACAGTAACAATAACAATGGTTGCATTGTAGCCAACGCCAGTCACCATTCTTCCAGTCACAACAACAGCAGCCCTCTTTTGCAACATTTGGAAAATCATTCTCCTTTGACCTCGAATGACTCCTCGGACACCAGAACCATTGAACTATGAATAACCAATTTTGTTTAACTTTACCCAGTGACAGTTCTATGGATGTATTTCCCAACAATATCTTATGCTGATTCACAGCCAAGTTACCTCAGTCCATACAATTGGATCACGAAGCTCACTGGGAAGTTGCTTTGTTAAAAATCATTCATCCTACGCAAGCCCTCAATATCAACGAAGGTCAAAACACTTTCATCGTGAATATCCTAAGCGAACAAGTTCAAGAACAGTTCGACAAAAATGATCCTCTCATTTACGAATCCAAAAAAGCATTACACACCAATCCTCCTTCATTGACTAGCTATACCATTAGAATTCCTGTCGGGTATTATTGTAATGCTCAACATCTGGTGGAAACCATTTGGGCTATTTTCAAGGGCCAGTTTGGGAAAGCCTTGGAGATAGCTCGCAAAACTGTCCTGATCGAGTACCATAAAATTGCTCATCGTCTTAAAATGCATTTTCTTGGACGGCAAAATACCGTCCATTACTTTTTGTCCTGGTTTGTTTCATATTTTGGGTGGATACAATTCTCTGGCTTCTATTAAAGACGTTTACAAAAACGATCGATTTTACAAGTATTTTCGTTACTCTGTCGAACTTAACGAAGGACTGAATTTATTGTTTGTGTACTCCGATGTGGTCGAGTGCAACGTGGTGCCAAACACAGCCGCTACGTCACTCAGAGTCATTCCTTTCAAAGCGGATTCTGCCGTCACTGCTTATTAGGAAGGTGGAAACACGTATCACGTTCACCGTGAATGTGTACATCCTCATTATCTTCCTGTCAGTAAATCGTATTTTGACAGGGTCAACATTAGTATAAAAGGAGATCTGGGACAAAATATTATATTCTCCAAAGGAAAAGTCACGATGAAACTACATTTTCGAAAACGATTCTCCAGTGAATTGTAACACAAGATGTATCCTATGTACCAAGGAGTCGCTCGACAACGAGGACATGGTTTAGGACATATGTTAAAATCCACTTTTCGTACGGTAGCCCCTATCTTGAAACCCATGGTGACTCGAGGATTGCATGCCTTAAAAGATGCCGCTTTGACGAAAGGAAACGAATTTCTTCAAACGTCCTCATCGACAAATACACTCCTAAAGTAGCCTTTATGAGAGCAGGAAAAATGTGTTGCTACAAACTGGAATAGATCTTTTGGGTCGCCAAGGCACTCCTATAAATTTGCTACCTACTTCTGGCCCTGGCCTTACTTCTTTCTCAACGCCAAAGCAGAGACAAAGCAGAAAGAGCCGTCGAAACCCCTTTAAATCTCATAAACACGTTGTTCACAAAAAGAAATAAGAAAAGAAGAACTGTCAGAGAATTAGACGTGTTTGATTACTAACCACTGAAAATGATGCACCGAGATTTTTGCGAATGTTCCAAGTCAGAACTCGATCTGTTTGCCATGCCACCTACCATGATGACGATTCAAGAATCCCAACGTGTGTCGATCTGAATAGCAGTCACTTATACCTGAAACTCAAAGTGCTCAAAACGGACAACACCAATCCTGATGCCGATGACAGAGTAGCTCCCGTCAATAACTTCATGCATTAGTTGTTCAGCAAAATGGATTTGTATTTGAATAACAAACTATTCAGCAGCAGCATGGATACATACCCTTACCGAGCGTACTTGGAAAATCTCTTGACGTACGGAAGAGAAGCCAAAACTACACATATGGATGCTTCCGTGGTATGGAAACCTGACACCTTGGACAAGTTCAACGACACAGCGTTGACTGCAGATGTCGATCCTCACAATATTGGATTTAATCACCGTCGAAAGAAAATCAGACAAGGACGCAGTTTAGAAGCGATGAATCGTTTGCATTTGGGCACGTGGTTGCAAGACAAGTATTTGTTGAACGAAGTGGATATACGCCTGAGACTGAATCGCAGTAATACCGTCTTCCATTTGATGGCTAATGCTAACGAGTACAAAACCAGCATCGGAGAAGCCAGACTTTACGTGTGCCGTGTAGAAGTTTTACCTAAAGTGGCCAACGAAATCAGTCAAACGTTGAGCAGAGAGTGAAAACTTCTACCATTGCCTCTGGACTCTGATCCAAGATCGAAGATCATGTTTTCCAAGGACAGCTCCCCAAACGTTTGCCAATTGGTATCGTCAGTAATGCAGCCCTCAACGCAGCCATCGACCAAAATCCTTTTGACTTTCAACACTTCAACGTGTTCAAGAGAGAAGTCGCTCGAGATAGCCAGACGTTGTTTACAATACCTTTTGAACCTAACTTTGCCCGGAAAAATTACTTGAGATCTTAGTTGACTCTGTTTGAAGCCACAGGACAGTTAGGAACCAACAGTAGCCACGGTATTTCATACGAGGATTTTGCAGGAGGATATGCCTTGTGGGGATTTAATTTCACTACCGACCAAGGCAGCGACGAAGGACATTTCCACCCTATAAAATCAGGTCAACTTAAAATGGAACTTCAGTTTGCCACAGCTCTGGTCAACACAGTGAACGTCATCTTGTATGCAGAATTTGACAATACTCTAGAAATCAACAGTTTGAGAGAAGTGATTCTAGACTATCAGAAAAAAAATGGAACACGAAGAACCTATGGAGATAGGCGATGATGATGTTTTTTTGATCCACCATAGCAACAGTCACACACCACAAGTCAAGAAAAAAAGACATTTAGGATGTCAAGATGGTCAAAACAATAAAAACATTTAGTCGCCTGTTTTGCTACGGACTTAACTGAAAGAATTACAGAACTGACTAGAGTACATTGGTTTGGATGTCAAATTGATCATCCTAGACGGAAATAACACGACAAATGTATGATGATGAGCCAAGAAGAAAAATTGGAAGAGTATCTGGATGATGCATGGTCTCTGATCTCAGAAAAGAAGGTGTTGAGAAAGTGGAATAAAAACTTGCGTGACCATTCAATACCTCCATTGGCTTCTCTGGAGATAACCAACGCATCGAAGCTCTCTTGCAACAGACTACAGAGACTACCCGTTGTTCATCGACTTACTTGACAGAACGTTTCAAGGAAAAAGTCAGATGTGAATTGATGACTTATCACTACCTGTGAAAAACAAAAAATAGAATGGATACCTGGGAACTTCATTACCTGTTGACTCGCAGTTCGTACACCGCTTCTTGGAATCCTGTGGTGTGTGCTAAAGATGAACGTCCTCATTGCAAATTCAAAGATGTTCATAATCTATGTCATCAACACAGACGACAGTCATCGATCAAGAGCCCATTGGGTAGCGGTCAACTTTCCCAACGATCACAGAGAGGAGTATTATGATTCGTATGGATTACCTCCTTTGGAAGATGACATCATTGACTTTATGAGAAGAAATGCTGTCTCCGCTCAAAACAAAAATGTGAGATTACAAGGATAAGATTCCATGGTGTGTGGACAATATTGTGTGTATTTTCTTCATCAACTCAGTCTTGGATTTCTTTTAGAACATTTAGTGACTTGTTTTGATCGGGAGTGCTCTAGAAACGATGATAAAATAAAAAGATGGTTTTGTAAACATTATGGTTATCTTTTGTCTTTAGCTCAGAAACTTAGTGTGCATCGATGGCCTAATGACAGTGCCTTAGGTCAGTGGATTTCAAATTGGACTCCCTGTAAATATGTTCATGTTTAACAATGTTTGTTTGTATTTGTGTTAGAGAAGCTTCTTCTTAGTGTTAAATACGTTGATTTTTTTTAAAATGGTGTTGTCTTGTTTATTTATTAAAAAACAAAAATGGTATGCACATGCTCTTTCACATTTCTCTCTATCGATCTGGATCATGTTTCTTTCACGTCGGCGTCCCGAATGGGAGGGGACGTTTTCCATCAAGCATATAAAGCGGTGCATTCAGCAGTCAGTTTTAAGCAAACTTAAAGGAGAAGCAGCGCAATATCTCATAGACCAATAATGGAAGATTGGACTAGCAGAACTCCTGGAAGATGCGGACAAGGCAAGGCGGCATATAGAAGACTTTCGTACAGTCTCTGCATCATATAAGATGCTGATGGAGGGCCGCCTACCCCAAAATCGGAAAACATTCGGGGTCTGGGGGAGAAATATGGGAGATATCAGATCCCCCTAGTGACTCGGATCTACAACGAGCTCATTGATGTACACCAATTGTCAAGTCAACCCAGTACACTCTGGTCGCCACTCAGCTCGTTCGAAGCTGCATACCTAGTGAACCCACCAAAGAAAAGGGAACGGGACAGACGTAAATTCCAGCCGCCTAGCCTTCTGAAGTTGTTCCTTTTACTGCTAACAGGGGATGATCCGCGGTCCTTTTAAGGGCTATTAAAGAATTGTTTCAAATGCCTAAGGGTTTTCACTTGGGCTAGAAAATCCATTTCACCAAATTATGATCACAAAAATATTTGAGAGTTACTTTAACTCGCCTTTGAGTTTTAGCGTAGTTTCGGAAAATTGAAAGTACACTATGTACACGAAATTATGAAAATGGTAATCAGTAGGAAATTGTTTGTAAACTGGTATACACGATCTCAATTACAATATGTGGCTAACACACAATTGGTTATTAGGAACAGCCGATTTATTTTAACTGGGTAAAATTTGAGCATGTACGTTCAGTACTTCTGTTCCACATCGCCTCTGCCTTGCCGAGTCCGTGCAGGTCGTTCCTCTCCAGACATTAATTAATTAGTGCGCCGTGCGCACACCATCAACCCAGTACATAGTGGCTCTATTCCTATGTACAGGTTTAATCCCCGAATGAGCGTGATGGGCACGCATTCGGGGCAGCGATGTGAATTGCCGATATACGTCGAAAATTCAAAATCAATCATCAGTAATTTTTTTGTGTGTTTTTTTAAAATACTATTTATTTATATTTTTCCTACTACAGGAAAAATACTCTTCAAAAATAAAAATGATTATTAGCTCGACTATCTCTCTCCTGCTACTATCTGGTATTGGGATGCTACACTAACAACTGTAATTAACATAAGGAGTCGTAAACCAGGCAGGCGACCAGAGATCTAGCAACCTCATAAAGTTAAGAAATATAAGGTGGTCCAAAGTGCAGACCATCAGGGCCAGCTGCACAAGGCGGCAATATTGATAGGAAAAACACAGAAATTGCCCCACCCCGTACTAGTTATAAAAGGTGGTCAAAAGCCGAGACCATCAGGGCCAGCTGCACAAGGCAGCAATCATTGTAAGGTTAAAATATACCACACCTCAATGTTATCCCCCATACCCTATAATACATATGAGGTGGTCCCAAGCCCAGACCATCAGAGCCCACTGCACAAGGCAGTAAATGATTAATATCATCAATATAAATTTAATAAGGCAACTTGTCTTAGCAACAAATTCCGCTCCTTAATCCTATATTCTCTACTAATCCTCTACAATAAAAATAATACATGAGCTATACAATTCAGAGTTAATTCAAATTCCTTATTGACAAAATTCGGCTTCAAGATGACACATTTCATTCTTTTAGGCACACAAATCAAAATTAGTATACACTGGACATGACGGAGCCTCATGGGACGACGGCGCACCCCATGCAGAGCTGCTTTCCTCTGTTGCCTCACCAGACATCCACAAGTAATTAAATAGTGCGCTGTGCGCACATTGCTATCCGACGTACATGGCCGAATGGGTCGTTAATTCAAAAACAAAAAATCGATCAATCAGTCGGGTCATCCTCGTTGACTCGTCAAGCGCTAAAACATGACTTCAAAGATTGGTAGACTCATTGAAGCTATGGTGAACATGCAATGGGTTAGGCATAATATGATTCATAAGAACCCAGAGAAGAAGACGATAATCTTAAAAATGGCACAAGACTTAGTCGAAGATGTCCTGCGGGAGGATATCATCAAAGAAAAAGAAGACTGGGAGGAAAGGCAAAGACATCAACAGTGGCTTCAACAACAACAGCAGCAACAACAGCAGCAGCAGCAGCAGGAACATGAGGGAGAAGTGTCCTATAAGATGGACTGTGAGGAGTTCTCCTTCTCCTTTACAAGAAAGCACCCCTGTGCTACGTTGAGACCCGTGGTGAGTTATGGCCGTCCTGCCAGAAAATAAAATCCTGACCAAAATCCCCAACGACCCTTTTCAGGGCCCCCAGATCTCTGGACAAGATTACTCCATTAATGTCAAAACATGTTGTGTTTGTATGTTTGGTGTATGTTTGTGTCTGTCTTATTTTCCCACCCAAAAAACTTTCCTTATAAAAATGTATTGTTGGTGTATGTTTGTATAGAGTGTGTCTATAAACACTCCCTTACTCTTATGTAAAACAATTTATAGGTATTTCTTTTAGGTCCGCGCAATTGGTGTGTTTTATGTGTAATATTATTTTTTATTTTTGGGGGTAAGGGATGTTTTCCTTCACGACCGTGATTTAAGTAGATGAGAAGAAGAAGAAAGAAGAGGAGAAGATGTAGAAAGAAAAGTTGCTGCCTCATATCATGATGAGACCCAACTGTACTGTCAAACCCATGGTTAGGACTCAGACGCAGCCACAGCAACAGCAACCCCCACAACAGCAACCACCCAGAGCTTCACTGTCCCCCAGACAGAGAACTGGGAGCGGGAGGAGCAGCGACAACAGCAGCAGCAGCAACATCCATACAGGCATATTTGTATATCGAAAGAGGGGGCAAACATTCACCGACCCTCAAACCGAGAATTGGGGCAAGGAAGCTACTCAACCCCCTTCAGCGTTTCCCATCTCCATCAATCTCTGGGGTAGAGATAGATGAAGTGAAAGATGTGCTGCCTGTGGAGCTACAGCCGGGAGGTGCTAACATATCATAGTGCGCTTGAATCCAAACGGCCCTTTTCAGAGCCACCCACATCTCTAAGAAAAGAAATCTTATTTGCCTGAAACAATTTGTGTTTGGTATTTGGTGTATGTTTGTGTATAGTTCCCCCCCCCCCCCGCCCTTTCCCTTATAAAAATTCAAATGGGAATGTATGTTATTGTTAATATACACATAGGCAAAGAAACAAACACAAAACATATAAACACCAATGGCAATTGTGGAGTAGTATCTCTTTTCTAAGAGATGTCGATGGCCTTTAAAAGGATCGTTTGTTTTCTTCTAATTCTTTGTCCCTGACCGCCATTTCTTCCACCATCTCCTCAGGGAGAACTTTTTTCTTCTCCTCATCAAGGATCCAATCTGGATGACCCATCTTTCTGAATTTCTCCTGGATCTTCATTCAGTTCTCGTTCAGGCGCTGGAAGTCCCTTTCTTTCTTCTTCTCTTCCTTTTCTTTTTTCTCCTTAGCCAAGGTGGCCTTAATCTTCACTATTTCTTCTTCCATCACTTTTCTTACAAGTCCCTTAGCTGTGTTCAGTGCAGCCGCTTCCGTCCTCACACTGCTTAGGGACGGGTAACACCAATCTGTACAGGCTTCTATATGTTGAAGTAGGTATTCTACCTCTTTCATCAAATCCAAGGCTTCCTTTAATTTCCCCACTCTACAGGGTGGAACTACCGAGGTTGCCTTCATTTTCAGCAATTCCTTCTCCATCACTTCCTGGACAAGGCTCCTGGCTGTTTTCAGGGCTGTCACTTCCCTGCTCACACGGTGTATGGTAGTCGGGTAACGCCAATGAGCCTCTACTTTTCTAGGATGCACTCTACACCCACCATCCAATCCCAAGCTTCTTGTAAATCCTCCACTGCCATTTTTTATTCTAGGTCAAGTCGACGATGAATGGAGCGACTGGCGAACGCACAACTTTATATGCTTGAAGCACGGAGGTGAAGGAAAACATCCCTTACCAAAAAAAACTACAACACCCTATCACACATAAAACACACAAATTGCACGGACCTAAAAGAAACACTTTTTAAATTTTTTAACATAAGAGTAAGGGAGTGTTTATAGGTACACTCTATACAATTACACACTATACAAACACACATTTTTATAAGGGAAAGGTTTGACCCCATAAACACTTCTGTCCCTATAAATGCTTCTGTCCACATAAACACTTCTGTCCCTATCACCACTTCTGTCCCCATAAACACTTCTGTCCCACAAGTGTCATTTTTGTCCCCATAATCACTTATGTTCCCCAATTGCCCTATCCATGTTACGTTCCCATTGTCCCCCCCCCCCCCAAGTGCCATCTCCATGTTAATTTTCCGTTGTCCTCCAAGTGCCATCTTTGTCCCTCAAGTGCCACATGTTACTACTGCCAGATGTCATAGATTTGCCTTCCGTGGGAATTTAGCGAGGAAAGTTGGCAACATACTTCATTTGAAAGCTAAGACTAAGAGAAATTCTAGAAACAATGTGGCTATTTTTTCTCATCAAGGTTAAGGTCACAAATTAATAGAATCGACACAAAATTAATAAATACAGGTAAACGAATAAATCCAACAGTACCTTACATTTCATACCAAGTCGGTGCTATCAATGTATATTGTACCTCAACTTCGTTTTGTTTTCTTAAGTTTCAGAATATACCGAATTCACATGCCATTTGACTAATGTAATACGTATCATTTTGTGGTTCTCTTTGTCCAATCTTCAAATAATATTAATAACCTTTCATTATTTCTATATTATACCTCAAATACTATCACATCTGCACAGCAAAATATGACTAAATATAACTGATTTCATCCTTTTCATTTTCTACACACATAATGTGCTTGTTAATTTCTTATAGCAAGCAACAATCGCTGGAATAAAGCGTGATGCCATTTTAAACTAACAAATGGTGGTGTTTTTAGCGTTTATTCGGGGTTTGGGAGCATTTCTCCAACCTTATATTCTTCATTGGAGACTAGAAATCTACATGATCTGAGATAATTCAAAATATAGAAATATTATTTATTCTATCTGACTTTATCCTTCCTCATAAGGATCCTTATAAAGTCCTCAGCCATACACAATTTTACAATAGACTTTGCAGTTTGCGACACATCATTATAATTTGCTTTTTTCTTGCACGTAAATTCAAGGCAACTCATGTGGTTCTTCTGAAAATTACCTTTTTCATTGGGAAAAACAACCTGGTACGTTCTCTGATTGTCAAATTGATTTCAGAGAAGTCATCACACACTTGTATCCATCTTTTCGAATGTCCTATGCCATGAGTTCTTATAACTGCATAAAATACAAATCTTAACTTACTAACAACAAAATCGCACCTCTTAATTGTTGGATATTGTATACATCAGATCTTTCAAGAGTCGTCATTTCTGCGATATAGAAGGGGATCATCCTTGAGTAATGGAGATTATCAATAGCCCAATATTATAAAGTTGTTTTTCTATTTCATCTGCATGAAGAATTTCGTTACAATATACCTAAAATATTCCAAGACTACCGTATTATTCGTAATATACTGCATTTGTTTAAGCACTAATTTGTTTACGTCATGGGCCGTTATCTACTAGATCTAAAATACTGACCTCGGCTTTTGTCCAACATTCTTATAGTGCAATAGACCTTTCAGTCTTTGAACAGTCAATGACACTTTTAAAAAAAATCATGTAGATCTTGATGCAAATGTATAAAATATTTATATATGTATAAAGATATTTTAGATATATGCATATCAGTTAGGTATAATTTATATTAATATATTGTTCTGTTACCGCTGGCTGATGGTTGTGGCTACAAAACATTCACCAAAAATAAGTGAAATAATAATGATTTAAAGCTTTACTTAAAATATATTTCGCATTTTAAAAATGTGTTTGAAACCCAAAGGCAATCTTGTTGTGCTTGGTGTTATCATCAATTTGGAAATCCAACTTTTACTATTACTATTGGAATTTTACTATTGCAAAACAGTTTTATGAAACAAACTTTCGTTTACATTTCAAACTGCACGTGACTGCTCTAAGTATGTCTCTTTTGATCAGAAATCAGTTTAATCTGTAACTTCGCGAAATTCACGTTAATGGTTGACCAGTTAGTGACCTATCTTCTGGTGTTAGCACAGACTATTTTTGTGTTCCAAATTGAAGAAGAGCTATCAGCAAAGAAGCGTCTTGACTTACAAAGAGCACCTTGTTGGTCCTTACCCAGACGAGAAATGTTCCCGCCCCTGTGCTCAATCCACGTATATATGTTACGTCGTAGTCGTGCACAAGATCCCGCACCCTGGCAACCACAGCAGGATTTAGATAAGTAGTGTCAAAATTCTCCACACGGTTAAGCAGACTTTGATTTCCCTTTGTCACAAGCATCTTCCTTATGTTTTCCCAGGTCTGGAATCAGAAGTTACAACCGACTGTTTCAGACTCCACATGTAATTTTTACCTTTCATTTCCTTTTGTATTTTTTTTCCTTTTCTTAAAATATAATTGAACACATGTTTATATGAAATCTAGTACAACAACTTTATTCCAACTGCTAAAACATCAACTGTGAAGGAAAAGAGGACTGAAGAAAAGCAACGTACTGATAAAATACTTTGCATCTGATACCCCTCATTTGGCCAGATCCTCACTCAAACTTTCTTCATTGAGTCCAAAAGATTATACCTCATTGCTAATTGACCTCTCTGATTTAGGAGAATACTCCACGCACTAATTAACACAGTTATTTCTTTTTCTTTTATATAAAAAATAAATAAATAAGAAAATCTTTTTTAAAAACTTCCTTGACCTTAATGTATGTGGTGAAAAACATATTTTAAAAAATTGAAGTAGAGATGCTGAAGTACAGATTTGTAATTGTCTAAATTATATAGTACAAACTGCATAGGTAACCCACCAGGCTGCTGACCAACCCGCTTTACCGACCCACATAGGGGGAAAAGTATTAGGGAAACACAAAGCTGGATAATTATAATTGGTCAACGGGCCATTGAAATTTCTGCTTGACAATCGTCGCGCTTGGCGGAGAAGTCAATCACATTGGGTTGTCGTTCAAACCGAGATTAATATTACAACAAGCAACACTGAACATTTTTCACAAAGAAACATATCTGCTTATCCTCAAACAGTTGTGTGACATATTCTGGATTATGGCGTTTGTGAGATACACATACTAGATATCTTCAAGATCGAATTAAAAGAATCCAGAACTGTCTACCTCCAATTAAACAAATATAGTTTCAGCACAGATAAAATCCAATGACATTAAGATCGACTTGTCCTCAAAAGACGCTTGAGATTTCTTAGCTAATATACCTGTTCGAGAATTTTTAATCCTAACAGATATACAAACAAACTATGCACAGTTTGGTAATAGCCTCTTATTATCTATCACACATATTTTGATATGATTCAGGGCCTAAATGTATTGACTGTGGATACGGACTAATTAAATAATCAATAATTTGCCAAAATAGGTTTGAATGTGATAACAAGTGAGTACAAAGATTTCTGTAGGGCTTCGAGTGTATTGCTTACATGAACTTCCTCCTCCACTTCACCCAACAGTAGATAGGTGGCCATCATAACATTTTGAACAACCTCAGACGTTTTGTGATAGCTACGGAGCTCGTTTATCGTTGCCTGTTTCATTGACATTACATCATGACAGATCTTCCCAAGACTTTCCAACTCGATTTTCAGTATCTCCGCTTGCTCCGATAACTTTTTAATCTGATCCCTTCCGGAAGATCTTGAATTTCTGCTGCTTGACAGTGCCTCCTTTAGTGTATTCAAATGTCGTCTTTTGATGGCGTCTCTCAAAGCTTTTGGATGATTAAAGAATATAATTCTGAGTACAAAATATGTACAAATAATGATGTATTTTATATAATGGATTACATCATAAGCTTTAAACAAAATTTTTGGCTTAAAAATGTATTTCTCTCCGTATACTGAAATCAGTTTATGGTTATTGTCTTGCGATACTGTGTACATGTGTTCGTTATAAATTTGTTACAAAGCCATTTCCTTACACAATTTTCAGTTCGAACACTTATTTCAAGAAGCACTACTTTGAGTACCGCGCCATTCTGAGTAATATTGACTCAACAAAACGCAACTCTACATTTGAGAAGGACAAATCCATCACCTCTATGGAACGCCGTTATACTGGGAGAAAGTTTGCTGTAAAGCCGTTCTTATTGAGCTTGTTAGCTTTATATGACCAATTATAGGGGAGACTACTCTGAGGTTATCGTCCGATATCAACCCAATAACACAGAGTTCAAAGACGGTACTGAATGCTATTATATGAAGCGCCAAATCCATGTTAATGTAGCGACATCAATCATATAATAAAGAGTAATTTTTTTTTTTTTTTAATCTTCTGCACTCAAAGCTGCCTATTGCTCGAGAATGCTCCGTGTGACCAAATTTACGCTTATGAGTCTCACTAGCCGCTATAGATCATATAATGTATATCCTCTAGCCACTTCTCTGACCACATTAAAGCTCAACGAGACTCATTTGAAACATTTAGCTGAATTTGAATCTTTGGCATATTAAAAGTGTCTCTGAGGTATTTTCATTCATTTAAGATTCGGCTTGCATGCAAAGAAAATCTAAAAATATAGGTTTGGTTTATCTATTAGTTTGAACACAACGCACATAAATTTGTTTCGCTTTGAACTATTGATCATTTTATTCGTCTTGAAAATAGCGTCTGAATGTTTTGGCGTCAAAACACTCAATCCATTTGAAAACTATATAGGTATGTATGACAGCGTGCAATAATATTAAGCTCATATACAAGGCAGCAATGCATTATGAACCGATGAAGAATGACATCATGCTATTGTACTTACCTTGCCTAACTTTCAGAAATTCCAATTCCTTCTTCGCCCTGGTCAAGTCTCCTTTGTTTTTCAACTTCAGTTCTTTAAACTTTCTGATGGCGGCTTCCAGTCCGTTGATGTCCTCCTCCTCAGCCTTGATTTGCAAATTCTTCCTAGCTCTTTTCTGAGTTGGGTTCTATCCAGAATTACATAAATAAAGGGCACAGTCGGCAAGGTTTTAATTCAAAATGGTTTAAACCCCATTCACAAAGCAATGATATAATAAGAAATATATATCATTGGTTTGGCACACGATATAGGTATTGTACTTTTGGCATTCGACTCGAAAAGGTAATATCAGTATTATTTTATCTCTTTTTATTCCTTCATTTTAATCAAAAGCAGAAGTTCAGTTCTTCTTGGTTATACGATTGAACGCTGGGGATTGTGTTTAATTCCTTGCAGGAAGAAAATCAAAATGCATGTACTTAAATTCAGAAAGACATTAATGAATATATATAAGGTCCGCTCAGCGCGTAACAAAGAGTCTCATGTCCAGCATAAAACTTGTAAAGTTAGACTGCATCTTTCTTTGAGTATATATAAAAATATATATGTCAAGCTGACAAAGTCAATGTCAACATAATAACGTATCTGATAATGTTATTTTCGGTCAAATGCCAAATCATGTTCACTTGTATTCACAGATTCATTTATTCCTTTACACAGAGGAAGGTTCGTCATATAAATCTCGTGAATTCTAGATTTACTACATGCATAGTTTATTGAACGCAGCTTGTACCAAAACTTCAGTTAAACATTGTACACATTAGTCAACATCTCAAACGTTATATACGATACTATGACACAGCACTATACATTCACATATACACAAGATAACTTTAAAAGTGTTTTACAATATCGCTGAACATTTAAGATAGGAAGTGCTTTAATCATTTATTTAACCTAAGTGAATACAAATGCGTGCATTCACTTCATATCGCTATGGATAGAAAAATGAGAGAGAGAGAGAGAGAGAGAGAGAGAGAGAGAGAGAGAGAGAGAGAGAGAGAGAGAGAGAGAGAGAGAGAGAGAGAGAGAGAGAGAGTCGTCTTTACCTCAGGTCTGTTGGAAGACATTAAGTAATTAAGAATGTTATACTGTTCGTCCCATGTTCTATCCACATCATCTGCATACATCTCCAATACAAATTCATCGACCGTTTTCAGAGTTACTCCAAGCGTAAGAGATTTCCCATCAGTTGTATCCTCTATGTCGTGAGTTATATAGTTTTGGAGGTCGTCACTAGATGTGGTATTATGAACAAGTCTGGAAGAAATATGAACATCTTTTGTCAAGTTAAACTTATATTCTGTCATCTTTTCAACAGTAGCGTTTACCATTCCCCCTTTATGTGACACTACTTTCAAGGCAGCTTTTTCCGTCTCAGTGCTGGGACCGAATCCAATTGTCGGATTTACCGGAAGTGGGCTGATATCATCCTTAATCTCATTGCAGACGAGTCTGAAATGGCAGATGACTTCATTGCTAAATGCAGCGTTGCCCCCTAGAATTTTCAACCTGTACACACCGATCTCTGGAAAGCGGATGTGCACTTCCCAATCCGTGGCAGTCCTATTCATAAAGACATACTTATCAAAATTGATGCCTTCAGAAAGTTCTTTTCCCGATTTCTCGTTGTCATAATATATTTCATAATTGAAGCGCATGCCTTCCTTTCGTTCCAGAGAGACAATGCATTCTCCGTCTTCACTCGTAAGTCTGCAACTATATTCACTGGTTATTTTCAGGTCATTCAAGAAATATAGTGGTCGACACATTGGTGCATCAATGAACTTTTGAGATGACCACTGGACATCCAGGAGCTGCCATTTTCGCTGATCGGGTAAAGCGAAATAAATAAATTCATCGGGGTCGGTTAAAAAGAAATAATCGTCTGTAGGGGATTTTATGCGGCCGCGTCTTGCTGTATCGTTTCTTTGCCACCCGATGCCTGAAAAGATAGTAAACACTTCGCGTTCTAGGCAAGTAGCAGAGATTAAGCTACAAACACCAACTATCAGGTCAAAAGAGTTTTAGTAACAATTAAAAATAAATGATAGATTGCGTAGTGGATGCCAACCACATTGCACATCAGAAGTCCAGTAATCGTTTTCCAGTTCAATCATAGGCAAGAAATACACAAGACTACTTATTTGCTTTGTTCTGAGTCTGTGGAAAGAACGAGTTTGATAAGGGGTAAGAATACATAGCGGTTGTCGGGCAGGACGGATTCATACGCTACATGAAACGACTTCTTTTCCCTAACTCAGACACAAAAAAGAACAAAGAAGAATGCAGTTTTGCATTTATTATAAACCTTTTTTTTTTTTGTTGCAATTTCCAAACGTTGGTACCTATACAGTGTGAAAGGAATTAAAAATAAATTGGCATATATAAACTGCTTGATTCGGTGCATCTCTGAATATCCGTGCGCTGATGTCAATGAAAACACCCAAATAGTTCCAGTATGTGTGTGTGATACGGATTACGGATTGAAGATTCGTATCCAACGCCAGGTGAACTATGTAAGGTAAAATGGGTATATAATAAATATTTGTATTCCATTCATGGCAACTTCTCCGGTTTCCGCTATTTCAAAAATTAAAACTACCACACACTCTATACCTATTTTTTTCAAAATTTGATTAATTGTGCTTGGATTGTACAAGTTCTAATAACTTATTTCACGTTCATATGAGATGGTTTCCGCGGTGGATGAAATGGAAAAAACTATATATCTTGGACGAATGACCACTTACATTGCGTTTAAAATATGGCGGTTAAGCCAACACAAACAATGTTTTTTTTTTTAGGATGACAGATATGCTGGATACATTTTCAATCAATTATATATATATATATATCAGCTTATAGTGCGCCGGACTCGTAATAAAAGGGTCGCAGTTTAGATACCCGCCAGTAAAGTTTGGATTAATATAATCCATCATATACATTGGTGTAGGATAGGAAAAATCTACCCGAGTGTATTAATTTGCCGTCCGACACGAGGGTGTGCTGAGTGTCTGACGCAAAATGTTGATCCCGAGGGTGGAAATTTCCTATCCTACACTGAAGCATAATGATGGATTCTTTTTTTCTCATTTCTGAACGAAAAACGAGGGCCGAAGTAAAAATAGCTTATTGTGGATACTGCTGTCACTTTCAAACGGCAGACCACCCATGGAAAATTTCCTTTCCCGAAGAGAGATCGTAAAAAGTTCGGTTTACACTGAATTATTCAGTGTAAGCTTTCAGTGACGTTTAAGCACATTTTAGCTTTCGAAGAACAGTGGGTGAAATTGCTACGGTAATGGTAATACACAGCGTCCGAATTGTGCAGATAGCTTGCGCAATGATACAATTGTGAACAGGACAAAAAATAAAGTTTACTTTCATCCATAAGATTAATCGAGACAGACAAAATTTCATGACATAGTCCTCGATTCAACTTTGATCTAGAATTGATTTACCCTTCAAATATAATAATGAGAATAAGAATTGTTAAAAAATAACATTTACAACAACGGCTTTTTTTACTCGAAATAGACTAAGGAAGCCGTACATGTAGTTAGTTCGATCAGTGCGAAACGGCCTGTTTTTGGAACACTTAACTTCAACCACTGCTCGTTTTAGTACGTAAATGTGTTACATTAATGTTCATCTTGATTATCGTGAAAGAATGTTCAAGTGATAATTGAAATTGGGAAGTGTTTGCTACTTTGTGTACACTATGCTCCCAGTTGAAGGTCAAAATAGTCCACGAGTCAGGATAAAGGTCACGTGTGATGCAGGATAGAGCTATCCTGCACCGGTGTTCCACCCTGGAAAAAACGATCATACACATAAAGGAATGTGAGAAGGCTCGGTGGGTCCTTGGGAAAAACACTTAGCTCCCATTTCATAGGCATGATATAGCCTCTAATGTGTTAAAAGTGCCGTTAAAACCAAGAAAATAAAACAAGCACAAATTAATTCCATATATAATGACTTATTCTGACTTGGTACGTCTGCGAAGGACGGAAAGATGAATCTCCACCCACTGGAAACGTAGACAGCTGTCCAGGAATTCCCCGGCAGATTGTTACACGTACTCTCATTCATACCAGGCTCGTAGGCTGCACCTTTTGCTATACCATGAATTATCACACAGGGGATACCCGCTTTTCTGTCGGAAAAAAAAACATAGGTAAGTACGTGATTATATATTTTTTGTCTAACATTTATATGTATTGAGACTATCTACCTGGTAGTATTCTCGGCTATCCTTGTCCGCAACTGGAATTTACAACTCTCAAGTGACTATAATGAGACTAAAACATTTATTACAAAAATATTTCAACGATGATTCTCAAAGAATAAGTTCTCGTCAGATTTGATACAGTTCTGGGTAAATTAGCGATAAATCAAAGACCCATCTGTATGTGTTATCCCTGAACGTTTTAATCACTTATAGGAAACGAAAGATCTTTAGCTAATCTCTTATTAGATGAGACTAATCAATAAATTTAGCGTTCAACAATTAATTCAATTTTGTCACGAGCAGTCTTCTGAATGGAACAGAATAATCTATTTTTAACATATTATTCGTCACTTCTTATGCCACATAAAAAGAACAAAAAGGTAGATGATCTGACAAACCGACATAGGTGAGTGAAAAACGTAGCACAGGTGCCTCTCTTTTCCTGGATCATTTGCATGTAACTACGAGGAGTGTTCGCGGAAGCCCTCCGCGCGGAAAACGTCCGGTTTTGGATAGACTGGTATCCCATCCATGCAAACATTGCCTTGAGTTTTTCCACATCTGTCTGTAGACCGTCTGTCAGGTAATTTATTAATTTTTCGTAACTTTCCACTATAGACCGAGGCGCCTGAAACGTATATCATAATGCGTTTGCTAAAAATTAATTCAGTAAGACCATAGTGTATAAATAACAGAAACAGTACATACATTTACAAGTTCTTATGGCTTAACTCGGTTGATTGCATCAAAGTTCGTGCGAGGATCTGTGATAAATAAAACATATATGGTGTCCCATCATAGAATTATTATTAAAATCGCGTTTATTCTCTAAATGGCAAGAAGCCCGTCCACATCGAGATCTCAAATGGCAATGCTACGTGAACTCACTGACCTACATATAAAACTGCAGTTAGCCACTTCAAGTTAGAAAATAAAAGCTGCCAATTTATTTAGAAAATAAAAGTTCCCAATTTAATCCTGGTTCGTAGGTCAAAATGTTGCACACAAAGTGTAATCAGGTTTGAAAATAACCCACCAGTTCTCGACACAAGCCTCCTATAAAGTGAAGTTTCTATTTATATCCCTAATGTTAGTACTGTGTTGTAAAAGGAGTTCGTGTTTATTCCTATTTTCAATTACCATCTTAAATCTTTTTTTTTCTCAAGATGTCAATTGTTTCAAATCGGTGCATTTACCCCGAGGAGCGAACGCCTCCATCAACAGTATTGAATGAGACACACAAAAAACTAGTTGTCTGTATATACAAATTTGTAACTATATAAATGCCGTGAGATTGTACTTTTTACAGTTGTAGAGCCTTCTGATTGAAAATAAAAGCACATGAGAAGTATATAAAACTGTGTGGCAATCGTTGATGAGTGCAGATAAAACAATTCGACTCTCTGGTATAGAATATGAGTGTGCGGTCAAAGCGGCGAAGATGGAAAAGAGTATTGGAACTGTGTGTTTTTATGACCAGCTATCTCATTTGTGTTGTTCTTGTGGTCACCTGTGAGTGTCCATTTTGTTTCAATCAAAGGGTTCCACCTAAAATGAGAGTGCTAGGATGCAGCCATATTTCATCGTCATGCAGTTATGCACTGAAAAGGTTCGAATTATTTCTTTGGGTAAATACTCACTGAGATTGCATGCATGAGAGTTTCAAACATATTCAATGTAATAGCACGACTCCTTCCACGGCAACAGTTGTTGATCTTTAACACGGAGTAGTGTAGCTGACATGAGGGGATTTGATTTGTCACTAGCTGTATAGAGACACTGACCAGAGTATCCCCCTGTGCATTAGTAGGCCGCAGTCATAGCCCACACGAGTTCATGTACATAAGATATTTGCCTATTTAGAAACGATGCTTGAAGATGTAATGGGTTTTATATTAAAATTAAATGGACAGCACCATATTATGGAAAAGAGTTCCAACAAACTTTCAATAAAAAGCATACTCAATCATTTTCGTATCATGTTTATTTATTTAATTTGCCAATCACTAACATTTTCATTCTAATTTCTTAACCACTTCCTTTATGAAAAGGAAAGTTGTCTGAATATGTTTAAAGGGTCAGGATGAAAGCCAGGACTTTGTGTTTTAAAGCACTCACTTTCTTAGCTTTGGTATTTATTTTCTTGTAGTCCTCTTTTCTGTAAATGTCCCTTTTCCTGTTCATGGGTGGGGTAGGCTCAGGATATGACTCGACCTCGTCTGGTATATCAAACTGCTGTTAGAAAGTGTATACGCAGTTGTTTTTATTGTTGCTGTTGTTGTCATTTTTGTTTTCGCCACTTTTTTCAAATAGAATTTTCACAACTAAACAATTTTGAAAACATTAGTGAAACTATTTATGCCAAAACATTTATGATTTAAAGTTCTTATTATATACAGAATGTTTTTATATCGCGTCAAAAGTTTTTATAATTTCTTCCTCTGAAATTACTATCCACTATCCCGATTCCATAACAAAAATATGCAAGTAATTGTTCGTAGAAATATTAAAACATTTGAATGCACCATGTGCATTGAAGACAGAGCACATTGTTTTTAAGTGTATAACGAATAATGTATAAAGGTATATTGTAATGTTCAAGCCCATCTTAGATATTTGACTAATTACATCTTATCAATAATAATGCTGATAAAGGTTAAATTACAAGATGGCGGACATTTTTGTCCAGGGGAGGTAAATCTGACTGGAAACGCAATATATATATATATATATATATATATATATATATATATATATATATATATACATATTTCATAAAATGTAAGCAAACGTTTAGCTCTCTAATTGTCAATTACCATAATAAATTAAACAATATAAGTAATACGAAACGAGTCATTTCGTTGCAGTAAAATAATTGGCAGTATTCGTTCTGGCTGTAATTAAAAGTACCAGTACCTGTTAGTATTGAATTCTTTGCTTTTTCCTTTTCAACAGACACTAAATTTGATATATTACAATCAACTTATAGAAAACATTATCTTTGAAAAGTAAATGATAGCACACAAAAAAAACTATTATTTTAAAATATTTTTTATAATTGTTGTCATCAGTCTAAACGGATTCAGATGAAGTAGTGTGCAACAATACCTGCTATTTAAGTCAAACAGATCCATTTGTTCATTATTTTTTTAAATTTATTTTGTTCACCAAGGGCTATTAGAATGTCAACATGAAAAATATATCTTTATTTTATACGACGAACTGTGAACCAATTATAAAATCTATCCGTTTATCTGTTACGATTTTAATTTAATAATAATCGCACGTTCCTAAAATGGGTCTCCAATATGCCTGGTCGTTATTTCAACGCAAAATTCATGCAAGTTTGTATGAATTACCTGATAAATATCATGCCAGCGCTGGAATTGATCATTATCATCACCACAACCTCAACAAAAAGCACCACAACCACCACCATCATTATCATCCACCACCACAACAACAGCTATATCGACATCATCATCATCATCATCATCATCATCATCATCATCATCATCATCAACAACAAGAACTGCAAGTACTAGTACTACTTCTCAAGCTCTGCTTCTGCAGCTACTACTATTTCCACCAGCACAATAACCACCACTATAACTACTATTACTACTACTACGGAGAAAGAGAGAGGGGGGGGGGGGATAGTAGTTCCTCGTTGATTCCGAGAAAAAATGTACTATCTCAAGTCCCTGTCCCCTAAGCGAGTTGGAAAATAATCGTAACGAATATTTGTGTGAGATGTTCCAAATATATCCCGTGTATTAGATTTTAATTTAAAATGTACAGTTGGCTTGAATTATTTAAGAGGAGGTTGACCGAGTTGTCATTGTTTTGGAATTTATTATTATTATTATTATTATTATTATTATTATTATTATTATTTGGCTGTCTCTGTGCAAAACCAGGACAGAGCGGTACATATAAATCATGTGTGGAATGTAGTTATTGGGGACATTTTGGGACCTGAGGTTTGTCGGTGGGTAGGATGAGGGAAAAAGTCCACTTCACTGACATCTTGGTTTGGGCTGGTCTGGCGAAAATTTTAAAAACGGCTATAAGATTAATATTGTAGGCTAGTCTGGGGAGAAAGAGGAATTTAATGTTAAAAGCGACCATAGGTTTAACATTGTGGGTTGGTATGAGATCTAATGGGAAGTTAACATTGTGGACCACTATAGGGGTCTAAAATAATGACAATCCAGCACATAATCTTGTTAACATGATGGTATAAGGTTTATAGGGGTGCCGTAAACTTAACAAAAGGACACCACTTGATATTTTTAAATTCAAAATATCCGCCGCAATGTAAAGAAAAGGTTCAACATTGGGACGCCCTTTATGTCTCTTATAAATTCCAAATGGAAGTGGATATGTTACTTAGCCATAAATGACATCATATGTATAAAAACGACCCGGAAGTGACTATATATTACCGGACGTGACTTTACAATGCCCAAATGTCAACCGGAAGTATTATTGTTAAAGTTGACTAATTCGCTCTTTAAAATAAGTTGGCGCAAACACACTAAAAAATTCAAACAAATCTACCTGCCATTTTTGTGAATCCATGTTAACCTCCCCGTTTCACACAAGGAATGGGGGATATTTGAAAAATAAAAGGATATAACTCTTACAAAACATGGAGACATAACTGTTACAAAACAAAATTATAAAAGTAAATGATACAACCCTTAATAAAAAGAGAAATAACTCATGCTATACAAATATTAAAAACTAGAGATTACATTTATATAAAAAAAATTTAAAAGATTATAAGTGCTACCAAAATAAGGGGAATAACTCTTCCTAAAATATTAATAAATAAAGGGGAGATAACTCATACTGAATTTATAGAACGAAACTATGAATACTAAAGGGGATATAATTCTTAATAAAGTCGAAATAACAATAACAAAATTATAAAAGAAAGGAGAATAACTCTTACCAAATATTAAAAATATAATCTATAAATAAAAATAATATTCTATTGTTACGGAATTATATATCATTTTTTCTTTTAATACTGGTATAGTTTATTAGTTTATGATCTCTGTTCTTGGCCTAACAGCTGTCGTCTTGCCGTGAGTACATAGTCGATAATTTCGATCGATACTTCACAAGCTTTAGTCATGTCATGTGTTTTCAGCGCGTGAGGTTTTGAACTTTTGACCTAGATTCTATGATTCATTTCTAAAGTAAATACTTTATTGACTGTTTAAAACATTGGTACACTGGTACTTTAGAGATGTCACGCATAACCTAATTTCTGATTGGTTCGGAGAGGGATGCAATATTTCGAAATGTCCATTTGTTTATCAAAGACCTAATGGGTTTTTATTTTGTTTCTGCGTAGTGGGAGACTATATTATAGGACTAATAGCGGTATTCTGGCATTCTTCATAGCTACACTGGATTGAGAGGTCATAAACGAATTTGGTTTTGTGTGTGGGATATTCTACTTTTGTGATATTATCATACAGTACATTCTGGATTAGTACTGTTTCTTCAACTTTAATAATCATACAGCTCCATGGAATTATCCGAAACATTTTTAGAACTTGTGATATTCCATATTCGCAAGGATTACTTGGATATAACTTATTCTTATTAACACATTAGTACAGTGAAGGTTCCTTCATTAGGAACATACTACATTGGGAATATTTGGATTGACTTCCAGATCATCGAACTTTAAAACAATTTAGAACTTTTAAGGATATTCTATACTGAAAGTTATTTTTAATTCTTTCATTTTGATTGTTTGTTAAAATATTTTAATATTTTAGCAAATTAAATATTTGTATTTTAAATCTTGAAAGCTTGTTTGTGTCTTTTCATTTGTTACATTACCCATAGTCGTAACACTATAATTGTCTACATTAATTGTACATTCACATAAATTAAACGTATATTATTTTTAAATGACTTGTTTTTATATAGAATTTAAATCTCAAGAAATTGTATATGAATAAATAAGAATTTTAATTATCAAAAAATTCTTAAAAGGTATTTAAATATTGTAAAAATAATCGTAAAAAGATATAATTGTTTTAAGCAGAACGTAAACAGTTATAAAATAAATTGCAAAAGTTATTTAACCATTAAAGCAAACAAATCCACACCCACACACCCACGCCACCCACACACAAGTTCACAGAAATAGAGAAATATTAATTTTAAAAAACAAATTGGAAAAAAAACACGAACTACAAATTTTAAAAACAAACATTTTTTTTAAAAAACAGGAAACAATTTTTTTCAAAATTTTAAATAATATTTAAAACCTTTCTAATATAAAAAAGCTAATTTTGAACAATTAAAATTAGATTCAGTAACAAATATTTTACAGAAAAAACAAAGAACGTTAAAATTGAAACAAGCAAAAAATGATTTTAAATTTTTTTTTAAAAACATACCTTTACAAAAAGAAATATGAAAAAGAATGTTCAAATAAATTTAAAGATTATTTTAAAAAAGAGAACAAATATTTTGGATCAAGTCTGAGAGAATGAGACCTGCCTTGAAGACAAAATACAAACTGTCAATGACAACAGGAGCAGTGGGACTCTGACAAGAGAAAGGATTAAGACAGCTACAATTAATGATGATAATCCATGAATATCTTGGCCTTAACCAACGGTCCTTTTCAAGACCACCTATGTCTTAGAAACAGAATACTAATCCCGTATATGGGGGTGTGTATGTATGTGTTAATGCTGGTACCCAATCCCTCATCCCGTTTGGTATGTATGTATGTATGTATGTATGTATGTATGTATGTATGTATGTATGTATGTATGTATGTATGTATGTATGTATGTATGTATGTATGTATGTATGTATGTATGTATGTATGTATGTATGCATGTATGTATGTATGCATTTAAAAAAAATAATCACCTGCACTTTATTTGTGTTTATGTAGCAATGTGTACTTGTTTCTTTATTACATCAGGGTGTTAATAAGGGTGTGTTTGTCCATAAGTAGGTGTGAGTGGCCTTCACCTATCCCTTCGTCTCCTATTTTGTGCTTGTATGTGTGGTGTTGGATAGTAAGGGTGTATGAGTTTGTCCATAGACCTAGCTTTCAACTTGTATAGATGGAAAAATAAGAAATGATCACACTTTTGGTGAGAGATTTCCAGAAAATGATACGAAAATGCACAACATCCAACAAGTCCTATGTAAAAACACAACACTTCTCCAGAGAATACAGTGAGATTACTTGTTATGTCTGTCAAGAGAAAGGGCACTCATCCCAAAAATGCCCAAAACGTCAAAGAAAAGGTACCCGTTATCCGAAGAAGGGCGAAGATAAATGTTGTGTGTGTCACTAGCCAGGACATGGGACCTCAGAGTGCCCTGCACACAAAAGGAAAATGAAGAACGAGAAAAGGTGGAAATCAAAGAGACTACAGAAGCAGAAGCACCTGCTCCCTCTGAAAAATTCAAAGCAAGACACTAATAAGAACAATAGAACTACTGTTTGTGAACTGACTGACATTTTATTGTAATTCCTATTTCACGAGAAGATACCAAACGTAAGTGAAAATTTTAAAAAATTCCCTTGATAGTTTATTATTATTATTATTATTATTATTATTATTATTATTATTATTATTATTATTATTATTATTATTATTATTATTACTATTATATACAGACACACAAACCTACATACTATAACATATACCATTACACAGAAAATGAGAGGGAGAAGGAGAGGCCATTTAAAGTTCTTGATGTTAAATTTAATAATTTAAAAAAAAAATTACTTTAATTTATTCATTCTTACAATTGTTTAGTTATGTTTTCACTGTTTTTTTAAAAGCATATATCTTTTTACAGTTTATTATTTCTTTTATAATTTGTTTCATATATCTTGCACAATTATAAAGTTTGTTACTATCTTTTATGACCTTTACAAAATTTTTTTATTTTTTTCAATGTTTCAATTTTATTTTAATTTTTGTTTCTTTTTAAAATCATTTTTTACAATTTTTCACAAATTTAGTTTTAGAAAACGTCTACAGAGTATGTACATTTTATTTATTTTCCCTCAGATACTTACTTTCCTTCACAATTGTTTAAAATTTGTGTGCAAGTATTTTAATGATTTCTTTTAGCTTATAATTGTTCAATACTTGTATAAACTTTTCATTTTTTAATTTTAACTTTTTAACAATTTGTAAAACATGTAATTTATATTTTGTTTCCAATTTGCAAAACGTTTTATTTTTAAATAATCTTTAAAAAATTTTATTTTTTGTTTTAAAATATCTTAATTTAATTTGTTTCAATTTGTTATTTTACATTTTAAGAACTTTTTTAATTTCTGAAAATTTGTTCTTTCTTTGTATTATTTTCAAAGTTTCTTTAAATCTATTGTAGTTTTAGCTTTTCACCAATATTTGTTGAAAAAAAAATTTAAACATGTTTTATTTACATTTTCCATAAAATAATTTTGAATAATTTTATGATTTTGAATTGGTTTAAAATCTGACAAATCTTGTATTTACATATTTTGCTTTTTGATTCTGTTGAAACTATTTTTTAATTTTGTTTTTTATTTTTTAATATTTATTATAGACTATTGCAGGATAATATTTTTTTTTTTTTAAAGCAACAGTTATTTCCCCATTTATTTTTCAATATTTAATAATAGTTATTTTGCCTTTATGTTTGTGCTTTATTTTATTACATTTTAGTAAGAGTTACGTCCCTTTATTTTTAATATTGTAGTAAAAATTATCTCACTTTTCCTCTTTAATAAGAGTTATCTCCACTTCCTAATAAGAGTTATCTTCCTTTGTTTTGATTATATTTTTTCAGTAAATGTTATCTCCTTTTTAAATGGGTGAGGCCGAAATGAGCATAAAATATGTTTTGTAAAGTAATTTTTTAAATTTTTTTTATCAAAAGTGCGTATGCACTACCTTTTATAGTTCTACTTACAGGTAATTTTTCGACATTACGCATCACTTCCGCTTTATCATTTATGGCAAAGTGTCATATCCACTTCCGGTTGGAATTTATGGTATACATAAAGGACACGACAATGTTAAACCTCTCAAAAGACCCTATTCTTTAACATTATTTTGAATTAAAAAACGTCACGTGGTAACCGCCTGTTAGCTCTTCGGGCTGTATATAAACCTTATATCATCATATCAGTAAGATTCTGTATTGGATTGCCATTAAGTGTATTATATCCCCATAGTGACCCTCAATGTTAAAATCTCACTTGACCCCATACCAGTCCACAATGTTACACTTACCGACGTTTTCAGCATTAAATTCCCTTTCTCCCCAGCCCAGCAAAGCCAAGCCCACAATGTTAATTTTATAGACGTTATGGGAAATTTAAACACTAATATTCCCTTTTCCCCCCGGACCAGTCCACAATATCAATGTTAATGACGTTTTAAAACATTAAACTCCCCTTATCTCCCAGACCAGACCAATCCAAAATTTTCAGAGTGTGGACTTTTTCCTTCTCTCCTCCCCCCCCTTCTCTCCTCCCCCCCCCAATCAATTCCAGTCCCAGTCCGGTGCCACAGGTCATAGTAAGCAGGTACCCATTCAGGACACGGACACGTGGGTACGTGCAGCTGCTCTGAGCCGTTATACCTATAGAGAGTGCATGTAGTGTGACAAATACCCATCACTTCTCGTCTCGTCCCTTAAAATTTCGTTTCCGCTCTGAAACCTTTTGACGACTTCATGGATTGGAATTAAATTTGGTATCACGCCTTATGTTAAATAGATCTCTAGGGTCCATTTCACCTTTTTTGCGACACAATTTTAAAGCGTTATTGACACAGTTTACCTGTGAGCTTTGCGTTTCAGTAACATTTGAATGACTTTATGGATTTTACTCATATTTGGCATTGTAAAGAACTAGGTCGTGTTCGATTTTTCACCGTTTCTGGAACAATTTTACGGAATTATGGATCCTGTTTGATTTAGAACACTGGACTTAAATTTCCACTCAATACCTTTTAAGGATTTACTGGACTGAAATCAATTTGGTATGAGGCTTTACGTTAAGAAGACTTTTGGCAAATCTCTTCCAGGCTATGGCGCCGAACTTTGCACTTCATATTCCGCTCAGCAATATTTGAAGGAATGCATTGGTTGAAATACAATTTGTTATGAGGCTCTAAATAACAAGGACCTAAGTCAAGTTGAATTGTCACCGCTTTCCGAAAAAGTTTTACAGAGTTGTCCCCCCTGTTTCATATAGAATTTGCCCCTTCAATTTTCACGGAGTATATAGATTGAAGCTAAATTCGGTATGATGCTTGAACAGTCCTGTTTTCATATAGTGGGGCTACGGACAATAATGTACATGGTTGCGAACTCTGAAGTACCCCAGGCCGTTTGGCCAATTTTCTTTCTGCCAATTGTTTGATAAATATACACTGTGTTACACGTTAATCAGACCTGTTCTGGACCAATAAACTAAAGAGGTTTAATGACACAAATGTTAACAATTCACCAAATAGTTTGCAAGTTTCTGCCAGACGACATTTAGTTTTTGCTAAAAGCTTTTACTCAGAACTAGTTGAACAGTTACTTACATAAATCTAAATGACAGATGGTTGCGAATACAAGCAATTATTGGATGATATGTATAAAATCTGAAGATCCTTCAAGAAGAGCAAGACCAGCGCTGGGTGGAATATTTTACAGACATTCTCAATCAACTAAAACCCATTAGTCACATTGACTTTACAGTTATAGAAACCAAAACAGATGAGATAACCATACAGGAAAAAGAAGATGCAATTAACAAGCTCAAGAATAACAAGGCTCCTGGTTAAGATCACATCAACCCATAACTATTAAAATATTGTGAACGATGTTTACAAGAGGCATTATATAAACATTTGAACATAATATGCAGAAGAAAAAAAAAACAGTACCAAATGATTGGAGGGATGGATGCACTATAAAACTTTCAGATTGCAACAACTGGAATGACATTCCCAATACTTTCCATACCAGCTAAGTTATTCTGCTCAGTACTCCTGAACAGACCCAAGCTAGTTACCAACACTTTAAGAGATCAACAAGCAGGTTTCAGGGCCGGACAGTCATGTAGCGAACAAATATTTACCACCAGACAAAGAATAGAGCAAACTCAAGAATACCAACACAGCTTATTGATAAACTTAAAAGACTTCAAGAAAGTCTTCAACAGCCCCCATCGTCCTTCAATCTGGCACATCATGGAACTCTATGGCATACCACCAAAGTTCATAAACATTTGTTATGTATTTTGAATTTATAATATGTTTCCATGAGGTAAGTTGTACTTTAGTGGTCATTTTGTAAATAATATATTTACTGCATTTGAATTCAAGGTTAGTCTCGTTTACATAGGATTGAGTACTTATATTGGAACTGTCCATGTCTTACTGTGAGAAAAGTCACGTACGCACCGTAATTTTCCATTAGAGTTACTCATATTCAATACTATTCTGTCAGGTGGCTTATCTTTATATTTATACAGGTTTGGTAAACAAGATTTCATTCCTATACTAAACTTCATATTATTAAGATCATTCTATTAAGGAATTTGTTTTAGTAATCAGATGTTACACTTGTGAAAAATCAGAGCAAATTGAGAGAGGAATTATTTATTTGAAATATTCATTGGAATTACTAAAAGTGCTCATTCGCATTTTGGATTAATACTTGACTTTGTTATTGTATGTGAATTCATTCCAAGATATTCTGGATTACATCGTTAATGCATATAGGGACATTAAATACTACTGACACATCAGGATATCGAAGGCTACTGGAATTGTTTTGGAACATTTAGGACTTGTGATTAGGACACTTAGGATTATTGGATTATTTGGACTTAAATACACTTTTATGTAAGTGTCTTTTGAATTTTCACTATAATTGTCTAGAAATAAATTGCTTGTTGATTTTACTTATATTGTTGGTTTCACTTTTTCTTTGGTACATTATTTTAAGACCTAGAGTGGTAGCACATTATTATAAGCCTTTACAAAGGCTACAGAGTTCTTCCCTGTTCTCACAGGAGTCCGTCACGGATTCACTCTATCACCACTTCTTTTCCTCCTCCTTGATTTATAATGGGACAGGAAGATACAGACCTTGGAATACCATGGAAGGACGGGAGACTTGCAGATCTCGATTTTGCAGACGACATTGGAATATCTGGGACAGACAAAGACAACCTACAAGATGCCACAACCACCATCTAAAGCATGACAGTCAAACTCGGACTAAATATCAGCAGCGGAAAGGTAAAAAGTATGGCCAAAGGGGAAATATAAAGACCTAACATAATTTTCAATGGGAAAGAACTTGAATGCGTAGGCACATTTACCTACTTAGGCAGCCGTTTGGACAATACAGGAAACTCAGATGTGGATGTAAAAATCAGAACTAGGAAAAGCAGCAGCACATTTGGAAGACAATAAAAAATCTGGACGACCAAAACGCTCAGTGCCACAACAAAACTTCCACTATTCAACTCCGTCGTTTTACCTACTATTCTTTATTCATGTGAAAACTGGAAAACCTCAGCAAAAATAAAATACAAACTGAATGCCTTCCAACAAAGATGCCTAAGTGACATGCCTTCCAACAAAGATGCCCTAGAGAGGTGCAATCAAAAATCCCTATCTGACACCATCCAAGAAAAAAAACGATGAAATGGATCACGTGAGTATGTGCTCGCCTGCTGGAATCCCTGATCTGGATTCAGAGCCTAATAGGGGGCATTCCAATCCATTACTAGGCATTATTAACTCTGAAATACGCAGCGTCATTGCCTATTGTGGATTGTAAAGATCTTATGATCCTGGCAGTTAAAATATTGTATCATTAAAGCCTAAATCCAAATGTTGGTCGTGGTAAAGAATATTGCCAAAATATCGGAGAAAACAGACAATATGAGGAAAAGCTCACTTTGACTAGAACGATAGCGAAGATAATTGCTAAGGGAAACCAAGAACATGATACTAACTTCTGCAGTGGATGTAAGTTTTTGACAACTCCTGGCATTAAACACGCTGGCAAACTTCTGGCATTTTCCACACATGATTTATATGTACCCAACAATGTCTTTTTCTCGCACAATAATGACTATTTAACAAAAAGCAAATTACAACACAGTAGAAAGTCGATCTAGGGACGCACGTGAAGGCACACTTTCATGCACATGACGGGGAATCTCTTTACTCTTCTTTTTGCTGAGGTGACCGAAAACAACAATTGGAAATGGCTGTCTGAGTCTTATACGGCGTGCGTTTGCTTTTAAGTTTTAATTATTATAAAACTTCTAAATACGTCATTACTCTTTAACCATAAGAACAGTATAACTTGTATCTTATCATGTAGCTAAAACCATCTATACTAATTGTGGCACTGCATTTATAACAAGATTGAAATTGCTCAGAGGCTGCTCCGACACCAAAGCTAGAGATATGAAAAAAAGTATTCAATGTGATAAGTGTCCGCATAAACTCGTGCAATACATTTTGTATTTATATACAGCTTATTAAATAATAATCATACACTTGAGACAAAAAAGACAAAAATTCTCAGGTATATTTATGCGAACGTTAATAATTTATTAGTTTTTAGTTATCAATACCATACTGTACTGCGTGTTCAAAACATTTAAAAGGAAACAGACTGTTGTATGACACATTCTCGGGCCAAAAGGAAATGGGGAGAAGAATTTATTATCTAAAATCCACATAAATGGTCCTTTAATTTTTGGTACAAACCAAGCGTCATTTCAATAACCCGATATTTAGGGTCAAGAAATATTGTATTCTTTGAGGAGCAAAATGAGTATGAAATAAAATTTCATCTGTTCTATTTTTTTATTTTTTTATTTTGATTCTTCAATATTTTTTAAACTTCGGATTATTTGTGAGTTTTCAAAAGTGAAGGCCTCATAGAAAAGCTTTAACAATAAACTGATAAAACCACAGAGCATATTTTAAACTGAACTTATGGCAAGTGATTAAAACAATCAATGAATAAGAAAGATCAAATCACTTGGCGAAACCAGTCTAAACATATATTTACGTGGATTGCATTACATGCTTTAACCACTTATGCAGTGTATATGTGCTCTCAAAGATTCAGATGTTGACGTAATATATTTTTTACGCAGAGAAAACTGGAGCATCTGCAAGGGACCACTGGCCTTGGACGGGCTACAATGCACCGTTTCACTAGCTGGACATGGGGATTTAAATTGGCACCGCAGAGGTACAAAGTAAATGCATTATTGTGGCGTTATACGGGCACCAGTCAAAAGATTTTTTATTCACTTGAATGCATCAGTTCATATATAGTCGTCAATAAAGGAATTTCAGCTGAACCAACGCGTATGTTGATAACTTTATATATGAGCAGTAGTAACATGTTATGTCCAGGTTTACAGCTGATAAATATACATCGCAGTTGTCTAATAATCCAATCGGAGAAGAAAGAAAGAAATTTGAGATGGGATATTTGTTTTGTTTTTATTTTATTTTGCTTTAATTTAATTTTTTTAAATTTGTATTTTTACCTCTAAGTCGGTTGGTGGTTCCTCTAAGTCGGTTGGTCGTTCCTCTAAGTCGGTTGGTCGTTCCTCTAAGTCGGTTGGTGGTTCCTCTTTACTTGATTTACCTCCCATTCTGTATACTTCATCGACTTCACCTACAACAATATGAAAAGTAAAATAAGGAACATTTAACGAAAAATAAGCTTTTTGAATATAGGGATCATACATGTTTTTTTCTCTGCTATCAACGTTCGCTGAATCCCAAGAGGGGTCATTGAAGCCCTAACCGGAACGACGAGGGTTTTAACACACCTTGGGGATTTGGTGACCGCTGAGTAAAGAAATTTACTCTCCCGCCCCCAACGTGTATGATCGCATTTTCTACATAAAACCAGCTCCACCTCACCACCCACCACTCATATTCCACACACAGACACACAGACACACACACCCAAGAAGGAAAATTATTTTAAATTTTCAGATGCAATTTAAAATGAAGGTACCGAGCAGCTGATGTAAATCGGATAACTTCGTGCAAGAGATCCAACTTCGCTGATCTATTCTTATATAAGTATCCGTGTGTAGCATGGTTGTACGATGTGGATTAATGTCGCCATATCCATGTATCAATATCGGATTTCACGAGGCATTGATGCTCTGTGGGTTGTTATATTTATCCTTTTGCCGGACTGCACCCAAAACAAATGACTGCACTTCTGTATCGTATGTGTATTGGCTCAAAACATGCAATCCATTTGCACAGAGAAGATAAATTTTCGAGTAGAGAAATAAGATGTCCTCTCTTGCTCTGATACACACTATTCACTCAGAGTGATAGAAAGGACGATGAACACAAAGCGGATTTTTCAATTCGTCTGCCCCACTGTAGGCGGTGTGAATTCTCATTTGCGCAGAAAAGCAAAATACGACTCAAAATATGAGTAATTTCACGTAAAGATATGGTAGTTGCTTAATCCCTACAAATGACTGCTATTATGTAGAACGGCTCGCTAAACTGTTTAATTCTCAATAGATCTTTGATATTAGCTCTCTTGCGAGACATTCATGTGGTTGACATCAGTTGATCGGGAGCGTGCTCCGCCCCGAAAATGAAGTTGCATATGAAAATTATTATTATTATTTTTTTTTTTGTAAAAATAACGACCATACGTGTTTTGTCTTGTATCAATTTTCGCCGAATCTCTCAGATGTGTTGGAACCAACCCTTGACTTTCTAGCCTGAGATTCGGCGAACGTTGATACCTGAAGAAAACATGTACGATCCCTATATTAAGAAATAGGTCCTTAGTAAAAAGTTCAGTATTATATCTGTCAATTTTTAGGAATAAAGCAACTGCCAGATCTTTGGCAGGTATTTGCGTGAAAGTACTCGCATTTGGGTCTATACGCAAATTAGAATACACACCTGTTACAATGTAAAATTCCCTTTTACGTGCATCGTTCATTCTGTTGCTTTGAATAAATAATATGTATCAGAGCAAAATAGCACGTCTTAATTCTCTGCTCGGAAAATGTATCTTTTCTGTGGGACTGACGAACCTAACAGGATTACACGTTTAAAGTATGTACACACAAGATGAGGAAGTGCAGAGTCATTTCTTGTGAGTGCGGCCCAGAATATGAATAAGTATAACAACACACCAGGGCATCAATGCCGTGCGAATTCCGATATTGATATATTGATTTAACTACATGCATACACTTCGTCCAGCAATGCTACGCACGCATTTTTTTTATTACCAATTGTATTTAGATGTAAAGAATAGCTCTTAGTATATACGTTAGACTGAACACTTTGCAAGTGGGTAGCGCTTTAGGCGGCACAATAACATACAGAATAATAATAAGCAGCAGCGACGTTCGTCGTAATAGTGTCGGTAGTTAGTCATTTTAGTTGTTGTAGCAGCAGCAGTAGTTGCAAATAATAATAATAATAATAATATTAAGTAGTAGTAGTAGTTCAGGTTAACAGTTCTCTATAAACTTTTTGAGGACTACATGATCAATGCTGCTGCTGTTAATGATGATTATGATAATAATAATAACGATGACGATGATGATTTTGCATCAAAATATTTAGTAGAACATATAAAAGCTAAAATTATCCACCAGACTCACCTGCAGACGAATTTCCGTCCTCTTAACTCTGTTTTACAGTATCGAATGTAATGCTTATAGATGCAGACAAACAAAGGTTGTACCGCATAAAATGTATCTTCCGTAGCGAATTTAGAGATTTAATAATACAGCACTGTCTTCAGTGTTGAAACCCACATGCTTGTCAGCTATGTAGTTCTTGGTTCTTTCTTACTCATATTGTTCATATATATTTAGCTCTAAAATTTTACGAATTACCACATTATTTTGTTGCAACTTTAAAGACTGAAACTCAATTGACTGTAAAATTGTTATTACGAAGAAAGTAGAATCAATAAGAATGACAAACTCTGCCCTTTCACTGTCCCAGTCTACCTATTTCCTCTGATTCACATATACTAGTACTCATTGTTAACTTCAAAAAGGAATGTTAGCTTTCAACGTCTCTTTTATTTTTAATCTTTAGAAACAAAGGTATCTATGATTCTCCATTCATTTCTGACAGCGCGGAAAGTCCTGTCAGACAATACTTGCCCTTGCGTCGATCTCTTTAGAGCCACATTTCAGCCGCCCGATACAGAAGGAATACAACAAGAACAACGATATATTTCAGTTATTATCATGGGCTAATTCCACGCTACAAGATACTCTAGTGCTAAGCAAACTTAAAATGGGATTTATTTCTGCAAAATTTAGTCTTAAGCGGGGGTGGGATTGCTCACCTGACTGACATCTGCCTGCAAGCCACATGCAGGAGCAATTAGCCAATACTCTTGTTGAGTATGATGCTTTCTGACATTTAAAGGTTCTTCTTTTTTTAGTAATTGCAGCCATATATATTAGATGATGAATCAGTATTTTGTGTGCAAACTTTGAAACAGGCTTATAATATGATGCTTTGTGTGAAATGTGATTAACTTATGTTGACAGTTTTTGAAAAGACGTCGTTTAATGATTTTCTGCTTTTGCTAGCAATGACCATATTAAATAGTGGATCAATGTCTAATGTGTAAAACTGAAGGCTTTCATATCAGCAAGCTTTCTGTCAAACTCTGTCAAACAGTTATTTTAGGCTTTGATTTTGCTTTTAGTAATCCAACCACATTTGACGGCAGATCAGTGTAATTTGCAGAAATATGAAACCCATTATACAAGAATGCTCTCTATCAAATTTGGTCAAATTCTGTCAGGTGGTTTTGGGGAAAAAGATGTTACTATCTTTTAAAATTCTTTGAAATAGCCATGTGTTTTTTGTTGTTTTTTTGGGGTGGTGGGGGTGGGGGTGGGGGTTTGTACAGATTTAAAAGCACCTAATACTAGAATGACATCTGTCAAATTTGGTCAAATTATTTTGAGCACTTTCGATAAGAAGTCGTTCATTTATATATTTTTAGTAACGGCAGCCATATTTCAATGCTGATCGGCATAAGTTGTATCATATTGAAAACACTTTATGCCAGGGTGTTCTCTGCCAAATTTGGTTGGAATTGGCCGCTTGAATTTTGAGAAGTTAAAATAGTAAATGCAATAGCCAGAACCACAATACGACCAGGTTAGCTAAAGAAATAGTTTGAGACAAGGTAGAGAATAGCTTTATGAAAACAGCTGCATAACAATTTTAATTATATTTTATTACATTGAAATCTTCGACAAAAATTTCATTAAGTACACTTTCAACACTTCCTTCTTTTCTTCATCTTCCTCATTTTCTAAATTAACGACAACAACAACAACACAAGCAATAATGATGATGATGATTGAAGTTGAAGATGATGATAATAACGATTTGAAAAGAGATGCATCAAAATGTATTTGCATATTATCAGATAAAAAGCTAAAACAACAATTTCATTATTTATAGCTCCAGCACCTCCTTCTCTTCTTCGTCTTCATCCTTTTTTTCCACAACAGCAACAACAACAACAATAACGATGATGATGATGATGTTATTGAATATAAATGATAATAAATCACAATTATTATTATTTGGTGTTGTTGTTGTCGTGGTCGTCGCTGCAATGCTACCTCTGCTGTTATTGTTCATGTAGCTTTTAATATTTTCATTATTACAGATAAAAACTACCCCCCCCCCCAAAAAAAAAAAAAAAGAGAAAAAAGAAAAAAAAAATGTATTATACGTTTGCTTTTCTTTTTTAAGTGTGTAATTCTCTTTCATCGGCATGTGGATTTTTATTTCAACAATTACAAAATTAACAATGGAATCTGATCAAACGTTATTTCAACTTATGGAGGGTATGCTCCCTTAACACTGCATTGCCTTATAAATAATTGAAAATTTAAATTATATCGTGGCATTACTTTGTAGCTCTTTCAATGAATTGTTGTGATAATATTATGAACAAATATATACTAGAAAAAAGGGGAAATGAGATCGAGGATATAAAATGTCTGGCTTTAGCATTAAATAATGTGGGGTGTTTTCTGTATTGTTCGTCAAGCGTTCGCATGACGATGTCAACAAAGCGTTGACAAGGTAACAGTGGCACATGCAACTAAACACAGCCAAAACATAATTAACTAGATGGGTGGCAAAGCAATTTTTTTTTACATTTTATTTTACCCTAGACACATTTACGGTGCCAAGGTTGGAGGCCTTGGACTCACCATTAAAAATTTATAAGTCAATATAAATATGAGATATTGATTAGCAGTGGATCAAAATTACCAAAGTAAAGCATAATTAGTATGAATGTGTCCAAAGGCTTTGAGAGAGAGAGAGAGAGAGAGAGAGAGAGAGAGAGAGAGAAAGCTACAGAGAGACAATTTACATAAACATATATTACATGGTAGTATTTTCATATTCTTACATTTCAACTTTTTGGTTTTAGTCGTCCGTCCTTCCACCCAGAAATGTAGTACATATATACATATGTATGAACATACATACATATATACAATTATGTACATACAAATAACCAGACACACATACCTACAAACATACATACATACATACATACATACATACATACATACGTACAAGCATACACACTCATAAATACAACCATGTGTCTATATATATACACATTTGTATTTATAGACATATAAACATGGTATTTAATATAGTGAAACCTCCCTGGACCTGGTATTGATGGGACAATATGAGTGGTTAGGATCTGGACATTGTATATATATATATATATATATATATATATATATATATATATATATATATATATATATGAACAGTCTAACAGGTGGGCCAACACAGGGAAGCATCACTGTATATAGACATGTATACCTAACCTAATTTAGAATCATCCACTCGTATCAACGCAAATCTTACTACGGATGGAATGGTAAATAGAGATAGACTGATATTAAGTTTAAAAACAGCTTTGTATTTTGTATCAAAATTTTCCCATCTGCAGTTTGTGTATGCAAAATATCTTTCTGACAAAAAGTGTTTTTTCAGTTCTTATTTAAAATGATACATATTTGGTAATTCATGATTAAATATACGGTTATAATTATGTAATTTCAACTGTAATATAAATAAATTAATCACATCATGAGGTTTTTTTTAAATCTGGTATACCAGGCAGAAATTCTCTCTTTGATAGATAAAAGTTGTGGAGATGATTGCACTCATTTTTTATTCATTTTATAAATCTGGTCAAAGATTGATTCTGTTGATGGACACTCCAATAGAATATGCGATAAAACTTCTACAGAATTTTAGCAAAGAGAGCACAAATTATTTTAAATTTTTCATTTTTTTAAAATAGAAATTATTTGTTGCCAAAATTCTGGGTAAGATCTTTTTTTAAACTATTTAAGTCTAGGACATTTGTTTACCATGTGAGGCAAGGAAAAAAGCTTATTCCACTCATTCTCATTTAAATTGTAAAATTCTATATTCCATTTTGCAATTGAGGCTGACTCCTGATTACTACAAATGAGTTTTTTGTATATTCTTTTGCAGCCCGTTTTATCCATTATTATATGTAAGACAGACGGGTGCACACATTGGTATTGTATATTAGAATTGATACTGACATCAAAGTTACTTTTGTAAATTTTTGTGGCACTCAATAGCCCCTAAAATTCTACGAAATTTGCATGGAATCCAAATTTATTAAGAAAAAAAAACTTATCAAGATTGATCAATGAACCATCTTCATTTACAAAGTTATTTTTTATAGAAGACTCCTTTTTCAATCCAGTCTTTGTTCATTACACTAGACTTTCCAATAATTATATTAGGATTCATCGAAAATTGTATTTGAAGGAATTCTTCTCTGTTTTCAACAGTAAACTGATTATGCAATTTTATATATACTGTAAATATATCTATCCAAAAGTTATTCAGGCATTTATTAGCTCTTTTTAGATAGTCTATTCCAATTATGCAAAAACAAAGTTGTTGAGAGCATGTGCTCTCACTGTCCAATTGTCGTTGTCAAACCATTTGTGTTCGACGTAAGACCTGGTCTACATATGAATGTGTATTCCTAAATAAAAATGCGTGCGCAGCGTTGTTGGACGTGGTGTAGCAACGTGGCCCTGTCCATGTATTAAATTCGGATTTCACACGCCATTAATGCCCTGTTGTGTTGTTATACTTATTCTTTTATTTTTTTTACCCAAAGCAAGCGACTTTTGCATTCACATTGTGTGTGTGTGTGTGTGTGTGTGTGTGTGTGTGTGTGTTTATCGACTGAAAACACGCAATCGGGTAAGATTCTCATGTCACACAGAAGAGAGAAATTTTCCGAGTAGAAAATTAAGACGTGCTCTCTTACCCTAATACATCGTATTCATTCACAGTGATATAAATAACTGTGCCCACAAAATATATTTTTCAACTCGTCTGCTCCACAGTAACCAGAGTGTAATATCATTTGCTTATCAATCAAAGTACGGTTATGTGTTGTTTCACGTATTTACCAGCCAAACATCTGATCTTTGCTTTATTTCTCAAACATGACATGTATGACACTGAACGATTCGCTAAAGTGGTCATTTCGCAGAAGATCTTAAAAGCTGGCTCTCTTGGGAGATGCTCATCCACTTTACATTAGCTGATCGGGAGAGCGCTCACATGCGGAAAAGGATTTTGTAAAGCCAACGTACTGGATCTTCACTAAGGAAATTTTAAATAGCATCTATATAATCACCAAGGAAACTTTAAATTGCCTCTAATATATATATATATATATATATATATATATATATATATATATATATATATATATATATATATATATATATATATATATATATCGACCAAACATATTTTGTTTCCTGGTATGAACGTTCGCCGAATCCCACGGGGGTGTTGAAACCATGGTCCGTATCAAAACCCTCACGTTACTGATTGCAAAAAATACTATTTTGAAAACATTTTGAATTTGAGAAAATTAAAGAGATCACACTGGACGATCTGAGTGAATGTTGGTGATAAGACCATCGTTTCACATTGTAAGGCGTTGAAATGAACGCATTCGTAACATTAGTTAAAAATTGGTTTTTGAAAGGAATACAGTTTTAAAGTAATTATACATTAAGCAGCACAAGGTATGCATGATTACAAATATGGTATTTATATTATTAAATGGCATCAAATAATACACAAAGAAAACATGAATAGATATAAATAGACGAGGACGTTGAATATATTACAAAGATGGAGAGAGAATGAAAATCCATATCATGACGTCATCAATAGCATTTACCCAATACAAACCGCTTGCTGACTCACTCTGATTGGCCCGGTTTTTATCCGTTTAGGATTTTCATTCTACAAGTAAACAAAAACCTTCTAGTCAGCCATTTTCTTTCAGAACTCAATATTTATTTCTAATATGTTGAAATGTATTCTCTAGATTCTCCAAGATTAATTTTGAGAAATTCAATAATAAAGAAATTTGAGAATATTAACGTAAGATGCAGGGTAAGACAAGAATAAACCAAATCTTTTCAGGTACAGTAATAGAGGGTCCAGATGTAGCCCGAACCTTAAAATTATCGATAGATAAGTGAATAAAAAAGGTAAGTCAACGCAGTAAATAACATGAAGGTAATAAACAATAATGCACATGGTAGGATATGAACCATGCGACTGATATAAGACAACGTACAGAAGGGAAACACGGAAAAGAAGATTTATTACGCATGTTTTCGTCGAGTATACACGCCGTTAAGAAATAGAACTAAATGCATACTTCATCTGCTCATCCTCATCCCTTTATCTCTCTGACAAGCAAATGACAGTCAACTAAAATTCTATATTCCGCCATTCGACCGTTGATAATGATAATTTCCAGACATGAAAGAGAGCGTTTAGAAGCTAATAATTAGTTTAGATCGAACATTTCATACTCAAGTGACACAAACTTCTGACTGTAAATGTGAACAGAAATGGAGTTTATTTAAAGTTATTATATAAAACAATTACCACACAGCCCTCCCCCTCATTCTTGCACTCAATTAGCAAATAAAAATGTTCCTTGTTCAATGAAAATGTTATGAAAAAAATGTTACACATATTCATATTCGCTTTTACACTCAGATCTATGTGGTAAGATAAATAATAATAATAATAATAATAACACATTATTCTTATAATTCTTTTTAGTTTTTTTACTATTATTAATATTGCTATTATTATTATCATCATCGTTGTCATTATAATTGTTATTATTATTATCGTTGTTTTTGTCATTGTTTTTTATTATTATTATTATCATTATTATTATTATTATTATTATTGTTATTATTATTATTATTATTATTATTACTATCATAACTTCCGGTACGTAAACTAGTGAGTACACACACTGAAGTTCTAGCCGAGATTTTGAGCAAATTTGCTTTTTCCTGAAAATGTGAACAGTTTGAAACTTTGCATGTATTCTGATTAGCATATGTTCATCCTAAAATTCGTTTACTGCCTCTATTTCCACGTTTTTGAACGTTTGTTGAACCTTGTATTTTAAAACACATAGGTCACGTTGAGAGCGTGCATGTGCACGAGTCATGCCAGTACATTCCATAGTATTGTGTGAGTTATAAATTAACAATGCGAGTGGACATATTGTTATGGAGGGTCAGAATAGGCTGTTTTTCACAGCAGGTGATGGCACGATTGGTGTCCTCTGTTCTCATGATTTGCAAGATATCCGTAGGGATTCGTCTGCTGTTTTTGTCATGTTCACTTTGCATGGAATTGAAAATCAAACCCAGGAGCTGGAACTGGCAGACCAGGGAGACCGCCAAGAAACCAAGTACTAGAGAATATGCCGTTGCTACACCCAGAGACAGGTGAAACAACGATGACTTTGAAATACGGACTGGAACTGTTTCTGGTATGAATGTCGAGATCAAACAAGTGGCGACACTCAACTGAGAACAACGCCTGCAGGGTTGGTGAGAGTAACATCCACACGTTTTCCTCAATCACAATCACAATCACTTTTACCACAAGTGGAAATAGGACCCGCATTTCACTCTGACAGATACGCAAGTTCTCAAAGTCCGCAAAGATCAGATAATCTCGTTCATATGCTGATGTGCGACGCCTGAACGATCAAATTAACCGATTGGAACATACAATTGAAGAACTAAACAAATCAACTTAAAAATTAAAGGCACCCAATAACAACTTGCAAGAAATAATGAAAGATCTCACTGAATCAGTGTTAAGTCTTGAAGTAAAGCTTCTGACAAACGAAAAGATAGTTGAAAATCAAGAAGCCCAATCCCGCATGGATAACATAATCTTCCATGGTATGCCAGAAATCAAAGGTGAAAAGAGGAGCAACACTGAAAACACGATAAGAGAATATATGACAGACTTTTGATATAGACTAATCGAAAATTGAAAATGAACGAGCGTACCGTCTATATTCGAAGAAGAGTCCAAGGCCTGCAGTTGTTAAGTTCTCTTGATTAAAAGCTAAAGAAAGTTTTGACGAAGTACAGAGAAATGACTAAGACAGCCCGAGACAAGTCACGAGAGAGAGAGAGCGAGAAACAAGGAGAAGCAACTGGAACGAACAGTGAATATCAAGATGTTCCAGAGGTAGCTGAACCACATATCTATGTTCGGGGACGAACATATCTCTATCCTTTGTTCATCCAGGCGCTCAGGGATGGTAAAGAACCTTCTCGAAATATGACATACTTGTTATAAATAATACTTAATATGTGTTCAATGAGGCACTGCAGGATATTATACGTATAAACGACAAATAGGGGTCTGGCTGAGGTCAATTTTTGCACGTGGTACATGATGTACGAAAGAGTATTGAAATTAAGTTCTGTATCTGGAATTTTTCAGGTTTGACAAGAAAATTATCTGGTGAACAGTCTAATGTGTATCGAATTGATTTTATTAGTTTCATGCGTGATTTTGATATTTTTGCATTGGTCGAGACTTGGGTTTATGATAAAATTGATATAAATAGTTTAACTAGTTACATGAGTGTTAGATATAAAGAGCTTAATGCAAAACGTTACTCAGGAGGTATTGCTGTGTATGTAAAAGAATATGTAAGGTATAATTTCAATATTTTTCAACTTGAAAGTAAATCAAAAAATATTGTCTGGATGAAATTTTCCCCTTATGTACAAAGCCTTCAGCAAGATCTAATTTTTTATGTAGTTTATATGTCACGTAAATAATCGTCAATACAAGCAGAAGAAGACTTGCTTACCATTATTGAAAACGAATCGGCACATTACAGTATTATGTATCCAAATCAAACACTTGTTATTGGTGGAGATTTTAATGCTTATGCCTCCACAGAACCTGACTTTATTATATATGATAGTAATACTGTCACTGATAAGGATACAGACTATGTCGAGGATGTAGATATATGGGTAAGTACTAACTTGGACAGAAACGAGTTAAATCCCTATGGTGATAATTTACTGAAATTTTGTCAGTTATCTGGAATGATGATTGCAAATGGTAGATATGGGGATGATAAAAGCATTGGAAGCTTTACATGTATACAGGACAACTCAGCTACAACCAAAGATTGCTTCCTTTTAGATAAATCATTATTTACATGTATGACCACCTTCAATATTGGTATTAGAATTGAATCCATTCACCAACCAATACTATTTCATTTGGGTCTAATTGATTCCATTTCCCTAACAGCTATCCAAGAGATAGATATTGTCACGGAATTGTGTGACCTAAAAACACACATTTCTGACCAGCACTGCGGTATGACATTATAAGTTGCTTCGTTATTTGCACTGTTGTATGCAGATGACTTGGTTGCTTTGCAAAACTGTTCTTCAGCTTCAAAAAATTCTAAATAAATTAAGAGAATACTGCAACATCTGGAAACTCAAGATAAACCTGAAGAAGACTGAAATCATAAGAGGATATTTTAGATGAAATGAAGGTTGACATTTTGGTGATAAGCTGATAGAAACGTCATCTTATTATAAATATCTTGGTTCTTCTTCTAAAATTTCGTGGTATATATGCCATAAAACTCTAGCAGTACATGGAGTGAAGGCACTTTATAGTCTGAAAACCAGATTCAATCGTTTTGGTAAACTGTCTACAAAACCTCTACAAACCTCTGTTTCAAATATTTGATACTTAAATAGCGCCCATTTTTAATTATGGGTCAGAAATTTGGGGTTATTATAAAGCAAATGACATAGAAGCTGTACATACATCATTTTGTAAATATGTTATTGGCATTACGAAATACACACCAAATGTTTTTATCTACAATGAATTAGTCAGAATGTCAATGCAAGTAGTAAGACATAGTAGAATTCTCAAGTACTGGTTAAAAAATTACTAAAAATGGCTGATGATAGATTCCCAAAACAAAGCTATAATCTACAGTTGGTTTGGGGCGTACACTATGAATGTTGGGCAAATCAAGTTAGAAATTATTGTTTTCGCACGGAATATGAGAACTTTGAGTAAATCAAGGAGTGGGTGACGAGAACATCTTTTTCATTATTATGAGAAAATGATGTAAAGATATTTTTTTCTATAAGAACTAAATTATTTAAATTCATTAGATAGATTACGATTTTATAATAAGATCAGAAACGACTTGGAGTTGTCAATACTATATAGATTGTTTAGACTCTTCATACAGTGTTTCCTTACTATGTATGTTCAGAAATGGAAACTTCCCTAAATTGCTAAATGTAGGTAGATTTTAAAATATAACCTATGTTGAAAGACTGTGCCCTTTCTGTGCAGATATAGAAAGTGAGTTTCACTTTGTTGTTAAATGTCCCATGAATAATAATCTGAGAAATGCTTAGTTACCTTTGAACATTTACTGTAATACAAATTACATTAAGTTCATTAACTTGATGCAGATAATTGGTAATAATACTAATCTTCTAGATAACCCTGCTCTTTATGTAACAAACTATTTAAAAGTTAGAGAGTAAGTGTTTTAATCCTAGAATTGCTATGATTCGTGGTAGTAGCATATTTATGATACATTTATGCACTTTGGGCCAGTGGCCTATGTTACAATAATAAAGATTATTATTATTATTATTATTATTATTATTATTATTATTATTATTATTATACTTTGCCCTCTTTATTTCAAAACGAACTTGCGCACTATCGACAGTAATGGCGAACTGTTATATCTATGTATGTTGTTTGTACCACTGTCAAGTAGCCCGTAAACTCTTTGATAGATGCAGTATTAAAATAAGTCATATCACCTGTGTTACGACTCTATGGTCAAAGAAAAATGTAACAGAAAGAAAGTGAAACCAACAAATCAAGTAAAAATCAACAAGCAATTTATTACTAGATAATTAAAATGAAAAATCAAAAAGTCACTTACAGTAATGTGTTTTGAAATCCTAAAAATCCAATAAGAATGATTGTTCTAATCACAAGTCCTAAATATAGAATGTTCCGAATTCACGGCTGTGTCCTTGCATGTTATGATGTGTTAATGGTCTCCAAAGTCCTGATGTACTAGAAATCTTGATGTGCTGATGTCAAAATGAAGTATTCCAAAATATCTGAATATATGTTCACATAAATTCCAAAATCATCAATTAAAAATCCAAAATCCAAAAGTTTATGAGCACTGTTATAATCCAATGAATATTTAAAATAATTCCTCTCTTAGAATTTGGAATGAATTTTCACAACTGTAATAGCTCTTTACAAGACTGATGGTAATGTCAAAACTGAATAAATGTCAACCAAACATGGTATATATAAAGATTGGTCACATGACAGAATGTTCTAGAATATGAGTCATCTTAATGGAATTCTAACTGTAAACAAAATTCAATCTTGACCTTCAAATTGAGAAAACATATTGATCAAAACAACCTAATTCAAGGACACTAGTTAAACATGTTTTTTCCTGATAACATTAAGATTTAAGCAAATATTAAAGTGAAGAAACATTTATAATTTCCCAAAATATTTATAATATTATATAAACATCATACATAACACCTCCCCTCATAAAGAAAAAGAAAGATTTATATAGTAAAGCTTTCTTTTGAATATACATCTAATACTACAGTAGTTAGGTGGGGCGATATATGCCAAAATGGGGCACTTGATGCCTTTACGGGAGTTTAACATGCGGGGGGCACTTGATGCCTTTACGGGAGTTTAACATGGCGGCGGGGGGCACTTGATGCCAATACGGGAGTTTAACATGATGGTACATGGTGGTACCGTAATGTAGTGACGAAGACAACGTCTACTACCATCAAAAATGGGGTGGGGGGTGTTTTGATAGTAGTAGACGTTGTCTTCGTGACTACATTACGGGGGGAGAGTGTGGGAAGAATTAATCTTTCTTGATAAAGGGTGGTCCTGATAAGGACCGTTGTTTTTTTGTTTTTATGTTAGAGTTCATTTTAAAGGGGGTGGGCACCTCCCTGGCTTTGCCCTGCATGCAGGGCAGCTCCCACTCCATGTTTCTTCACTTTGTTTACATGGAGCTGTGAAGGCCGACGGAGGATGAGTCGCTTCTTGCTCCCAATTTTCTTCCATCATGGGGTGAGGTCTAATTGGAATTTTGTTTTCCTTCTCCTCCTCCTCCCTTTTCTCCACTTCATTAAGGAGGTGCCAGGCCACCTCTAAATGAACTCGGATTTGTCTCACAATTTCTATTGTGTTCATCTTGATAGATAAAACGGGGTAGCTTAACCGGTGAAGACGTGGTTTTAATATACTAGAAGCGCGGACGTGAAGGAAAACATCCCTTACACCTAAAAAAACAAAAAAACATCACCCCACTACCCTGCGTCTACGTCATTCTTGGCTTCGCGGAGTTTACACTCCATGAACCCTGACTCTAAAAAGCGCGGACCTAAAAGAAACTACTTTTGATAAAAAATCAAACTTACAGACATCATACCATCCCTAAAAATTTTTGGGAAGGGAAATTTTTTAAAAAACAAATCAAACCCACAAACACACTATCTCCATGTATTTTTTTTGGGAAGGGAAATTTTTTATATATCATCAATCACACACCACACAAATCATATAAGGGAGAAGGGTTTTTGTTTGAGGGGTAGACTATCAGAAAAAAATAATATATATATATATAAAAACACACACTTAAAGATATTTTTGGCAATATTGGAGAGTAGTAATCTTTTTCTAGAGATTGGGTGACCCTAAGAAGGGCCGTTGGGTTTTTTAAGAAAATAAGTTTTTAACTTCTTAAGGTAGATGTAGCCGTGGCAGTAGCAGCTCCAGCAGGTCGGCCACGTTTAGCGATAGTTGGTCTTACCGCTTTCAGACAGGCAGGTCTCTTTCGGGTGAAAGAGAAAGCAAATTCCTCGCAGTCAATTTTGCATTGGACTTCACCGTCAAATAGTTTGCTGGACTGCTGCTGCTGCATAAGTTGTTGCTGCTGTTGCTGCTGTTGTCTTTGTTGCTGCTGCTGCTGCTGCTGTAGGCGTTGTCCTGCTTCCCATTCTGTTCTTTCTCTAAGTATTTCTTCTCTCAGGACCTCTTCTACTAGATCATGAGCCATTTGAATGAACGTCATGGTCTTTCTCTCTGGGTTGGTCTCCATCAAATGATTCTTCACCCTCATTATGTTCACCATAGCTTCATTCAGCTTTGTAATCTTGGTGGCAGCCATCTTCTTCTTCTTTTTTCTTCTTGGAACTGTTGAGATCTTGACGAGTCAACGAGAATGACTACACTGGCCAGTGAACCGACTTATATGCTTAAAGCGCGGACGCGATGGAAAACATGGTAAGATTTTTTTTTTCAGATCGACAGGGAGATCATAGATAGAGGTTTTTTTAGATCGATAGAAAGAGAGAGAAAGAACATATTCATTATTTTTTCAAATTCAATAAAAAAACCACACAACACCATTTTTTTTTCAACAATCCAAAATTATATTTATTCAACAAGAACTATTCTAACAATAAAAATACTAACCATGTAACAAAGAAATTTTTTTTTCAAACAGGAACATATTTACAAGGTTGACAACGTTGGGAAGGTAAAGTAAATGTCAATCTTTCTACATCGACATCATTTTGATGTACACTACGATTGTGAGCTAAAGACAAGAGATAACCATAACGTTGACAAAACCATTGTTGTACTTTAGCATCGTTTCGAACATAGTCACTATCAAAATAAGTCAGTAAATGTTCTAAGGAATATCCAAGACTGCGTTGATGAAGATAATGAACACAATATTGTCCACACACCATAGAATCTGATCCTTGTAGTCTCACATTATTGAATCGAGTCGAGACGGCATTTCTTCTCATAAACTCGATGATGTCTTTTTCCAAAGGAGGTAATCCATAAGAATCAAAATATTCCACACCACTATTGTGATCGTTCGGAAAGTACACGGCAATCCAATGGGTTCCTGGTAGATGACTGTCGTCGGTATTGATGACATAGGCATGAACGTTTTTTGGTTTACGATGAGGTAGTTCATCTTTAGCACATACCACAGGATTCCAAGAAGAAGTATAGGAACTACGATTCAATAAGTAATGAAGTTCCCTGGTATCCATTTTTTTTTTTTTTTTTTTGTCTTCAACAATGGAAATAACTCACTATCAATTCACACCTGACTTTATGCTTGAATGTTTCTGTCAAGTAATTCCAGGAATATTCACGTCGGATAGTTTCTGCACTCTGATGAATGAGTCCTTCGATCCGTTTGATCTCCAGAGAAGTAAGTGGAGGAAAAGAAGAAGTCTGTAAGACTTTATACCACTGTCTCAACACGTGTTCATCTGAGAGTTTTGACCAGGCCGTTTCCAAATATTCATCCAATTGTTCTTCACCTGTCAACATCATACATTTGTCGTGTTGTATCTGACTGGGATGATCGTTTTGACATCCATAACATTGTTCTTTAATCAGACTGTTAATGATTGGACTCAATTCCTGAGCATAACAGGTCACTAACTGTTTTTCGTGTTCTGGCCATCGACAAGCCATAAATCCAGTAAACACAGGAATGGAATGGTTTTCTTCTTCTTCTTCTTCTATTTTAGGTTCTGAATGATTCACTTCACAGAATCTCTCATCTTTCTCCACCATAGGTTCTTCTTCGTGCTGCATCTTTGTTTCTTCTTTCTTCTAATAGTCTACAATCACTTCTCTCAAACTGTTGATCTCTAGAGTGTTATCAAATTCTGCAAACAAGACGACGTTCACTGTCTGGGCTAGAGGTTGACCACACTGAAGTTCCACACGAAGAGGGCCTGATTTTATAGGGTGGAAATGTCCTTCATCGCTGCCTTGGTCCGGAGTGAAATCAAATCCCCACAAGGCATACCCTCCTGCATAATCCTGGTACGAAATGCCGTGGCTGGTGTCGCGACCTAACTGACCTGTGGCTTCAAACACACTCAAGTAAGATCGTAAGTAATTTCTCTGGGCACCAAAGTCAGGTTCAAAAGGTCTGGTACACAAGGTCTTGCCATCTCGACTGACATCTATCTTGGTGACGTTAAAGTGTTCAAACTGGAATGGATTCTGAGTGATGGTTCCGTTGAAGGCAGAATTAGAAACCATACCAATGATCAAACGTTTAGGGAGCTGTCCTTGGAAGATGTGATCTTCGACTATGGATCGGAGTCCAGCGGCTGCAGTAAAGGTTTTCACTTCCACACGTCTAAGAGGATACTTAGCAGTGGTTCTGCTCAAGGTTTGACTGATGTCGTTAGCTACTTTCGGTAAGATTTCCACACGTCGCACGTAAAGTTTGGCTTGTAGAATGATGGTTTTCCACTCGTTAGAAAAAGCTGTCAAATGGAAAGCGGCACTACTGCGATTTAGTCTCAGACGTACATCGACTCCGTTCAACAAATACTTGTCTTGCAACCACATGTCCAAATGCAAACGATCCATCAGTTCTAAACTGTCCCCTCTGATTTTCTTTCGGCGGTCGTTAAATCCCACATTGTGCGGCTCTGCTGGAATTATTTTATGATTAGCATCATCAGTCTTGTCAATCCTCGCCCCTACTGACGGGGATATGTCGTTGAAGGCACCCGCGGTGTCAGGTTTCCAGATCACCGAAGCATCCAGATGAGTGTTCTTGGCATCTTTTCCGTACGACAAGAGATTTTCCAAATAAGCACGGTAAGGGTAAGTATCCAAACTGCTGCTGATCAGTTTGTTATTCAAGTACAAATCTACTCCACTGAACAAAGAATGAAAGAAATTATTGACTGGAGCGACTAGGGAAGCTTCCCCAGGAAGGCTGTTGTCATTTTTTTGTACTTGAAGTTTCAGGTACAAGTAACTGTTATTCAGATCGATGTAATCTTTGGTTTGTCCTTTGATTTCAAATTCGATAGGAGCTGATTCCGTCAAAGACGATACAGGATGAAATTCCACCCATTGGGATTCTTGCATTGTCATCATGGTGGGACGCATAGAAAACAGATCCAGTTCGGTCTTGGAACATTCGCAAGAATCTCGGTGCATCATTTTCACAGTTTTTTAATAATCAAATACGTCTAATTCTCTACCAGTTCTTCTTCTTTTTCTATTCTTTCTGGAAGTACTGCCGTGTGTTCTTTTATGAACTTTGAAAGGATTTCGAGCTCGTCGTCGTCGTCTCTTTCTACCTTGTCCTTGCTGCTGTGAAGTAATGCCAGAGCCTGAAGCGTGAAGCGTATTTATAGGATTTTCTCGGAGACCTAAAAGATCTTTACCAGTCGTCATCAACACATTTTTTCCTGCTCTCAAAAAAGCTTCTTTTGGATTTTGTTTGTCGATGAGGACATTTTGCAAAAATTATTTTCCTTGTGTCAAAGCGGCATCTTTTAAGGCATGAAATCCTCGAGACACCATCGGTTTCAAAATAGGAGCTACCGTCCGAAAAGCTGATTTTAACATATCTCCTAAACCATGTCCTCGTTGTCGAGCCACTCCTTGGTACACTGGATACATTTTTTTTTGAGGAATATTAGAGAATTTGTTGTTTTTTCCGAAAATGTAGTTTCACCGTGACTTTTCCTTGGTCAATGAATGGTACATCTTGTCCTAAATCTCCTTTTATACTAATCTGGACACTGTCAAAATACGATTTACTGACTGGAAGATATTGAGGATGTACAAATTCACGGTGAACGTGAAAGGTGTTGCCACCAATACTAGAATTACTAGTGGTAGTAGTACTTCCACCCTCTTCGTCCACAGTAACACTAGAACCACCACCACCACCAATATCCAATTTGAAAGGCATGACTCTCAGTAACGGAGCAGATGTGTGTCCCACCACGTTGTACTCCACCACATCGGAGTACACAAACATTAAATTCAGTCCACCATTCAATTCGATAGGATGTTTAAATTTATGTCCAAATTCTACGTTGGTTCCAAACTCTAAATCACTGTCAGCGGTAAAATCTTTATTTCCGCCCAAAATACCAAACAATCCAGAGCAAAATTCAATGCTCAAATATCTTCTCTCTTCCAAAGGTAAACCTTTATCTTTCTCAGTAAGGAGTTGCCCTCTCTCTTTGAAAAATTGGACAATTAAACGTCGTGACAAAGCATGGTAAGCAATTCTTACAAATTTATTGGCTACTGATATGGCTTTTTGAAATTGCCGTGCAAACTGGGTTCTAATGGTGTCCACCAAATGTTCAGGACTAAAATAATATCCTGTAGGAATTCTCAGAGTAATCTGAGAATAGACAGTAGGTTGAGTAGATTTAGGATCTGGTACTAACTTTTTGAATGCTCCCTTCATGTTTGGATCTTCAGGGTTTTCTTTCCAGATTTCAGGATCATTATTCACCAACTCATCATGTAGAGTTTTGTTCAAGATTTTTACAACCATAGTGTTTTGAGTTTTGTTGATGTTTATGATTTGCGTAGGAAGAATGATTTCTACCAAACTCACTTCCCAATGAGCATCGTGATCCAATTGAATGGATTGAGGTAATTTGGCCGTGAAACAACATAAGCGGTTGTTGGGAAACACATCCATGGAACTGTCACTAGGTAACGTTAAATAAAATTGGTCATTCATAGTTCCAAAGTGGTGGTTCTGATGTCCGAGGTGTCACTCAAGTGAACAGAAGAAGGATGTTCAAAAGGTTCCAAAAGAGGACTGGTAGTATTTTGGTGGTAACTGGACGAAGAAGAAGAAGAAGGTGGACTGGCGTTGTTGTGGTGGCTGTTGTCGGTCGTCGTCGTAAATTTCAAAGAGGGACTGTGTAAAAGATAACCGATGCAACTGCTCAGTAAAATAGTCCACAATTGTTTGTCTCCTTGTTGTAAACTCAAATTAGCAATCGCTGCTCCGATGACACAATACACTACAAAGATTTGGCAGAAAAAGACGATTTGATTTTTAGGCACACGTTCTCCACACCACACCCAAAGTGGTTGTTTTTGTAATTCTTGAAGAGAAGAACTCTGTGAAGGAGTCGTTGAAGTCGTCGTCTGGGTGGCTACTGTGTTGAATGGCATGTTGTGAGTTTACTTCTTTTTCTTTTTATAGTCGACGACCTGAGAAGCTGCAATCCAAGAATCAAAACTAGGGGGATATCCTTTCCAATGTACTTTGACTTCTTCTATTCGTCGTTTACCAACTTTGCGTGTTCTTTGTTCGAGAATGCTTTCGATGTCGTACAAGGTGTCTTCTTTTTTAGTCACTCGTTGTAACTCAGGCAAGTAAAATGTTCCTTTGAGTACTTCACCGTGCATGTCTTCCAATTTATAGACGGGAGGATCACGTCCACGGACGGGGGTAGTGACACGAAACAATTCGGTGGTCGAGTTAGGTAAATAACCTTTGTCAAAAGTACGTTTGGTTTTTCCGATGCGAACCCAATCTCCCGTCTTTAACTCCAACAAGGTTTTTCTTTTTCTTTTTTTGGTCTGCTGGGGTGAACCAAATAATTTATCAAACACGGTCACTTCGTTTTCAGGGCTGACCTCTTCGGGGGTACATCCGATGCTACGATGGTACGATTGATTGTACGCTTTGACCAAACGAGGTAACACGTCGATGTACTTGAGAGTATGTTGATGTGTAAAATATTTCCTCATACGTTCTTTCAAAGTTCTTTGAAAACGTTCCACGATACTGGCTTTGGTTTCAGGATTTTCGGTCGTAAAAAAATGAATGTGCCTTTGTTTCAATTCTTTTTGAAAAGCTTGGTTTAGAAATTCGGTGCCTTTGTCCGTTTGCCATCGTAAAGGTTGGCGTCCACTTTGTTTCAAGACCAATTTTAAGGCCCGTACCAATTCGGTACTGCTTTTAGAAGTCAAAGGCACGACCCAAGCAAATTTGGAAAATACGTCAATGACACAAAACAAATATTTGTAACCACGATTGTAAGTAGCTAAATGAGAGACGTCCGCTAAATCGGCTTGCCATTGATGATCGATCCCTTCCACTTGAGTGGTACTTCTAGAAAATTTACGTCGAATGGGTTTGTGTAACGTGTACGTCGATTGTTCTTGTAACCATCGTCGTACTTCTGGCAAACGTACACTTTTCAATTGACTTTTAGCAGCTCGATATAATTTTTGAACTCCTCCGTAACCAGCAGCATGGCCAGGATTGTAATAAATGGTAGCTAACAGTTTCTCCATGATTTTTTTTCTCAATAAGTCAACCAAGTTCCAATTCTATTTTCTTGGTAAGGTATCTTTTTGGATTGTTGTTGTTTACGTGTCCGACGTGCTACTGGGGTAAAGGGAGTTTGATCAGGGGTCATCGGTTCTGTTTTGACTTCTTTCTTCACTTCTTTCTTTTTCTCTTCTGAGGGTAAAGGGGTAGACAACATCTTTTTCATCCAACTGGGTGTGGCTAACTTTTTTTTCTTTTTAAGAGAAGGTGGAGTTGGTAATTCTTCTTCTTCTTCTTCTTTGACTTTAGGTTCGCTTTTCATCAGGGCTTTGAAATCTCTCAGAGTGGGTGGAGCTGTTTCGTCGACTGCTTTTTGACGAAAGAGTTGTAGACGTTGTAAAAGTTGACCGTGCCGTTGGGATTTTTCTGTTTCAGACACATTGTTTTGTTCCATCAGGGATTGTAATTCTTGTTGTAACTGAGACATTTCGTTGAGATTAGGATTGGGTGGTAAATGAGGTATCCGTTGTTCGTTCCAACGATGAAAATTCCATCCATCGTTTGTAAGGTACTAAAGTCAGTTTTCGTCCTTCCATTTCATTCAAAGGTACCAAAAGGTGTGGTCTTTTCAGAGAAGGGTGGTCCTTTTTATCTTCTTTTTTTGGGGGGTTATCGCATGACCCCTCCTAAAAGTGGTCCAGCAATCGTTCCTAACAAAGGAGCGGCTATTTTTAACAACGGTCCTATCAACATAGGTAGAAATCCACCTCGTTGTACCAACATTTTTTTCTTTTGTTGAAGAGGTATTTTCTTTTTGACCATTTGACGAAGAACGTTCCGATGTTTCCCTAATTTTTGTTTCTGTATCTTGGACAAAGGTACCGTTCCTTTCAACACGTTCAAACAACATTCACACACGGTATCGATGATTTCTTTAGGAGCTGTTTGAATGAGTTGTTTTCGCATGGGAGGATTGGATTTGGTCAAGACAGACAAGACATCCCAATGTTTAGCCAGACGAGGGGGAAGTCGTCCTTTTTTGGTGGTTTTGGTTTTCTTCTTTTTTTGGTGGTGGTGGTGGTGGTGTGCACGTTTGGGAGCCATCTTTTTAGTCGGTAGAAAACAAGTCTGAAGTCTTTTAGCAGGGTACCCTTCTATTTTATACTGGAATACGTCTCCACTGATTGTCTGCACGACGTACCAACTTCACGACAGGTCTGACTCAACGTTGAGGTGTTTTCAATGGACTAAATCGTCTCAATTCTTCTTTGGATAAGTCCACTAAACTTTGTAAGATGCCAGTTCTTTCTTGGACTTTGGTTTTAGGGGATGGTACTTTGTGGGTGGCTGCTGCCATGGCTAAATCAGCTGAAGTCGACGGTCCCGACGGGGTAACTTTCGAAATAGGTTTCCATTTTTGCATCAAATTAGGAAACACGGATCTTAAGTCTGGTTTGACAGGCATCATGGTAAAAGAGGGTGGTGAAGAAGACAAAGAGGAAGAGGTGGACGCAAAAGGAGACCTCGCCATCATGGGGGACTGTGATGGTGGTGGTGGTGATGGTAAGGGTAGTGGTGGTGTTTTGCGGGTGTACGTTTGCGTCCTGGCTGCAGTACCTCTTTTACGTCGGGTGTTAGTGGTGGTGGTGGTAGGTGTGGTTTTCTTCTTCTTCTGGGTACGACTTTTCTTTGGGCTGGTTTTCTTCTTCTTCTTTGGACTTTTCTTCTTCTTCTTTTTAGGTGATTTGGGTTTTTTGACTTTGGTTTTGGTATCATTAGGATCCCATTTCAAAAGGGAACGAATCATGACTCCTCCTAAAGAACCACTTCCACCAGGAGTTAAAATGATTTGTTTTTTAGTCCGTGAATCGATTCTAAGATCAGCCAGTTGTGACAATGCTACTTTATGTCTTTGAAAAAAACGTTGAGTTTGATGAGGGATGTGAATGATGCCTTGTAGTAATTGTCGTGCCGTCAAAGTAAACCATCGTAACACTTCTTTAAGACTCGCTTCTAACAAATGAGCACGGACTTGTGCATTTTTTTCACGACTGATGCCATACAAGGCACGAATCAATTTAGCCGAAGGATGAGATTGAAAGGAAGTCATCTTCTTTCAAAAAGAGTGTGAGACAGAAATGACGTCGTAGGTTGTTTTTATAGTTTTTTTTTTTAAAAATGGGCTGAAGGGGACGTGTAAATGACAGGACCTCCTTCTTGACCCCAAGAGTGAAAGATACTGGCACGAAATCTCAAATAGTCAGGAGTGGTCGGTTTTAAGTCGATGAGTAAATACTCGTGAGGGGTTTGAGTGGCATCGTCGTACGCATAATTGAGCCAAGGAGCTCCTAACTGTTTGGCTAACACTTGTACTTGAGATTTGTCTCTGGGGCTTTTAAACAAGACCACGTAATGAGCATTCAAACGGATGGTCCGATGGGCTTTACTTTGTTGAAATAAATTTTGTGTAATGTAGACAATACTAGCATTACGATGGTGTCCTTTTCGTGTAAACCAAAGTTTAATTTCTTCTTCGTCTTCTCCTAACATGTCATCAAAAATAACTAAATGAGTTTGACTCACGTCAGACACGATTCCATCGTCTTCGTGACGAATACCATCCACAAAGGAAATGGTTTCTCCTTGACTTTCTTTCAATAACGTGTAAGACGGTTGCCACTCTTTGTAACACCACACGATACGTTGAGGTGGACGATCAAACAAATCAGTTTTGTGTTCGATCAATCGTTTGACAAATTCGGTTTTGCCTGAACCACTGGGCCCAGCAATCAACATGTTAAATGGATGGCGCAGATACAAAGCATTCCAACTTTGACGATCTAACTTTTCGTCAATCACTTTCACCACAGAAGAGGAGGAGGAAGCAGACGAGGTAGTAGAAGAGGAGGAGGATGTAGCCATGATTGAGGTAAGAAGATTTTTGAGAAGAAGACAAAAAACCCAAGGCATTTTATACGTTTTCATACACGTTTATTTTTTTAGAAAAAAAAAAGTAACCAACCAACCAACAACAAATAACATATTTTTTTTACAAGTCATTCAATCTTTTACAGTACGAGTGAGAAAATAGGCAAGTAAAATCATCAGGTACACAATGAAGGCTCCTACTAAAACCATCAAACTGTCATATAAACACGTCAATGTACAACAATTGTTTCGTGTCCTAGTCATGAAATACACTGTTTGTGGTGACATTCTTCTGGTCGTCTTTTTTTTTTTTTTTTTAATCTTCTGACGGTAGCAGCGGTGGTGGTGGTAAAGAAGGGTGGTGGTGGTGTTCCTCCTCAAGAGGAATTGGAACCACAGTGGTGGTAGTGGTGCCAGGTACTTCTTCTTTTTCTTCTTTTTCTTCTTTTAGGGTTTCCCATCGAGGTTCCCCTTTTTTCACTTTTAGAACCTTATGAACAAGTGGCCAAATCTTTGCTGAACTGGGCCACTTCTTGTAACCAATATTGGAAACCAAGGTTTCTCCAGGGGCGTACATCTTTCCAATGGAAAAGACGTTGGTGTAACTCACTAGCAAAACACACTTCTTGAAATGTTTTATACAAAGATAAAGTGTGACGAATGTCTTCTTCACATGGAAGTTCGTCACTAATTTTCATCACCACTCTCAACGCTTTACGTACAATGTTTCTTTCGTGGACTGATAAAATCAAGTTTTTATAGTCTTCTTCTTCTACTAAGTCCAAAAAAGAACACAGGGTCATATTGTTTTTTGGAACTCAACAATTGAGTCCAAAACAACCACGGATCCTTCAAAAGAATCCAAGGCAAACACTTGTCCTCAAAAATAGTCCACAACGAATGTCCTGGAAAACGAATTCCAAGATAAGAAGTCACTATGACACATACCACATAACGTCCAAAATTCAATGGACACAGTTCTTGTATCACTTTTTTATAATCCTCTAAGGTCTGAATTTTATCTATGATTTCCTTCCACGGAATCCGTTTCACAACTGGCGTGTAGAGTTCAGGCATACCCACTCTTTTATAGCGAGGCTGTGTCAAACAATACTAGGCACTTAGTGGTGACGGGCTAGATCTTTGGCAAACTGTGGTACTTCTTCTAGCTAAGCATTGAAGCCAACACTTTTCCAGTCACGTACATTTTTCCAACCGCTAAGTTCTTTGTGCATCCAACTAATAAGACACACTTCTTCAAACGTGTCAAGGCAAGATAAATTTGTTCTAATGTCTTCTTCCCCACTTGGAATGTTCATTACCACTCTCAACACTTTGAGTATAATTTCTCTTTCATGTACCGATAAAGCATGAAGGCTCATGTTTGACTTCCTTCCACAGAATCCGTTTCACGAGTGACGTGAACAGAGACTTGCCGCCTCCTTTTTATAGGGGTCGATGGCTAAGGTTGGTATCTTGGGTGGCATGTTTTTATAGCCAGGCTCCCAAGGTTGGTACCTTTTGAGAAAGTCTCCGTGAACGTAGCTATTACAATATAAGTTTGCCAGAATCAGTCTTCTGCGACTTTGGAAGATAGCATAGTTCACAGCTCGAGAAATGACTTTGAGTTTACGTTTCACTTGAAATTTCACAAACTCTTGGTAAATCTTTTCGCGCACATTCAAAGGCATGCCACTAATGTACTTGGGTAAAGTTTCCGATTTGGAAAGAAATACCTCTCTTTTGTATTCTTCACGATACTGGTGATAGTCGTTGTTCAGAATCAAATTTCTGATGCGACGAAAGTAGCCATAGCCTTGAAATCGAGGAATCACTTGAAGTTTACGTTTCACTTGAATCTGAACCAACTCATCGTAAATCCGTTTTTGCAACTTTGAAGGCAAGTCACGAATTCGGTCTTGTAGAGTAGGTTTCTTGGTGACAAAATACTCACACACCAACCAAACGGAATCGGTAGGTAAAGGATATGAATATGATCCAACACAAGATTCAGTGATTATCCTATCTAATTTCAAACCATGAAAAGGCGATTCGTCTTGAGGGGACAGTTCTTCTAACAGTTTTTGGTATTCGTCTATGTTAGTCACATTTTTTTCCTTCACATCCTTCCATCGAATTCTATATTCCACTGCTACATTGTAGGTAGCCCCTACCAATTTCTTAAATTGGTTATGTAAATCTTCATCAATGTCTGACCATTTGAATATCTTCTTAGCAATCAAATGTCTTATCGTCTTCAAATACCATTGGTTACAACAGGTCTGTCGTAAAGGATGTAACTGTTCTTTACGTTTCAGTTGAATCTGAACAAATTCTTGGTAAATCCGTTCTCGTATCTCCAAAGGTAAGTTACCCATACGATCTTCTAAACTAGGAGGAATATACTGAAAAATGTGATCTTGTAACTCTAAAGGTAAACCACAAATAAGTTCTTCTAAAGAAGAAGTATTCTCCTTCTCCGCCATGGAATTTTTTCTTTACTACTTCTTCTTTTGTTTAGCATCTGGCTCATCGTACCCGTACTCTTCTAAAGCCACTAAAGGTAAGAACTGACAATGCGGAGACCATCTGGCATGTTCAATGTAAGCTGAGTCGGTAGGCTCCCAATGGTGAAGTTTCACACCACAACTAAAACATTGAACTTTATCTCCTTCTCCCGTGTATTTAAATCCAGATCTAGCTAAAGCTTTGGGTTTAGGTCCTTCTAGAAATTTTGGCCACTTGTCTTGGAATGACTCGAGTCGACTTTCATACTTGGCATAACCAAGTAAACTCACTGGTATTCTGATATGCGAATAGGGACCCATATTCACCTTGTTGTCATTAACGTCAATACCAGTTCCTTTAGTATTTCCAGTAAAACATAAAGGGCGTACTGCCTCTTTAGAGGGTGGTCGATGAGTGAGACTTCCAGAGGGTCCTGAATCCAAGATGTTACAACGTAAGGAATCCGTTTGAACGTGTGAATCGGGAATACCAAACCGTACAGAATCCGTTTCATCGCATGGTACTGAATCACACTCCAAGTCGTGACTCATCTTTTTGCTTGCTTCTTGGTTAACGTTGAAAGTCAGAATGAAGGGTTAGGCTTGGAAGGGTTTCCTTTTTTATACTTCTCCAAATCGACGTGTCCGTAAGGTAAAGTGGTGTGATCTGGAAGTCTCACTCTTTTTTGGTACACGATACGATACACTTTTTGAACAGGTCGAGTCACAATTTTATGATTTGGTAGGCGAACAATCTTGTGAGGTTCTAACGTGGCTACTTGAAAATCTTTCACTTGTCCAGACAGCAGAGCATTTTTTAAAACCTCAAAGTTCACGACTTGGTTAGTTCGATAGTTCAGAGTCAATCCTTTGACTTTGCATTGGGTGTGAAGTTGACCTTGCGGGTCTCGGTATCGGTACCCATAATTTTTAGGGCCACCGCTAGCAAAACTCAAAATGGTATCTTGAGGGTGCTCGTCTGTCCAGGCTCCTAAACGATCTCCTTGAATAGTAGGGTGGGGGTAACCGGGGCGATGAATGTAAATGCAACTGTCAGTATCAAAATACAAGACGCGATCTCCCAAGACTTCTAACGCTTCGTCGTACAATTTCAAACGAGAATGAGCAGTCACGTAAGCGGCAATGACTACGTTGCTAAAGTCGTCAGGTTTGACAAACTTGGGTTCTTCTTCAAAATTGACATAGATCAAATCCTCACGGACGATTTCGACGTGTTTAACTAGTATACTTTTGTCGTCCACCAATTCAAAGTAACGATAAGGATCGTCCACGTATTCCGTCTTGGGTAAGATCGTACGTTGGGCCATTTTTCCCCACAAACAATTCAACATCACTTTAGCAAACGATCTTTTTCCTTCATTTTTTTCTACGTCTTCTAAAGTGATGCCTTCGATGTCACGGTATTCTTCTTTAAATCGAACTTGGTCTTCGGGAGTTTGACACCACGAAGGATAACCACTAGCTTCTTGTTTCAGTTTGAGAAATTGGTTCACGTACCCCGAGAAAATGCCTGGATGATTAGTGGCGTCGTCCTTTTGGTATTGGGCTGTAGTTGGAAAGTGCCAAATTTCATACACGTTCAATAAACGGTATCCACGATCCAGAGCTCGAAACAATTCGGTACCCACCAACGTTCCTGTCATCGACCGTTCTTCCTCCGTGTGGCGACAGGGATGATCTTGGTTGCACGTTTCGGCACACGTCCGACATAAAGGAAACATCAATTTTCCTTGACAATGGTGAGGTAAGATGGGATGAAACAAGTTTGTCGGAGGTAAGACTTTACATTTGATCAATCCTTCGTATTGACGAATGTGTTCCACGTCAATGTGTTCTGTTAAAATTTCAGGGTGCCCGGTGGGAAAACGAGCATATTTGCACACCCAAGGATACAAAGAACACACGTCGATGTATTTGATTTCTTCTCCTTGGGATTCATTCACGTCGTACAGTAAACGAGTGGCATTGGTTCGTCCTCCAAATAAACTGTGGCGTGGATCTAAAGGTTCGATGTCGGCTGCGTCGTAACTTTGAGTAATGGTTTTAAATTCAGGATCGGTTTTCAAACGTCGATCGTATTCGTGTTCCCACATTTCTATTACTTCGTAACCTTGATTTTCTAACTGGTGTCGTCGTTGACAAGTCTGTTCGTATAACTGATCCATGGTAGAATCGGAATAAGGGCTTTCCATCTCTCGGTTAGGATAACAAGTAGGGCATCCGTGAAACAAGCAACCCTGAAACTCGTACACAATGTGCGGGTTTTCTAAATCCCAACCATCCACGGAATAACCTCCAATCTTTTTTTCTCCTCCTCCGTTTCTAGCATGTTGTATCCATTTGTCTTCTTTTTGACATAAGTAATGAAGCCAACGTAAAGCTTTGACCGAATATTGACGACTGGCAAAGAGTCCCGTATTGGAGTCGATGATGGCTAGTTGGTTCTCGGGCATGAAATTTTGTCTGTAGACTAAAGAACAGGCTTTAGGTAAGGTGGCTGCATCTTTCAAAGGATCGACCTCCGCACTATCGAGAAATAACTCTCGAAACTTTCCACAACAACGCCTTAAAATATCTACATCCGATCGACAATATTTGAGCATCTCTTCTTGAAAGTCAAAGGGATCATTCTGGTGAGTACGGTACCAAGCGTGAAAAGCTTCTCGCTGTTCGGGTCGCATTCCGTCGGGGTCGTAATCATGAAGGTCAGGTAAATGAGGTAGGACGGCCTGTTGATTAGCTTCCGTGTTGAAAAAATGAGGAAAGTAACCTTTAGCCATTTCAAAGGCATGGCCAAATAACTCATCGAATCTTTGAATTGGACTTCTCCTACTTTCATGTAGATGAGCTTTTTTCCGTTCATGGTGACTTCAGGGCGTTCGGTTCCATGGTTCAAATAATAATGAAGTAAAAAACTGTCCATCGTATCCCGAAAAATTGTGAGCTATGACGGTCGCATACCGATGACAACTTCCGTAACGATGAATGTCTTCTTCGCTCCAACTGTCGTGGGTGGTAGGGTCTAAAACCCATTCAGCAAACTCAGACAAAGTATTCACTCCACGAAAGATTTTTTCACGTCCTCCTGG